>CP092877.1:38772121-38839499 GCA_030710605.1 Cordylochernes scorpioides | reverse complement strand
GATCTTTCTATAATAATAAAAAAATCTGATTTTTAAATTTAATATTTATATTAAAATAATTTATAATTTGGAATTCTATTTTCAAAAATTGTTTTTCAATTAAACATATTAAATATTCGGAATGCAATTAAAATTATTTTTACTCTAATTAGAAATAATTTATATTGAAAATAGATCTAATTATATTATTAGGAATCGTTTATTTTAATAAAAAATTGGGTTTTTCTATAAGTTTGTATATAAATATATATATTTTGACTTTCTTTAAAAGAAATTTTTATAGGAAAAAATATTTGATAATATAATTTATATAAATGTAAAGGAAAAACCTACATACTTATTAAAACATTTATTATCAATTGTGATTTAATGTCCTTTAGAAATTAATACGACTCAAATTATTCATTTTTCTCTAACTATTCATTCTTTTGTAATATAAAAATTAATGATATCAAAAATATTCAGTTGAAATTTACGAATAAAGAAAGAAAAATATATTTAATTTACACATAATATTAAGCCAGAGAATTTTTTTAAAAATATTCCTTTGAAATCGTGAGAGATAAAAAGAAAAATATGAGTTTTAATTCAACAATTAAGGCTTTATAAATTTTGGAAAACGATTTTTCTTCAGAAGAATAATAGCCACTCGAAATTATCTTCGGCAAAATTTAAAGCTGTTTTTTTTTTCAAATGCAGACGAAGACTTTTAAATAAAATTAATCGAACTTAGAAAATTATTGCAGAAGATTCTAAACTCATTACCACTCTTAAAGTTGAGAGAGTTGAAATTTAGTGGCCTCTTTTAAAATGCCTTTGTCGTGTGATTTCAAAAGAAAGGAAAAAAAAAACACATTTCAACTGCACATGCTAATTGAAACTTAGAATTATATCTTCAATTTCCTCTGGAGGCGATTTCTTGTTAATTAAAATTTAATTAATTTCACGTTATTTTTTTCCTAAATGGTACATATTGACGTTTATTTGACGGTTGTTTGAGACTTTTTCAAAGTTTACTTTTAAATTTATTTTTAAAAATCTTTCAATTAATAAGTAAAAGGTTTTTTTTTGCAAAATAATATATATGAAGAAAAAATAGAAAGGTGTGTATTTTGACATACACATATATAAGATATTCATATTCTAACACAAATAAATGAATTATATATTTTTATATATTTATAAATATAATGTATTATCTTTCTATATATTCATTGTACAGAGAATATATCTAATTATTTTAAAATAATAGTGCATTTTTGCATATAATGACAAGATGTAAATATAATTATGTTAATTGTAAATTGTCTATATATAAAAATATATGTGAAAAAATTATAGAAAAAATAATAAATAAAAGGTCAGGTGTTGATATTAAAAACAAATATATTGGTAATTTACATATTGAAATTGGTATAATAACATATATATTATACAGGGTGATCCAAAAGTCCCGCACTATTTTAAAAATTAATAACTCCGCGAATATTTGCGCTAGAGCAATGCGGTAAACACCATTGTATTCAGGATACAATGGGATTTTTTATGGCAAATAATGAAAAATTCGAAATTGATTTTAGTTACAATTTTATTCGCCAGATGGCGCTCTACCAGAATCAGAGATTCAGCGGCCAGATTGTTTGATAAATTGAAAAATATAACTGATCGACACGTATTTTCCCTTTTTGAATACCAGGAAAGAACCCTAATAATATCAAATAACAAATTAATAAAACACCACTTCGCCAAAAGTATGAAGAATTGGTTAACGATTTTCAAATACAATCAGAGATATGTAAAATAGGTAAATGCAAATTAAAACATGTAGCAAAAATATGTATATTTTATATGGGGTTTTGTGAAATAGATTGAATGTTTGAAAAACACTGCTGATATCAATACACGAATTTTTGAAATGTTAATATAGTACCAAAAATTATGATGGCACTATTAATAAGATTTCTTGCTATAAGAAATGTGTAGTTTCTTGACTGATTGGCGACCCTTGACTATTTAACTGGATATTTGTCATGATCCAACAAATGAAATAAAGAGGGGAGTGACAAAATATATTTGTCGTACTTTATTATATCCTATGGGCTTGTCAAATGTTATCATTGTTTATTATACTGTACACAATTTTAAAAAATGTGTCCCCTCAAATAAAAATAATTTTTAAATCGACCTTTTGCGTTGAAAAACGTGTTAGTAAAATCATTTTGTATTATTTATTTTCACAAAATTTCTAAAGTTATTGGTATACAGAAAATATTCCTTATGCTATTTCTTCTAATGAGCACAAAAAAAAAAGAGTCAAGATGTGAGGACAGCAATTATTATCCCCATATCCCAACACAAAGAGCTGCAAAATATTGGTAGATAATATAATACATGGCGGCTTATATAACACATGAGGTAACTGCCTTCTCTCTTGTATTAGGTCGCAATCCTTGCTCAATGTGGCACCCTTCATTCTCAATCACCTCCTGCAGACGATAAATGACAGCATTAAATAACATATCTGTTGAAATTGATAAAACGTGCCATCTGATAGAAGCCTTCAATATGGCCAATGTGGTAGGCCAGCATCGATAAACACACGATTTAATGTACCCCCATAAACAAAAATCGCAAGGCGTCAAGTCTGGTGATCTTGGAGGCCACTGGTGTATGAAGTGGCGACTTGTCACACGATTTTCACAGAACGTATCCTTCAGCAATTGTTTGGCACCTCGGGAGATATGAGGAGGTCCTCCATCTTTCATGAATGTTATTTCGCTTAGTGCTTTTGCCCTGCAATATGGGAATACCCTTTTCTCTCAAAAGTTGGACATAACGTTCACCAGTTACAAAAACGGTTTTAAAAGTTCTTCCATTGATTTTTCAAAGAAAAATGGCCCAATAATAAAAGAAGTGAACCCACACAAAACTAACTCTAGGCTGGTAAGTGGCATTTCTGTAAAAATCCTAGGGTTTTCTGTTGCCCAAATGCGGCTGTTTTGAATGTTAAATTCTTCGTTTAGAGAAAAGTGAGCATCATCTGTCCACAGAACATTCGACAGTCAGTTTTCATCAATATCAATTTGCTGTAAAACCCATGCAGCGAATTCTTGACGCATCTCAAAATCGCCAACTTTCAGCTCGTGAAATCTTTGAATTTTGTATGGGTACACACAATAGAGACATTAAGTGAAGCGTCTTCGGATATCACAATCATACTCGACGAATTTAACGCCAAAAGTTCAATTTGGGGATCACCTGTCCAGGATAACAAAAGTCAGCAGGTTGAGGACATGCTAACCGACCTCGACCTTACACCGTTAAATAACGGTGAGAACACCTACCTATCTAAGTCCACAGGCACAGAATCCGCAATATACATCACAGCGATAAATTACAACATCGCACCCACAACACAATGGAAAATCCTGAGAGGTGCAATCAGTGACCACAGACCAATTTTAACAACCCTAAACTTCAAAATTGAGAATGTCCATTAGAATAAAAGAACATGGAACTTTAGGAAAGCCGACTTGAAAAAAAATCACAGAAAAGCTTGAAGAACTGTGCAACGAAAAATTGAATTACAGAACGCTTGACAAAAACTTGGAAAAATTCTCTTCGAACATTTCAAAAGCTGCAAAAGCATCGATACCTAGAGGTAGAAGTAAAGACCTGTGGATACCTTACTGGAAGGACCTCAACATTGAGGCAATGATTTCAGAGAGAGAGACAATATCAATGAACTTCTTAGAAAATAAAACAGAAGAAAACAGAAAGGAACTCATTGAAATTAGTCACAAAATAGAACAAGAAATTTGGATATGCAAACAAGAAAAATGGCAGAATTCTGCGAAAAAATGGATCCAAGAAAGGACAGCCAACACTGGAATATGATTAGAGTGCTAGAGAACAATCAAAACCAACACCAATCCTCCAATACTCTAACCGATATGAATAGAACAGCGAGAACGAGAACAAACAGATGGCTGACATAATTGCTGAATATCTTTCAAGCACTTCCATACTCAACTATACGAATGAAGACAGGACTCTAAAAATAATATAAACCAGTTAGTTAAACAAGCAAGAAACTTCCATCAACAAGATATTTTCTCGAGAGACTTCACACTGAATGAGCTAAACTTATCAATAAAAAAATCCAAGAATTCACCAAGAGATAATCTAATCTTTGGTCAAATGATTAAACACTTTGAAGACAAAGCTAATAATCAACTCCTACGAATACTGAACATTTCATGGCAAACTGGTAAACTACCAAAGAATTGGAAGATATCAATTATAGTGCCAATACTGAAGCCAAACAAAGATGCCAAGGAATACAAGAACTATCGGCCAATTGCTCTCACCAGCATACTTTGTAAAATACCAGAACAAATTATCCACTCTAGGCTCATAGTCTGGCTCACTAACAATAATAAATTAAACCTCTACCAAACTGCCTATAGATCCCAGCACTGTACGACTGATCAACTGTTCTACTTCTGTCAATCAATAATAGAATCTATCCAGGAAAAACCGCCAAAGAAGACCACGGCTATATTCCTTGATATGACCTCAGCTTTTGATCGAGTGTGGAGGGAGAAATTACGTGAAAAGCTGCACAACATCGGAGTAAGAGGAAAAACCTTAATCTGGATTGCAGACTTCTTAAGGGGAAGAAGGTTAAAGGTTCGGGTCAATGGAGAATTTTCCAAGGAAGGAAGAACATGGGCTGGTGTACCTCAAGGATCTGTGCTCAGTCCTCTACTCTATCTGCTATATATTAACGACATCCATCCTTACCTCATTGAAGACACAAAGGTTGCCTGTTATGCAGATGATATAGCCATATGGCACACAAGTAGCAGTATAGAAAAATCTGAAAAAGTACTGAACACATCAATGAGAGGACTGGAGAAGTGGGCAATGGAACTCCAAATGACTATAAACCCAATAAAACCAAACCTATGCGCCTTCTCGACTGACAGGGAAAAGGGCATAAATATAACCACAAAATAAGCATAAAAAAAAACAAATATTTGATAAAATTAGAAATCCATAATACCTAGGTGTGATACTGCAGTCCTGAATCTTTCAAGTTGGTCTCGAGGACCACGCCATCACCATCTCCTAAGCGGCGAAGTACGCGATCTACGTATTCATCGTAGATCGCAAAATGCGTGGTGTCGCTGGAGACCCACTGGCGATTCTCCACCAAATTCTTCAGCGCTGGCAGAGGCGCCATATTCATTGTACATAGTGTATATAATGCATATTATCTTTTTTCAATAGTGCAGACTGTGCATGTATTGACAAGATGTGTCAACAAAATTATTTTAATTATTATTGATGAGAAATTGGAATTTTCAGAACACATAATTAGCACCTCAAATAGAGCATTCAGAAAACTAAACATTCTGAGAAGGCTATGTGGAACAAATTGGGGAGCAAAACCCAGAATTCTCAGAACAAGATATACCACCTTAATAAGGCCGATAATGGAAAATGCAACACCGGTCTGGGCTCCCTCAAGCTCATCACTAAAAGTAAGACTAGACAGTGTTCAAGCAAAAGCGGCCAAAATAATCACTGGTGCTGTTTCATCCACCAACAATTAGAAATTTCAGAGAGAATGTGTTCTAGACCTACTCGCTCGAAAGCAGAAGACAAAATAAAAACAACTTGGATCGGCACTTCGGAAACGAGGAACCAGAGGACGAGATCTCTCTAACCACTTGTGGTTTTGTAGATTCGCCCTTTTCTGAGAATGAGGTGAAACTGACGGCTTTCAAGTTCGGGAAAAGGAAATCTCCTGGTCCCGAAGGGATCGATAACACGGTCGTGAAAGCCCTGGTAAGAATGCACCCATCGCTTCTTTCCAGGTTATTCAATAGGTGCCTGGACACTGGTGCATTTCCTGAGGCATGGAAGGTTGCCCGAGTAGTGCTTCTCGAAAAGTTTGGTAGAAAGGGTAATTCTCCTAATGATTATCGTCCGCTTTCTTTACTAGTGTGTCTAGGTATGGTCCTGGATAGCATACTAGCTCAGCGACTGAAGCATTGGCTAGAGAGTAATGAACTCCTTTCCTCTTTCCAACATGGTTTTAGGGAAGGGAAGTCCACAACCACAGCTCTGAACGAGGTGTTAGAGAATGTTGAGATGGGCTTAAATAAGGGTGCTTGGGTTCTTTTCGTGGCCCTGGACATGGATGGCGCGTTCAACTCCATGAGCTGGAACAAGCTAATGAGAAATTTGATGGACATGGGTTGTCCTGATAATTTGTGCAGCTTGGTTCGTGACTTCCTGAGAGATAGACGGATTAGCCTCAGTTTTGGTGGGCGGAAGTTGGAAAGAAACTGTGCTAGGGGTTGCCCCCAGGGCTCTTGCTGCGGACCTATTCTGTGGAATATCCTGGTAAACACCGTTTTCCAGGAGGAGCTCCCTGAGGGAGCCAGGCTGGTTCTGTATGCTGACGACCAGTTCCTCATCATTGAGGCTGCTTCGAGAGCGAGAGCGATCTGGGCCCATGACTCTGGCCTTAAGTTCAATGTCTCCAAAACTAAAGCCCTCAGCTTTAAGCCTAGGGACATAAGAACTAAAAGGAAAGGGATCAAATGGGAACACAAGCCGGCTAACCGGATGGAAGGACGGAGGGTAGCGTTGGTCAATAGGATGACCATTCTGGGCGTGGTCATTGATGACAAGATGGGTTGGCAATACCAGGCGGAGGAGATGGTGGCGAGAGGCAGGGAGGCGTTGTGCAGGCCTGTCCTGGTTGGCTCTCAACAGGGGGTGGGGAGAAGGAGGGTACTATTTTTAGGAACCTCTGCCTCTCCTGTGTCGAGCCAATCTTGCTATATGCTTCAGGGGCTTGGTGGCGCCAGCACTCAGAATCACAGGGGGATATCGCACTACCAGCAGTGAGGCCTTTTTGGCCCTCGCTGGGCTTATTCCCCTGGGATTGAAACTAGAGGAGGAGACCATCAGACATCAGAGAACAGGGAAGATGCCCTGGGACTTGAAGCGGGGGCCCTGGAATCGAAGAGGGATCCAAGGAAGCCTCCGCAGTGGTTGCCAAAGTGGATTTGGAGTCCTGGAGGGCCGACAGGGATTGGCACGGAGATTTTCACTGATTGTAGTAAGTCTGGAACCAATACTGGAGCTGGGGGTAGTGATATTCACTAATGGAGAGCTGATCTTCCAAGAAAGTTTAACACTCAGAGTGGACGAATTGGTCTTTTCAGCCGAGCTGGTTGCGATCAGGGTAGCCCTCAGAGTGTGTGCCGAGAAGAACTTCAGCCCGGACTGCCTCTATTCAGATTGTATGTCGGCCCTCGTCGCCATCAATCTGGAGAAAGGGCAACTCGCGCATCAAATAATCCAGGAGCTGGAGATGATGACGCGGGCTCCGGAGCTCCCTTGGTTTAGGAGACACAGCCTCATCGAAGGTAATGAGATCGCAGACAGGATCGCTAAGGCAGGATGCTTTAGAGGTAGATCACTGAGGACCCCAGTGACCAAGAAAGAAGTTTATAGGAGGATCAGGGGGCACGTCCAGGACTTATGGTTGGACAGATGGAGGAACAGTGTGAAGGGGAGAGAGGTATTCAATGGGGTAACAACACCCAAGTACCTCTGTAAGGTAATGTCCCACAAACTCATTAGGGTAGTTCGGGACATGGGCTCTTCTCCAAGTCTCCACAGATTTAAAATTAAGAGAAACCCTGATTGCGTCTATGGAGAAAGGGATGTGGATGCACGCCACTACGTCTTGGATTGTCCAAGGGTAGTGGGTGTGCAGGAAGAGAGAAGGAGGGCGAGGGGCGCGATCGAGAGTAAGCTGCTGAGAAATCACAGCAAGCTTCTTGAGAAAGCCCACGACGTGGCAGCTGAGCTTTTCCTCAGCTGTGAGTGAACAGAGTCGACCGGGGGCTGCCTCCCCGCGGTCCCTGCTGGACACAGTAGATAGTTTCCTATTTTGCTATGATTAAAGGCCACCGGTATAGAAATCCTTCCAGACACGTTGTCTGGGAGGTGGTGTTTCCAGGTACAATGTCCAAGCACTAGCTTGGATACCGTTACTTGGCTTATGAGTTGAACAGAATAGCAGCGAAGGGCATGCTTCGCATGCCGGATTGTGGACCTAAAGGTCTGGGTGGTCATCTGCTTCTAGGGTATACCAACTGTGCTTAGGTGGGATCCTCCAGTTCTTGTTTATTTTGGCTATTGATTCTATTTCTTTAAAAGTAAGTTTATTTTTCTGTAGCAAGGGTTCTTTTGTGCCTTTTTTCGCTAGCGCATCAGCAGCTTCATTGCCTTCAATGCTAACATAGATGGCTATAAGTTCTGATCTGAAGACTGAGCAAAATTCTGGGTTTCTTCTGTTTATTTTCTCAATGCCATTTGTGGTTTTGATGAGACAGCCACTGCCAGTGTGTCCCAACTCGTCTCTGCTACCATCGGTATAGATAGTTATTGCATTTTTAGGAATTTTATTAATTATTTCTAATGATAATTGTTTTAAGTATTCTGGATTTTGGTATTGTCTGTTGGTGGGTTCATTTAAAGTGGCATTAAAAATAACATTTTGTTAATGGTTCGCATGGAGATATTTTTTCAGCTAAATAATAATTTTCCACTTTATATTTTAAAAATCCATTTATTTTGGCCAGGTGGAGAGGGCCTTCTTTTTTGAATCTTATATTGGGTTCCCAATTAAGTATGTAGTTGAAAGTTCTGTGTTTGTTTTCATAACTCTTGATTTTGTTTATATATTTTGGCAGATTGTAGCTTATTCTATCCTTCAAGGGCATAATGTCTGCCTCGTAAAGTACAATATTATTAGGGCAGGTTTTTCGAAGACCTGTAATAATTCTGGCTGCACTTAGTTGTATCCTTTCCAGTGATTTTAGATTTGTTTCAGATGCTGTACCATAGATTTGATATCCATATTCCAAGATAGGTCTCATTAGAGATGTGTAAGTTAATTTTAGTGTTGTTGCTTCAGCTCCCCACTCTTCCTGAAATATATTTCAAGATTTTTAGTCGGTCTCTTCATTTTCTAACAACTCCTTCAATATGCTTACTGGTTTAATTTCTGGATCCAGGGTGTAGCCGAGATATTTAGGATGTTTATTATATTGTAATTGTTGTTCTTTCAGAATAATATTTGGTCTTATTTTGTATAGTTTCTTATCGGTAGTAAAAAGACAGGTTTCAGATTTTTGGGGGTTAAATTCTAATTTATTTTCATTAGCAAATTTTTCTAGGTGGAGAAGAGTCTTGTTCAAATCTCTTTCAGCTTTTTTCCAGTTAGTGTTACTGCTCCATAGAATAATGTCATCAGCGAAAAGTCCAATATTGGTTTTATTTGAAAATGTTTCTTCCATGCCTGCAATAAATAGGGTAAAGAGAGTTGGGCTAAGGATTGATCCTTGTGGTAATCCTTGGTACAATTTGAAGGTTTTAGATAGAGTGCCATTATATTTGACCCTGATTTATATATTTTTAAGGGAATTATTTATCCAAGTGATAGCTTTTCCATCAATTTTGAAATGTTTGTATAATTTTGTAATTAACTTGTTTTTCCATACCTTATCAAAAGCTTTTGTAAGGTCTAAAAAGCAGCTATGGTGTGGTTAGTTGTTTTTTTTTTGTTTTGTGCATCTTTTACCTTTTGTGTGAAAAATAAAAGTTGGTCTATTGTCCCATGTCCTTTCCTAAATCCATATTGTTCTTCTGGTAAGAGATTTCTTGTGTCGGGGTGGTAGGTGAGTCGTCTGAGTATAATTATTTCCATTAATTTGCAGCAAATATTTGTTAGGGAGATAGGTCGGTAGTTTTTTGGGTGATCAGCAGATTTGTCAAGTTTTTTAATGAGAATTTATGTTGCATTTTTACAGTCTTGAGGCAATTTTCCAGTTTTCCAGGAGTTATTGAAAATATTAAGAAGTCTTTTTTTGCCAATTTTGCCCAGGTTTGATATCATTCGGCCATGGATTCCATCTGGCCCAGGAGTCTTGTTTAGGTCAGTGTTTTCTAATGCATAAGCTAGCTTTTTCATATTGATTTTTTTCATGGAAAATATTATGAGTGCTGGTGACATTTTACAGTCATGAATAATCTTTCGGGCCTTTTTTCAACCTTGATTTTACTACTTATTTGATATGAATTACCTAAAAGTTTGGCATCAATTTTGTCATTAGTTGCTGGTGTACTATCTGTATTCTTAATCATATTTGTGTTTTCAGTTTTTGGCTAGGCTCTGTCAATTTGTTTTGCCAAATTCCAAAGTTTTGTATTTGGGTTTCTTGGGTTCAGGTTTTCACAAGTTTGTTTCCATTTTTTCCTTTTCACATTTACGTATAATCTTTTTATTTTTGCAATCACAATGTTCAGTTCAGTTATACAATTTGTTTGGTTTTGGGTGCACTTTTTTTGTAGTTCATTTCTTTTAGTTATAAGTGTTTGAATATTTTTTGCCTGGTGTGTATAATTTGGAATCCATTTCTTAATATTATCTCTTGGTATTGAAACTTTGGCTGCTTCAATAATGGTGTTTTCGAAAGATATCATATTAGCCTTTTTGAAGTTCCAGAATTTTTCTTAATTGAGCTAGTTTTGGTCTTGGTGCTAATTTCTATCAAATTAGGCAAATGATCACTTCCAAATATTTTTAATATTTGCTATTTGCATTTGTGGAAAATGTCAGGATAGTAAAAACTTATATCAAGGGCTTGTGCAGTATTATAGCTTGTAGCAATGATGGGTAGGATTCCAATCATTTAAGCACATGAGAAGGCATTGTCGTCAAATATGTTTGATAGTATTTTGCCTCTTGGGTTTGGCGTAGAACATCCCCATAGTTGATGTTTGGCATTAAGGTCACCTACAATAATAGTGTTGTCTGTAAGAAATTGAGCCATTGTTCCATCGTCAATAAATGTATTGTTTGGAGGGTGATACATATTGTATATGTTGATGGCTTTGTTTTGATTGAGGTAGACTTTGATACCTTGGGCTTCGAGGTGTAATGTGTTTGTAATATTAACGGCTATGTCCTCATAGTACAAATTCTTGATTAAAAATGCTAGGCCACGCCCTTTAACAGCATATACAGATGGATCTTCAGACCTTACCCTGAGTAATGGAGGGGCCGGAATTAACATACTACTGCAAGATGGAACAAACATCAAAATCAGAGAAGGAGCAGGACAGATTTCGTCAAACTTCACTTGTGAACTGACAGCTATCTGGAAGGCTCTTGATTTATGCCTTAACCAACCATCCCTGCATCAAGCAGATGGAATTTTAATATACAGCGACTCCATATCCGCTCTAGAAGCAATTCAGAAGGGCAATACTAGAATCACACAGAAAATACACTCGTTACTTACCCAACTGGAATCATTGGAGAATAACTGCATTCTACAATGGATTCCTGCCCTGTTGAGATCGGGGTAATGAAATGGCAGTTGAATCGGCAAAGGAAGCCAGAAAGCTGAGCCAAAATAAAGAACAAATGTCAGTATTTGACGCTGATGCTTTGGCAAAATACAAGATAATTAAACAAAAAATAAGAAAAGATCAAATATGTGAAATAAACTCTGAGAGAAAACTGACAAAAACTATAACAAGACTTAGAACAAAACATTATAAAGGAATGAAAATACATCCAGATGGCACAAGAACCTATAGAACATGCAACAACTGTCCTGGTGTGGAACTAACACCTACCCACATATTCTCATTCCCGCAGCCTTGCAGAAAATTGACATAGACCCAGAGCAGCAGATTTATACATCCAAGATAGTGGACATTGCTGCTGCTGCTGTGATAGAAATGCATGGAGACATCTGAGGCTATTTATTGGACACAACAAAAACAACAACGGCATTCCAGAGTAAAATAAATTATCAGAGATAGATACATATTTTTCAAATGAATTAAAATAAACATAATCGATACTGAGTGAGAGTTGAATTAAAAATATTAGAAAGTTATTATCTTCGGAAACAAACCGTATCTAAAATATCAATTTTCTTTTTGCTACATGTTTTAATTTGCATTTACCTATTTTACATATCTCTGATTGTATTTGAAAATCGTTAACCAATTCTTCATACTTTTGGCAAAGTGGTGTTTTATTAATTTGTTATTTGATATTTTTGGGTTCTTTCCTGGGGTATTCAAAAAGGAAAAATACGTGTCGATCAGTTATATTTTTTAATTTATCAAACAATTTGGCCGCTGAATCTCTCATTCTGGTAGAGCGCCATCTGGCGAATAAAATTGTAACTAAAATCAATTTCGAATTTTTCATTATTTGCCATAAAAAATCCCATTGCATCCTGAACACAATGGTGTTTACCGCATTGCTCTAGCGCAAATATTCGGGGAGTTATTAATTTTTGAAGTTGTGCGGGACTTTTGGATCACCCTGTATATATATTAAAATAAGGGCATATTTTGGATCAAATATATTTATTAAAATTCAATATTTCGACAAAGCTGTTCGTCTCTCTTCTTTTAGGAAAATTTTAATTCCTTGTAAGCTTATCATCCGCGTGATGCGCGCACGAGAAATGTTGTTTTATATAACATATGTTGGTGTGACTAAACCATTTAAATTGAATAATTGTATCTTCAGAAATAAAATGCTATATATATATTTGACTTAAATATCCTGGATATTAATTAAAATGTACAGACCAAGATATTTATAAAAAAGAGATAAAGAAAATTAGAGCGGAGTTAAAACAATCCGAAATACCCAGTTGGCTTCATAAATAAATGGATTAGAAGATATGAAATAGATAGGCCAAATTCGAATAGAACTAGAGAAGATTACAATAATATAATAATTCTTTATATTAGAGAACTGATAACGAAATATCTAGAATTTTGAAAAAATGTAAATATAATATTTGGTACAGCACTGGGACAAAAAGGGAATTTTTAACTAGAAATAACATAATGAAGGATAACATAAGCACATCAAAACCAAATAATGTAATTTATGGGATTAAATGCACAGAATGTGACAAAATTTATGTAGGAGAAACCGGCCGATATTTAGAGACCAGAATTAAGGAACACCAACAGGGTTTATTGGGGAGAAGGGCGTTAAGCAAAATTGGGGAACATGCATTATTTTCAGGACATAGGCCAGATTGGAATGATATTGAAATATTTCACAGGATAATACAATTAAAAAAGGAAAGATTATTTTTAGAGGGATGGGTATCACGAGAATTTGGGGAAAAGAACTATGAATAATTTTGAAGATATTCCGCAAAAATATGCTTCATTTTTAAATTTAAAAAGTAGTTAATAAGCTAGATAAAAATTGGACATAATAGGTAAAAAAACTATATAATAATCTTTGTGATTATTATTATTATATTAATTAATGTATTTACTTTTAGTTAATTTATTATAATTTTATTATTATATATTTTTATTTCCAAGATCATAGTCTTTGACGAGTTTAATATTTGTTTTTGACTCGCGCTTTAAATGTTGTACTAAGTTCGAAAAATCACGTGAGAACGCCCTTGCAAACCTCAGAACAATTTTTAACACCTTGCCAAATTTTTTTATTTTTATTTACTTCTCCTGACGAAGACAAAAGATTTTTGTCGAAACGTTGAGAAAATAAAAAACTCCAACTGGCCGAAGTGTCTATTTTTATATAAATATTAATTTAAAAATTAAATAGGTTTCCAGAGATGAGTTTATATTTATTTTAAAACCGTTTCAAGCTTTCGGGCATCTCTGCCCTTCTACAGGAGAACATATGCAATGAATAAAACGCCGCCTGTATATGTTCTACTGTAGAAGGGACAGATGCCCGAAAGCTTGAGGCGATTATAATAAAATATAATAAAAAAACTTATATATATATATATCTTCAGAAACCTTTTTAATTGCTTAATTTATTGAAATATAATTCAAAGGGATTCTATTGCATTCTTTTAATCATAATTTATATAATTCTAACAAATAAATATATATACAAATGTCAATATGAAGAAAATAACTATCAATCACATCAAATAAATCTCTTTTTTAACAATCTAAATTCAATGAAAAAAATAGTACAAATGTGATATTGTACTAGGATAAAGTGCAAAAGTTATTAAAAATAAAAAAGGATCTCATTATCGTGCAACGAGAATAGTTGATATTTATTCCGATAGATGGCGTAAGACATCAGTAAATTTCAGTTGCACGATAAGAAGATGCCTTTTTCTTTTTGACAATCTCAATTCAATTACAATTAATTTTAAACAACATTAAAAAAAAGAAAAGTAATTAGGATAATATAGAGATAAAGGACAAAATAGAATAATTAAGTTAATAACTGAAAATTAAATATAAAATTCACGCCAATTAACTAATTAGAGAGAACAGGAGGTAGAAATAAATGAGTGTTATGACGTCATAAGTTGACTAGCCAATGAGAATGAAAGCAGAAGACCATTATTAAATCTTTAAATATCATTATGATAACACACACACACACACACACAAGAGACCATATATCTTACGTGGATACTAACCTAGTGAATATTTATCAACTTAGAAGACGGATTAAACGGCAAAGTTTGAAAAAACTTAAAAGATTTTTATTAACTTTAAATATATTTATAATATTTTGATATTATTTTAAAATATTCTATGAGAGAGAGAGAGAGATATTTATTTTTTCGAAAGTCTTTTGTATGAGAGTGAGATGCAGTGAAATATTTCATAATTAATAAATGTTGATTGATTCAATACAGAATATTAATTTCGTAAAAATTTTCTATAAATGAATTAACAAATCATTAAAAGGAAATTTTCGTTTAATAGAGAGTAAGGATAAATAATTTAGTATTTGAATTAAATAAACTCTGTAAATATACTCATTGACGAAACTTAAGGAAGTGGAAAGTCATTGATGTAGCCAATCGTTTTCTTTTAAGGAGACAGAGGCAATTTTGTTCACATTTCGTTATCTCGTGTTTCTTCAACAAAGGTCACTATGTATCAAATATCTTTCTGAGTTATTGTCTGAAACCCGATATACATGCTAAAAAGTACAATTATTTTAATCTTTATTTTTATATAATTATAATTATTTATAAAATAAATTAGTGTGTATTTATATAATTGATAAATAATTTTTCTATAGAGAGTGTTTTTTTTTTACACACACGTTAGGAAAAGTTTTCATTGTGTTTCATCAAACTTTATTCCATTGTTTTATGTTTTTAAAACATAATTCTATTGAATGTTCTAAAATTTTGCGACGGTATATAGGACTTTATGAAAATTCGAAACTATTATAGATGCGTATGATTCTTTTGAAAATTAAACAATTTCTAATGTCCTTACTGCAATGGAAAAATTAATGAGAGGGCATGGCTTATCAGTGGCGAACCCTCCAAGCGGTTTCGCCAGTTTAAACTATCATTGGGGGTTCACCAGGCCCTTCCATCAATATTTTCGTTGAAGTTTGTATAAATTGTTTAAATTTTAAAATAATATCATAGGCGTCTATAATAGTTTCGAATTTTCATTACAGATGGCGCGCTAATGCATCATAATATATGACTTTATATCAATTATCTTCTAGAAATGAATTTAGGAATCGTTATAGCAAACCAGGGTATTTGGCGTTCAGAGATTCAGACATAACCCGGGTTATAGCCTGCCTAGTTACCTCTCTTTTAGCGCATTAAGACCTCCCATGAACGACTCAACTAATAACCTTGTACATCTGTTGAGCAACCACTTGATATAAAGAAGAAACCTATGTCTAAAGAGCTATCACATCTATTGCTGTATCCCTCAGAGAATCCATGTTTCCAGCCTATGGTCTATCATGGGAACTGTGTTCTACTCTCTCTGTAGTGGAAAGGTCATCTAATAGAGAATTCCTCTTTTTCGATCTTTCTTCTATTGGAATCGAAAAACAAATATTTTATCAAATGTGTTTACCAATATTTTAAAATGGAAATCCTAAGTTTGGAGAAAAAAATCCAGGGATTTGGTATCAAATTGGAAGATTGCGCCAAAAGATTTCGTAGAAATCCTATGCAGACGAGATAAGGAACCAAAAGACTGGAGCCATCTAAATGGAATCAGCCGATCAATGGGAGGGAAGCCCGCTCGAGGCGCAGACGACTTCCGTTTGATACTTGCGCTTCATTTTGAAGTTTTCTTCCAAAGAACTTTTTATTCTTTCCAAACAAACTGGCAACATTGGAAGAATTCCTTGTAGCTGCGTAAGATACAATGTTGCCGTATTATTTAGTTTATTTAATAGGGTAAATTCAATGATTAATTATAATAATTACCATATAATTTATTCATCCAATTTTTATATTTATAAAACGATTTATTCGCTATCTCTTTATTCAAAATATATATATATGGCCTGGCTCATCAATTTTGAACTCTACCAGAAGTTTTAGAGCTAATGAATTAGGTCTTCCGTATGGGGTCTGCTAGATCCCCCATCGGGCGCTTCCACAGATAGCAGATAAGAGAAGGCCTCCCAGAAATGGCTGTTACCGAGGAAAATAAATACAAGAAGTGGACAATAGACTAACCTGTGGCAAGTTCTTGGGGCCTTGTCAGAGTACAAGCCCAATGTAACCACATGGTGTATGATGAGATATGAAGAGACCATGTGGCCTACCCTCAGTAGAGGAAGGCACTGAAGGAGAGAGGTATGGAGAGACCATGTGGCTCACTCTCAGTAGAGGAAGGCACTGAAGGAGGGAGATATGGAGAGACCATGTGGCCCACCCTCAGTAGAGGAAGGCACTGAAGGAGGGAGATAGGGAGACACCATGTGGCCCACCCTCAGTAGAGGAAGGCACTGAAGGAGAGAGATATGGAGAGACCATGTGGCCCACCCTCAGTAGAGGAAGGCACTGAAGGAGAGAGATATGGAGAGACCATGTGGCCCACCCTCAGTAGAGGAAGGCACTGAAGGAGGGAGATAGGGAGAGACCATGTGGCCCACCCTCAGTAGAGGAAGGCACTGAAGGAGGGAGATAGGGAGAGACCATGTGGCTCACCCTCAGTAGAGGAAGGCACTGAAGGAGGGAGATAGGGAGAGACCATGTGGCCCACCCTCAGTAGAGGAAGGCACTGAAGGAGGGAGATATACTCCGGAACATCATAGAGATAAATCCTAGCCAATGCCTTGCCATGAAGACCACCAAGTCAACAAACGTCGCGTCACACAAATTCCTTTCGATAATACTGACTCCTGCTAGGTCGGGTGAATTTTAACAAGCTTACAATAAGTAGTCATGAAGTATATAAAAATAGCTACAAGCTACAAGAAGAATATAAAAAAGTAGACTTATAGTATAGAAGAAGTGGAAACTAAAATACAAAAGGCAGGCAAGAAATATACAAATGTATGCATAAAGTAGAAAAGAAATAGACAAGTTGTATTCAAGTTTATAAATATACAAAGTCTACAAGATTTAAACAAAATGTTAAGGTGATGCAAATCTAAAAGATGCATAATGTTTTACACTTTCAAATGTAGCATTTAAATATAGAAGTAGCCAGAAAGGATTCTCTCTATGGCATAGGAAGAAGCCCCTAGCCAGGCGTGGAGCGTCGCTTTTCTTTTATAGAGGTTTTACTATAGGAAACATTTTCATGCAAATATTCCCACTTTAGAAATATTTTAATTCCAAGAAAATTATAATTATATTTATAGAGATTCTCGCTGATTTTGAATTAAATCTTTTTGACATGTTTAAATTTCGATATAGATTCTAATTTTAATCCTATACAAAACTCCAGAATTAATTTGAGACAATATTAATTGTAGAGATAAAGTAGTTTTATCTATTCTCCCCGAAGTAAGGCCAGTGATCTATACTTTAAGAGATCTATAGCATAAAAGGTTACCGCAATAAAGGTTGGAAAGAATTTCAACACAAGGAAAAACAGAATTCTTTGGAAACCTGTGTAAAATTGAGCGATTTTAGAATAAAAACTGGAATGTGTTTGAACTCCTGCGCCACAATTGTTTTTGGCTTGTTGTAAAAAGAGGGCGAGAAGAGATTGAATCCTTTTTCACATTCCAGACTATCTGTATTCAAATCTAAAACAAATATGTAAATAGAATTTTGAATATCATTTTTTAGTTGGAAGTGGGTTTGGAAAGAATATAGCTATATCAACCAATGATTTATTTAATTCCAGACGTTTCAGTGAATTGCTGTCACTCTCCTCAAGAATGACATCGTGTCACTGAAAAGTCGGGAATTAAATAAATTATTAGTGGATGTAGCCATTGTTGTTGTTGTCGTGTCCAATGAAGAGTCTCAGATGTCCCCATGCATCTCTATCACAGCAGTCGCAATGTCCTCTATCTTGGGTATGTAAAGCTACTGTTCTGTATCTATGTCAATTTTCAGTTGTTGTTGTCATGTCCAATGAAGAGCTTCAGATGTCTCCATACATCTCTATCACAGCAGTCGCAATGTCCAATATCTTTGGTGTGTAAAGATGCTGCTCTGGGTCCATGTCAATTTTCTGATGTGGTTGTTGTCGTGTCCAATGAAGAGCCTCAGATGTTCCCATGCATCTCTATCACAGCAGTCGCAATGTCCTCTATCTTGGGTGTGTGAAGCTGCTGCTTTGGGTCCATGTCAATTTTATGTTGTTGTTGTCGTGTCCAATTAAAAGCCTCAGATGTCTCCATACATCTCTATCACAGCAGTCGCAATGTCCACTATCTTGGGTGTGTAAAGCTGCTGCTCTGGATTCATGTCAATTTTATGCAAGGCTGCGGCCATTGCTGGGCTTAAGAATATGTGGGTAGGTGTTAGTTCCACACCAGAACAGTTGTTGCATGTCCTATAGGTTCTTGTGCTATCTGGATGTATTGTCATTCTTTTATAATATTTTGTTCTGATTCTTGTTATAGTTTTGTAATTCTTAGAGTTTATTTCGCATATTTAATTTTTTTCTTATTTTTTGTTGAATTATCATTATTTTGCCAAAGTATCAGCGTCAAATACTGAAATTTGTTCTTTGCTCTGACTCAACTTTCTTGCTTCCTTTGCTAATTCATCTGCCATCTCATTACCCTCGATCCCAACATAGACAGGCATCCATTGTGGAATGTAGTTCTTCTTCAATGGTTTCAGTTGGGTAAGTAAGGAGTGTATTTTCTGTGTTATATTGCCCTTTGAATTGCTTCCAGTGTGTCAGATGTAGCTATATTCTCCCCAAATGTAAATAGAGGTTAAACATGATGCCACGCAATCTATAGACCGTCACTGCAACCAAACAGATTCACATAACCCAACATCAGTTTGGTAAAATCCAGAGTGTCCACCTGGATATTTCATGCTGCCAAGGAGATCTTTACCATTTTCAGCAGGATGGATTGTATAAGATAACCCCATTTTACAATAAATGTTTACCAGCACAGAGCGTATAGTCACTGTATAGTGTTTCATCATTACTGAAATATGGGTTTTCTGGTATTTTAATGATTACTTTTCTACATTTTTATTTAACAAAACTTTTTAATTATCTAAAAAAAAAAAAACATTCTATCACTAAATTATGTTTATTATATTTTCTATATACGCGTCTATTTGTTTACTATCCCGCCCAGAAATCCAAACCCTACTCTTCTGGCGGGCGGGAGAAGCAGCACAAGTAAGGGACTGCCCTGTAGGGTGAAGTACGGTGTCGTGAGCCCCGAGCCGCTACGGTAACCATGAACAGGGAACTCTGAAATGTGGCTGACTAACGGGGCAATGGCACCCCCCCTCCCTTTCCATGGAACAATGGACAAGACACCCCCACCATTTGTTATTTGTTTACTATATAGACAGAACCACTTATTTGGTAGATTCGGTAAATTTGCATATGTTCCCTCGTGGTATGCAACTTACGAAATATGAGCCGCCCTGGACCGAGGATAATCAGTAAACCGAAACTTTCACTTTGTCCCTGAGATAATAACCTGAGGGATACTTTTATAAATGTTTATATATATATTTTCCTATATACCTATTATATAGATAAGTTAACTATATTAACTGGCAGTTTTATCATTACTATTTTACTATTTATCGTTATAGTTAGGGATTTGTCTTTTTCTTTCTTATCTCCACTCAATCATATTAGGTTATCATGCTTGTTTATCATGACTGTGTGAAGTAGAATGCGTCTGCCTTTGTCATTAAGACTGGGAGCACTACTCAGTGGCAGGCCGACTTAGCTCCAAAAGAAATGGCCGCCTCTGACATGAGGAACAGACGCCATATGCAGCTGCTCCTAACATGGATTACAAATGCTGCTCATCCTGTATCCCTGGATTAGGTGCTCTTACAGGGTACTATCAGCCGAGCCAGCTGACCCAAGGTTTTTTAGTGAGGTTGTTACTGTTCTCCCTCCTCCTTTTCATCTGGGCTTGGGACCGGCATATGCGGAGTTGTTAGGGTTTTGTAATTCTTAGATATCACCTATCGCATTCAGAGAAAAACGGATATGAGATCAGTAAAGTCGCCAGAGTGAGCGAAAGTTCCTAAATCTATGTTTTTCATGAAGATAGAGGTTGCCTGGCATTTATAGTTCTTAAAAATAGATACTTCTGCTAGAAAAGGTTTTTATTGTCTTGAGGTTTTAACAAAAATATTTTGTCCTTGTCAGGAAAAAATAAAATTAAAGCATTTTAAAGGCGTTTGTTATATGGATTCCCTTTTTCGTCATAAATAATTTAAATACTTATATAACTATATAATTAAAAGAGATTCCGAAATTGATATTTAGCATAGAGAAAAATTTCGTTATATATGACCTCGTATTAGATAAAATTTCTTTTTTTTTTTAAATATCAAGATAATTCAATTTCTATTCACACAATAGAATATAATCATATAAACAAATTTAACATAAATATAAAATATATAAGAATTTAATTAATAAAAATGTTTTTTTTTTTGATGAATTAGATGAATAAATGCCAAACGAACAATTCGTGAGGGAATTCTATGATGAGGTTGATGATCTATGGAATAAATCGTAGCAGACGATCTGTTCAATAATCGCCAGACGAGCCTACAAACAAGTCTGATTAAAGGGAAATCCACCTCACTCACTCACTACCCCCCGTTCCAATTATCTAAGCATTCATTGGTCAATCCCTTTTATCCTGATCAAATATCAGTGACTTTTCCAACTATATTAGGCTTAATATAGAAGTGATATCTCGGTTAGTATGAGTTTTCTTACCATATTAAGCTAAAATTATGAATATCATCTTTAATTAGCCTGTTTTGTAAGGATGGTTAATTAGAAATATTATATTTATGGAAATTTAATGTAATTTTGATTTTATGAGGATTTTACACAGACATTTTTGAAGTTATATTATTGTAACGTGCAGAATATTCAGAAATATGAGACGGCAATTTATTTTATGCAAGCACTAAATCAACATTTATACAATATCAGTGACTTTTCCAACTATATTAGGCTTAATATAGAAGTGATATCTCGATTAGTATGAGCCTCCTTGCCATATTAGGCTAAAATTATTAATATTATCTTTAATTAGTCTAATTTGTAAGGATGATTAATTAGTATATTATATTTATGTTATGAAAATTCGAAACTATTATAGAAGCGTATGCTTCTTTTAAAAAATTAAACAATAACTCCTGCCGTTACTGAAATGAAAAAATTAATGGGAGGGCCTTGCTCATAAATGGAGAACCCTACCAGCAGTTTTGCCAGTTTAATATACCATACCGCTGTTATATTGCATTTTAAAGTTTTCCTATTATAGTGATACTGATCATACGCGTCTATATATTGAATATATTTTTTACAAAGATATTAAAAAACACACTAACAAAAAAATCGAATTCAATATAGAATATCCATATAAATGATTATTAAAAATCAATGATCTCATTTCAAAAGAGGTACTAAATATTGATTTTTAGACCAAAAGAAACATTATATCCCAAACGATTCTATCTACAGCAATTTGCACGAAGAAATCTACAAAATTTATTTCTATTAGTCTAAGATCAATATTATCACATTTTTAGCCCATCTTATTATTTTCCTTTTTTTTCAAGGCAATATCAATTTATTCAACGAGAAAAAAAAAGAATGAGAAAAAAGGCAGAAAAACGACTATAATGCTTTAAGATAAAAACCTTCAATTACGATATAAAAAAAAACAAAACAAATTCCTTCGCAGACGATCAAGTTTGGTACAATAGAAAAAAATCTTATGGCCACAAAAATAGTTATCTGAATTGAAACGATGTTTTTATTTTGGTATCAGAAGATAAGTTAAAAAACGATTTTGTGCGATGGGTCCCATTGCAATTTTGTGTTAATTGGCGGGAAAAGCTTGATGAGTTAGGCCTAATTTCTAGGCCTATTTGCCCTAAAACTAACGGCTTGTTTCAACGGCTAATCGAATTCGAAGAAAGTGCCCTCTTGCGGCGCATAAAGTTACGTTCAATGAATTCGTTAGATTTTATTGCAGGTCGCAAGGGTATTTAAAAATTAAAAATTCATTATTTTTTTTTCAAAATGGCTTCCAACTTTAATGAGGTGTTATTTATTGAAGGAAGGATTTCATGGTTGAGTGCTTAACTTCCATAAACAAAAGCCAAATGTGAAGTTTGGTTAATGATCTAATTACATCGTTTGGCAAAGAAAAAAAAAACTTTGAAAGTGCTTCAATGAAAGAACAAGGAAAAAAAATTAAGCTTAAAACTTGATGGAACGATGCATATATAATTTAATACATTGAAAGGGTGCTTTAAAATTTTTTAATATTTGTGTTTTTTAATAAAATTATATTAATGTTATATTTTTGGTTATCGGTAGTTTTTTTTAACGAATATTCAATCATTAAATATAGAAGCCTGTATTTACATATTATGTGAATTTGAATATAAATATTTGAAGAAAATATTAATTTATTTTTTTAGATAAAAAAAAAACTAAAATGTTTATTTATTCTTAGCCTATTTTTTATTTCAATATATTCAGAGAATTTATTTTTCTTTTTAAAGTTTTATTATTTTTAATAGTCGTGTATATATATATATATATATATATATGTAGTAGCTATTCACTGGTGATGCAACACAAGAGCTACGATAACACTCCGTTCCTATTTAAATAGTTATACCAAATTAAAAAAAAATATTTTATTGAATAAAAATATTAATATATTTATTTTATAATTAAAATCATTATAAAATGCTTCCTGTGGGCCTTATTCATACGTGATTATATAAATATTATCATTAAACTAAATTAAGCGTCGAAATTTCTATATCTTGTATTTACATATTACTCTAGTTTAGTATGCAATATACTGTATATGCAAATATACTCTAGTAATCTTTCTGTAAATTTTTTAGTTTTATTTGTTTTTTTATCTTTCGTACATGAGTTTAATTTGATTTTTATACTCATATAAGTTTTTTATAGTAGACAAAACGAAATATTATATATATAAGATCTACTCTCTCTAGCTCCGCGGTAGGCGCCACCAATGACGACTTGTATATATTTATATATATGTATATTCATCACAATTATTTTTATCTACCTATATATGTATTTATTCATATATTTAACATTATATGATCTTATTTATTCATATTTATATTTATTCTGTATTTAACCGTATATAATATTTAATTAAAAAGGCATATATTGGATCAAAAAATCATTTATTTTACCAATATTTCAGTTGGCTGAACGCCAACTTTTATCAAGGTATTATAACATATTAATGTGTGTCAACAACAAACTCAGCGCCACATAACCTATGTTATAATACCTTGATAAATGTTGGCATTCAGCCAACTGAAATATTAGTAAAATGAATGATATTTGATCCAATATATATATTTTTAATTAAAGATTTATTTATGGATTGCTCTATTTTCAAAATAACTTATACGTACATTGTAATAAATCAGTTTCAATCTCAATCTCTTTCTTTCACACGTATTTATTGCTTAATTAAGAAGTTAAGAATTCCGTTATTATTTTAAAGTAACAAATACCTTCAAAATAAAAACAATAAATTTTAACAAGCGATATAAATAGAATAAAACAATTTCCAGATATAATGATTTCAAATACGTAAAAGTCTATCCAATTTATAAACATGTTCTGAGAATAGAAAAAAACATTTATTTAAATTGAAAAATCTTGGTAAGAAAATCTGCTTTATTTTTCCTCTCATTAGAATATAATCTGGTCAAAAATAAATAAATAAAATCATAGATTATTTCATATTTTTCTGGAGATATTTTCTATGTGTAGTCATTATCTTTTTAAAATATCGCATTACACAATTATAAACTCTAAAACAGATAAAAACGTGACTGCAAATAATTTTTTACGAGAAAATATTAGACTATTTTTCTCTATTTAAATAGATAAAATTTAAAATAGTATATAGGTTCCCCCCTAGAGTTTTCACAATTATATTTAAAATGTATTTAGAGAATCAATAATATATATCTAAGTTTTGAAAATAGAGCAATCCATACCTAATTCATTTATTATCTTTTATTATCAAATATATCTAAGTGTAACTATATATATACACTACTGTCCAAAAATAAGAAACCTTTGTTTTTCAATGATATGTTTTAAAATATACAACGCTAAAAGCTAAAAAGTAATTTAATTAGGTATTTTAAGTCGTAGAATTTATTTATCGCAACCATTCGATTCGGTAAATTTGAAAATATGCAAATTTTTGCTTGTCTGTATAAGTGTGCTATTTGGCGTGTCGTTTGCCCCATCTAAGAATTGTCCAATTATAATTTTATTTAATCCATAGTTAATTATGAGTTTACGAAATATTTTAGCAGATGATTTAAAATGGAGAACTGTTGGAAGAATGGAGGCAGGGCAATCACAAGTTGAAGTAGCAAAATGGCTAAATGTGAATAAATCTGTGGTCAGCAAAATATGGAAACAGTTCATTGAGACAGGAACCATCAAAAGAAAAGAAGGTTCTGGTAAAAAAAGAAAAACAGCTACCTCTGAAGACCGTTATCTGGTCGTAACTGACAAGCGCCATAGGGAGATGACAGCTATTCAACTCTCTAATGAACTCTCAAGTGCTACTGGAACGAGAATTTCAAGACAAACTGTTTACCGAAGGCTTCACGAAGGTGCTCTTTATGCAAGACGACCAATGGTCTGTATCCCTTTAACCTCTGCTCACAGGAGAGCCCGCTTGAATTGGTGCTTGGAACATCACGCCTGGACTCATGATCAGTGGGTCAATGTTCTCTTCAGTGACGAGTCAAGATTTAGTTTAAACACAGATTCTCGACGAGTTTTCATCTGGAGGGAGCCTGGAACCCGCTATCATCCCAGTAACATCAGGGAAATAGACAGTTTTAGAGGGGGCAGTCTCTTAGTCCGGGCTGGCATCAGTTCTAGCAGACGCACACCCCTCCACATTTTTCTGGGGGCACTTTAACTGCCCAAAGGTACAGGGACGAGATCCTTGAGCCCTATCTAAGACCTTATAGAGATCAAATTGGTCACAATTTAATTTTTATGGACGATAATGCTCGTCCGCATAGGGCTAGGCTAGTCAATGAATATCTCCAGAGTGAGAATATTCGAAGGATGGATTGGCCAGCCAGATCTCTGGACCTGAATCCAATAGAGCATGTGTGGGATGCTCTAGGGAGGCGTATTGGAGTTCGTCACCCCTCTCCCAGAACCCTCGTTGAGCCAAGAACTGCTCTATTGGAGGAGTGGGGTTTACTACCCCTGGACCTCCTCCAAAGCCTGGTAAACAGTATGAGGGCTCGCTGTGAGACCTTGATAGCTGTTAGAGGTGATCATACTCCCTATTGATATCCTATTTCTTTAAGATCTGGAACCTTAGCTTTGGGTATGTTGGTAATAATTTGCATATTTCATAATTTCAAATATATTTTTAATTTTCATATAGCTAGTCAAATAGTCTCCATAGTTTAAACTATTTGTATACTAAATTTTATATTTGTTAATATATTAGCTTTTGAGAAATTTCAATATTGGTCAAGTTTCTATTTTTTTGGACACCAGTGTATATCGTGATCGAATTGAAGGGTGCAACCGTTATGTATGCAATGAAGAATTAGTTCCAGCTAAATGAGCAGCGTACCCGAGACGTGCCGTAGCATTCGCCCGCAATGTCTGCCACGTTTATTTTTGTAGTTTTTATAGATGGATGAATTTACATTTTACCACAAGCTTAACATATTTACGTACTTATTTTGGCAAAAAGAAATTGTACATCTAGGATATAATACAAATTATGACATATATAAGGTAATATTTTTATCATTTCTAACATTAAACTATAGAATTAATTATCAGAGATTTATACAACAACACAACAACAAAAGCCTTTATTGAGGACCTCTCGTCCTATAAAGGATTCGCCAGTTTACAGAGTAATTGAAGAGAAGAGAACTATGAATACAGAGAGAAACCTATATGTAGTAGGTATAGTATAGTATTTTCTTCACTTTGACTATATACAACAAAAGCAACAAGCCTTTTACTGGAATCAAAGTCCCATACAGGATTCGTCATTCTAATCCTGACAAAGATTATTTACATATAATTATTTACATCAATTAGATTATGTATATAACTTCCTCTTCTCTTCAGCCGTCTTCCAAAATTTGAACAACGCAAACGCTCCAGCTCTGTTTCTCACCACATCATTCAACAGGTGCTCCAAAGAGAGTCCCTCAAGGTCTATTTCACTGAGGAGCACTTCTCGTTCGTCTTTCAGCCCCATACATGAGAGTATATGGTGATGTAGCCCCGGCTCCATTCTTTTCCCGCAAATCTCGCATGTCCATCCGTCTGTTTTAAATATTTTGGGGCGATCATCAGTAAAGAGCACCGAGAGGATTCTCAGTCCGGCAATACGAGTACACCGTTTGACCCGGAGCGGGAAATCGCTGGACAGATAGTGTTCCGGTAACGGAGTTGAGCAGATGTTTTTATAGTGTGGGTATAGTCTTGAATTTTTTATTCTTGTGTGATCCTTTTGCAGAGATTGATCTATTGCAGTACTGATTATGTGGGGAATTTCTCTTTGTAATGTTCTATAGTCTGTGCAGAAATTCAACCATTGAAATCCGGTGGTGTTTAAAATATTAACTATACTTCCTGTGAAACCTATATATTTTTTCGTTGCGTTTGAGATTTCCCACAGCTGGGACAAGCATAGCAGCGGCAATCTAGTTTCACCCATTCCCAGCATTCTCAACCAGAAAATTAAGGTAAGTTTCAAGACTGTAACGCTGAGTGATACTCTTCCCAATTCTACCCTGAACATGTATCCGGGGGTGTATCTTGGTAAATTTAGATATCTTCGCATAAATGAGTCCTGAATTTGATCAACAATTAATGTATGCTCATTTGCCCAAACAGGTGCCGCGTATAGCAGGGTGATAGAACCATCGCGTCAAGAAGTTTCATAGAGGATTTAAAAGAGTTTATCTTCGACCTGGTCAGAATAGGCCATACCGCACCACTGGCAGCGAGAGCTTTACCCTTATAGTATAATGCGGCTTGCTTAAAAGAGTTTGTTGATGTGAGTGGATATCCTAGATACATGCATCTTTCCGTGACATTCAGTGTTTGTTGTCCCCAATACCAATTATCGGATTTTGACCGCTTCCCACTATTGCGAAATACCATTATTTTTTATTTGTTTTCGTTTAGCGTTAGTATATTTTCCTCAAAATATTTTCCTATCATATTAATTTTTAACTGCAAATTGTTCTTAGATTCGCCTATCAGCACAATATCATCTGCATATAGTAACAAATGGATATTTCCATGCTTTAGCAGATAAATACCAGGTTTATCGGAGCAGTCAAAAGTACTAATCAGGTCGTTAATAAAAAGTATGAATAAGTAAGGAGATAGTGGCTCACCCTGTAACACTCCGGATTTTATTTTGATAAATTCAGTGAATGAATTGTTCCATCTCACCGCAGCTGTCATGTTTTCGTAGTAATTCTTAATTAGATTTATAAATCGGAAATTCAATCCAATGTCTAACAGTTTTTTCCATAGGAGGGCTTGGGGCACCGTATCAAGAGCCTTTTTAAGATCGATAAAGAAAGTGTATAACTTTCGTCTTTTACGTCTAAGTGTTAATTGGATTAGTGAGACTTAAGTGAAAATATGATCCTGGCATGAAATTTTCTTTTCTGAAACCCGCTTGATTTTCCGGTATAATTGCTCTATTTTCGGTCCAGTTGCTTAGTCGTATTTTCATTATTGATGAGAAAAGCTCAGCGAGGTTGCTTAGAAGTGCTATTCCCCGATAATTGTGAAGATTGTCGGCATCACCATTTTTAAAGATGGGATGTATAATTGTTTTGCACCAAGTTTTTGGGAATTGACCAGTTTTTAGAACTCTATTGTAAATATCTTTTAAGGCAGTCAAATAAGCTGGGGCAGGGCTTTAATAGATTCATTAGGAATATTATCAAGTCCACAAGCCTTTTTGCGCTTCAAGTGAGCGATTTCTCCAGTAATCTCCGACAAGGATATTTCGGCCATTAACTCGTCGTCTGGCATCAGTATAACTCTTATGGGCCAATCGTACTTGACTGGTGGCGAAGTCGCGAGAAGTTCGGTATAAAACTGTTGCCATTTTTGAATAGAAATGTTTCCGAAGTTGTTCTTCTATTTTTTCAAACAGTGATATTGTTTTCCAAAAACCCGCAGAGTCCCTTACCTCCTTCAACCTCTCTTGTATTTTAGTATAGTAGGTTTTCTTTTTGCCGGTCAGAAGTGATGAGTATTTCCTTTTTAATAAAGCGTATGCCTTGCGGTCACCTTCACTGTTTGATCTTATGTAGATTTTAAGCTGAGATTTTAGATATTTTTTGTTAAGTAGCACTCACGGTCGAACCAAGGTTTGGATCAGAGAAGATATATATATATATATATATATAATAATAAATAGTTATTTAATTTTATAGTCCATTTTTGTATTAAGATTATCTTCACTATTATGATCATTTAAATTCAAATTATAAAATTTGTAAAATGTTATTAATTTGTAGATAGAGAGAGAAAAAAAAAATCCTTTACTTCTACTACATCCTCAAGTTAATTATATATTTATAATTAATAACAATAAAAATTAACAAAGTAACGTCTATTACATCGGCTTTTACACGTCATTCAGACATACTCTAATCCTATATATAGAATAATCGAAGAGAGAATATATATAATAGTTAGAAAAAAGAGAGAAAGACAGAACCATGCACTTTTAATCAAACTAATAATAAGGAAAAAAAAAAAAGAGGTAAAAAAAGGGTATAAATATATACCTCAAATTAAACACAATTATAATAATACAATTAAATCTATATTAAAAGATATAGATATTTTCATAAATAAAACTAGTATAAAATACAGTATTCCAGAATTTACTTTTCTGGAATGGAAACATAATATTAAAAAGGAAATTATAAATTATTATAATAATACACTTAAATACACAAAACCCAATTCAGACATTCCTTCTTTTAAAGAAAATATAATTAATTTACAGAAGGACTATATTATCACTCCTATAGATAAATGTCCCAATAATTTATCTTTAATTTGTAAAAATCTATACCACGATATACTAAAAAAGGAAATTGATAATAATCATAAATACACTTTTGCTAGAACTACAGGCACAAAAATCAAAAAAGACATCAAAAATGTTGAAAATTCACTAAAAATTTATAATAACCACAAAAATCCAAACATACCAAAGTTCTATATAATTCCTAAACTACACAAAAAACCTATTTCTTTCAGAACAATCACATCTGGTATAAATTCAGTCATAAAAAATATTGATATACAATTAGCCTCAACACTACAATTTATTATAAATAAATTAACTAATAAATACAATTATAAATTTATCGACTCAAATAAAAAAATCATTAATTATTTAATGAACAATTGGACAAACATTGAAACAGTACACACATTTGACTTTGAGGACCTATATTCTAAAATAAATTTAAGAGATCTAAATAATAAAATAACCAATTTATTTAATGAATTCATTAATGACAAAACTTTCTACATTAAAATTATTCATAACAGATATAAAACATTTAAATTAGATCTTAAAACAGCAAAAACTCTACTGGAAACATTTTTAAATTTTAACTATATAGAATTTAAAAATAAAATATATATTCAATCAGAAGGCGTTCCCATGGGTACTTCTTCTAGTCCATTATTAGCAAAGCTAATATTGTTCTGGTACGAAAGAGAATACTTTCTACAAAATAATATTAATTGGCAAATATTCCGATATGTAGATGACATAATAATATTTAATAATCCACTGTTTAAAAAATTAATACCTGAAATATATCCTAAATACTTGAAACTTAAGAACAATGAAAAAATTTATAGAAACAAAAAAGTTAACTTTTTAGACTTGAATATAGACCTTACAAATAGTGCTGTTAGAGTTTATAATAAAAAGAGTAATTATAATTTCAATATTATAAAATACTGTAATATGAATTCTAATATATCATTAAATTGCTGTAAAGGTATATATTATGGTCAGTTTCTAAGATTTTATAGAATAAATAATATATTAGATAATTTCATAGAAGATGTTAAAAATTTAAACATGGAATTTATTAAAAACAAATTTAGTATCAAACAAGTAAAATATTTCAACAGTATATCAATTATAAAATATTTAAAAAAAAATAAATGGAAATATCCATTTATGAAATCAACTTTCTATAATTTCTCTTAATATTAACTAATACAAATTTATAACCTTTAACAGTTAATTAAACTTTGATTAAATAACTGATTAAAAGATTTTTTCACAAGATTTTTAAAGTGTTAAAGTATATAGTTCATTTTTGTTTAATCTCCAATTTCTGGGGAGGAAAATGGAAGTTAAATAAAGGTGAATTTGCACAATTAATAGCTTTATTAAACTCTTATAATTTGCCTTTTTAAAGGAATATTAAAAGATGAATAAGTGTTAAATCAGTTATTTTGATATAACTAGCTGTAAAGATTATAAAATTTAGCTTTCTTCCTTTAACTATTTTTCCTTTCTTCTTTAATTTTCTTGTTGTTCAAAAAAATTCTGAATAAATGGTCTAAATTTGAAATGTGGGGGACAGTCCCCTCCCGCGACATGTGTCAGCCAGAAATAGATACTCACAATGGAGGACGCAGCGGCCGAGGTAGGTTTACAGTTTGAATTTGTTAACACTTGTATCTGTTACATATGTTCATTTAAATATTTCACTGAAACAACTTAATATTAACACATAAAATCCGGTTTAAAAGAGATCTATGACATAATAAAGAAGGGGTGAAATGTCGCTGGAATTTTTATCTGAAGATCCCCGTTCCAGCAGATCTCTTTTTCCAATTCATTTCAATTTAAAGTCTTTGTGTATGTCTGGTCTACCATTAGGGTTTCAAAACATAATATCCAAACTTATAACAAATGTTAATTCATAATATAGATATATTACTAAATACAACTATTTATAATCATATTATAAAATAAAAAAAACCTTTAAAAATCTTTTAAAAAAAAAAAAAAAGGATAAAATATAAAATCATAAAAAAAAAATATATATATATACTAACAATCTTATCTACCTTCTTTATAAAACTCTTTTTTTTTTTCCTTATTATTAGTTTGATTAAAAGTGCATGGTTCTGTCTTTCTCTCTTTTTTCTAACTATTATATATATTCTCTCTTCGATTATTATATATATAGGATTAGAGTATGTCTGAATGACGTGTAAAAGCCGATGTAATAGACGTTACTTTGTTAATTTTTATTGTTATAAATTATAAATATATAATTAACTTGAGGATGTAGTAGAAGTAAAGGATTTTTTTTTTCTCTCTCTATCTACAAATTAATAACATTTTACAAATTTTATAATTTGAATTTAAATGATCATAATAGTGAAGATAATCTTAATACAAAAATGGACTATAAAATTAAATAACTATTTATTATTATAATTAATTTAGATTTAGCTTGCTAATCTAATCAAATCTAACTGATATAAGTTATCATTATTATCAGTTTGCTCCTTAAGTTTTAAAATTAGAATCACTGTTATAATTTTGTTATATAGTTTCTACACTATATATATATATATAAATTCAAATTATAAAAGTAAAATAACATTTAATTAATTCTACCATATTGTTGACTTGAAGACGCAGAAACATATTTGAACAATTTTTCCATCATGTTTAACAATTAATTAGTTTAATATCCTATCTTTTATTGTATAAACATATTACTTAGCGCCATCTATTTGGAAAAAATGCAAATAGCTGTCAATAATATTTTTTTTTATTTTGATGGAACATCGGAAAGACAAAGTGTCGTGTCACGCTGTGCCACCAAACAACTCGATAATACTTGAACAATTATTATTTATTGCCAAGCCAAAACTACAGTAGACATCTAAAGTAACAAGATTACTGCACTCCAAACACTGGACTGGACTCTTCAAATTAATCCATTATATTTATTTATAGCACAAATATGTTAAACTGAAACTATGTAAATATTGTGCTACAACAAACAACAAATATGTAAAGAGGAAATATGCAAAAACACAACACAAAGAAACTCGGAAAACGATATTGAGCGCCATCTTTCTATGAAAATATGAATTATAATTTTTGTCGTATTTCAAAATATGAGTTATAAGCTCTAATCATTGTTTTTGTATTTCAAAATAAGAATTTATACAAATATTCCTTGTGGCTGTACTTTAATCTGAAGATCTATTCTCTGACGCAAATAATGCTTATAATTTCTACAACCACAAAAAAAAACATATTATCTCACTAATTACTTTGAATTTACTAATTAAAGAACAAAATGGAAGTTATATAAGCCAAATAGACTAGATAATAATTGCTATCTTTCTATTCAATCTACTATAAATAAAGACATACAATTTGGGGGGTAACGCCATTTCGTGTTATATTATCTTAAATAACCAAAATGAAACCTTTAAGAAACAAATATATATTTCTGAAAAAAAAAAATAGTTTTTGCTGTTCTTACTACGATGAAAAAAAAAATGGTAGAGCTCTAAGAAGTGATAGGTTAGCTAAACAGACAAAACCGCTGGAAGAATTCACTATTGATAAGTCAGGCCTTCTCAATATTTTATATCGTAGTAAGGATAATAGGATGTTTTATTTGAGAAAGAAATATCCGTGCTTAAAACTTTCATTTCGAATTGATAAGAAAGGAATATAAAGACAAGCTAATTGTTTGGAGGAGATGTTTCAAACTATAGCCAAGTAGCGACTTGTCACTGGCCCATCAGTACTGGTTCTTTCGCTGAATCAGGCCTCTCTGGGGGACCTTCACCATCATCCAGCGGCCCCCTGACCTGCAGAACTGGATCTTCAGGAGTTACCTGGATGATTACGCCATCTTGACGTATGCCAAGACGTACCTATATAGGTTCTATCTCAATATTGAACTAAGATAGGCACGGATAGATCATTTCCATGTCTGGAGGAGGATAAGACGCAGAGCGAAACACTATAAAAGAATGGCAATACAACCAGATGGCACAAGAACCTATAGGACATGCAACAACTGTCCTGGTATGGAACTAACACCTACCTACATATTCTCATGCCCAGCAATGGCCACAGCCTTGCATAAAATTGACATGGACTCAAGAGCAGCAGCTTTATACACCCAAGATAGTGGACATTGCTGCTGCTGTGATAGAGATGTATGGGGACATCTGAGCTCTTCATTGGACACGACAACAGCAACAACAACAATAGTAAGGACACTCAAGATGGAGAAGCTTCTCTCACTAGAAAAAATGTAAATATAAAATTGGGATGACATCTAATAGCTATTTAGACAAGGCTATAGAAAATTTTCAATTGAAAATATTATATTGACAATCAGACTATGTTTATATAAAAGTGCGTACCTAGATCTGTAAAAGAAAATTGTTTCTCAAAATTTTCGAGAGATTGCTCCCTCTTTATCAATTTATTATAAGAGGCTTATATACAAACAATTGTTTTTTTTTTCTTTAAAGATCCAGGTACACCCTTTTATATAAACTTATTTGATGGATCGCCTTTTGACTCAAATTAGACAATGGTTAAATAGTAAAAAAAAATATTAATTTTTAACGCCTTTTCAAATGTTTTAATTTTTGTTTGCTCCTCACGAGGACAGAAGATTTTTGTAGAAACGTTGAGATAATAAAAGAGTTACTGACCGAAGTATCTTCAATTTTAAAATCTGTATATATATCTTACCTAATCTTTTTTTACTATATATTCAACCATTGACTAATTGTCAATTGTCTATAGCTAAGTAGTATTGCATTGTACTAAGTAGTATAGGTCTCATCCCAATTACATATTGGAGATATTTATAAACCTCAGGTACCATGAGTATGGTTTTTCTTTTTACTTATCCCTAGTACACGTGGTAAAGGCCATGATAATCGTGGTGGGTAGAAGTAGGCGACTGCTTCACTGTAAGTGCACCACATTTCTACACACGTGAAAGGCAGTTCGACTTTGCACTTACAAATGTGCCAGAGCCCCGTTTGGTTACTTGCACTCGCTGGTGGGATTGGACCTTTGCAAAAATCGGGGGGCCATTGGAGCATTTTTTTTAGAAATCAGAAACAAGTGCCCAATGCGGGAATCGAACCCGGGTCGTAGCGGTCGAAAACTAACGGTTTAGACCATCCTTCTACCGACCCTGAGAGTATGGTTTTACAGGGTACTAACCAAAGTGTATGATTTTCGAGTCCAAAATTGGTATAACAAGCAAACAAGATGCAATGCACTAAAGCAAGTATACTCGGAAATTATATCTCATGCTCACCTATATACCTACCAGAAAGTCAAAATTTGGAGTCAAAATTATAGTTCAAAATATTTAACTAATAACGTAAAAGGTTTTTTAGTTATTTTGACGTCATGCTAACTTTTCTGACAGTCGCTTTAAATATAGAAAAGTTAATTTAAATGAATATTATGTACAGAGAACACAAAAACAAAAACAAACGATTTTCAAATAAAGACATCAATAAAAAAAAAAAAAAAACGAAATGAATTCATTCTTTTTTACATATTTCCATCACTATGTAGATTTAATTTCAAATATGAACGAATACTCTTTGTCAATTTTTTATATATGACTGAAGAAAAAAAAAAGAATATTTCAATGACAAATATTCCCCCCCCAAACAATATTTATAAAATCGACATTTATTTAAAAAAGAAAATTCACAGAGAGAAAAAAAAAAACAATCTACAACAAAAACCCATCTATGAATAAATAAAAATAGAGAAAATATATTTATTTCTATCAATATGAAAGGAATAAAAAGGGGGGGAAATAGGTTAGCGATAAAAGTAGCTCCCTCTAGAGACCGTAATAGAAATCACACAAAATACCATTGTAGGAAATAAGCCCCCTCATATCTCTAACATCAGTTTCCTGAGAACATGGGCGTCTTTAATTGGATCAGTCTACTACAAATTGATGGTGCTCCATTAGGCCTAACCATTAATAACCCTTGAATTAATTTGATGTGGCGATACCACTGCCCTCTATCTAAGAATGGTTGGCAGACGATCCCTATATTTACATTCTGCCTTTCCATTTATTCTTCATAAAAATACCTGTTTTATCACTTATTAGAAATATTTAATAAAATTATATCCGGAATGATATTTATTTGGGCTAAGTGTGAAAGAACAAATGTGATATTGTACTAAGGTTCATAAATTATGAAAAGAAAAAAAGGCATCCCCTTATCGTGAAACTAAAAGTTGCTGATGGCTTCCGCCATCTATCGGAATGATTGCCAACTATTCGTTGATTATTAATTATTCTAGAATTAATATTTATTACGATATATGGCAAAATCCATCAGCAACTTTCAGTTGCACGATTAAAACATTTCTTTTTCTTTTCTTTATTTAAACAGTGTTGGAATTAAACATTATTTTTCATCTCTTTAAAAAGTTAAGAAAAAGGCATCTCCTTATCGTGCAACTGAAAGTTGCTTGGCTTGCGCCATCTATCGGAATAAATATCAACTATTCTCGTTGATTTCTAATTATTCCAGAATTGGCCAAATAACAATTCTTGATTAATCAAGAAAAGCTAACCAGGGACGCGTTTCGGGCTATTGGCCCTCATCAGCGTGTTGCAAGCTGTACCACAACGACCAAACAAATTGGTCATTAAGGCATCCTGAAAAATCATGAAACGGGTAGTTAAGGCCAGAATTGCGTGAGACCGCGACAATGTGAAAAAATAGTGCAAATGTGATATTGTACTGGTATAAGGTACATAAATTAAGAAAAAGGCATCTTCTTATCGTGCAACTGAAAGTTGCTGATGGCTTGCGCCATCTATCGGAATAAATATCAACTCTTCTCGTTGATTTCTAATTATTCCAGAATTGGCCAAATACCCATTCTTGATTAATCAAGAAAAGCTAACCACGGACGCGTTTCGGGCTATTGGCCCTCATCAGCGTTTTGTAAAGCCGTCAAAGTACAAACCAACATGTTAAATAACAATAGACGTTCAAGAAGCCGTCAAAGTACAAACCAGCATGTAAAATAACAAAAGATGTGTGTGAAGCCGTCAAAGTACCAACCAACATGTAAAATAAAAAAAGATGTTTGTAAAGCCGTCAAAGTACCAACCAACATGTAAAATAACAAAAGATGTTCAAGAAGCCGTCAAAGAACAAACCAACATGTAAAATAACAAAAGATGTTCTAGAAGCCGTCAAAGTACCAACCAACATGTAAAATAACAAAAGATGTTTGTAAAACCGTCAAAGTACAAACCAACATGTAAAATAACAAAAGATGTTCCAGAAGCCGTCAAAGTACAAACCAACATGTAAAATAACAAAAGATGTTCCAGAAGCCGTCAAAGTACAAACCAACATGTAAAATAACAAAAGATGTTCAAATAGCCGTCAAAGTACCAACCTACATGTAAAATAAAAAAAGATGTTTGTAAAGCCGTCAAAGTACAAACCAACATGTAAAATAAAAAAAAAGATGTTCAAGAAGCCATCAAAGTACAAACCAACATGTATAATAACAAAAGATGTTCCAGAAGCCGTCAAAGTACAAACCAACATGTAAAATAACAAAAGATGTTCAAGAAACCATCAAAGTACAAACCTACATTTAAAATAACAAAAGATGTTCAAGAAACCATCAAAGTACAAACCAACATGTAAAATAACAAAAGATGTTCAAATAGCCGTCAAAGTACCAACCTACATGTAAAATAAAAAAAGATGTTTGTAAAGCCGTCAAAGTACAAACCAACATGTAAAATAAAAAAAAGATGTTCAAGAAGCCATCAAAGTACAAACCAACATGTATAATAACAAAAGATGTTCCAGAAGCCGTCAAAGTACAAACCAACATGTAAAATAACAAAAGATGTTCAAGAAACCATCAAAGTCCAAACCTACATTTAAAATAACAAAAGATGTTCAAGAAACCATCAAAGTACAAACCAACATGTAAAATAACAAAAGATGTTTGTGAAGACGTCAAAGTACAAACCAACATGTAAAATAACAAAAGATGTTCCAGAAGCCGTCAAAGTACAAACCAATGTTTAAAGGGGAAGTTTTCCAAGTGAAAATCAGGACCTAAAGACCATTCAGGTAAAATGGACTCGACATTATATGGTTGGTTGGAATGAAGAAAGATTCTGATTGGACATCGATAGCTCGGAGCAATTTTCCAATCCTATTCAAGCAGGTATATGGAATGTCTCCGTTTGAAAGACTTTTCGACAATTCCTGTAAAGTTAATTGAATAACGCGGGGCTTTTGATCAGATTATGTAATTAAATCTTACAAAGAGCAGAAGAAGAATTTCCCGAAACTAGAATCCCATCTGTAGCTTACTTGCGGAATTACTTAATTGAATAAATACGTTCAACTGACCATTATATATCAATGAAAGTGGAATTCTTGATTGCTGTTTTCTCTTTGCATGTTTTTACTCCTCCCCAAAATATTCACTTAAAGAGTAGGCCATGATAATTCAATTATTGAAAAATATTTTAATATTTTAAGAAGAAATTACAATATCCTATTGATAAGTATTGTTAAACACTTTCGCCATGAGTAAACCTTCAAAGGCAGACTAATACAATAGTTGAAGAGGTCTGAAAATTTGACTTAGATAAACTACTGGGGGGTTTCTCCACCAATGAGCCATAACTAGGCCAAATATTTGTTCAAAATATAGTTCAATAATGTTCAAATATTTTCTAATTATATTTCAATTATTGTTCAATTATAGTGCAAATATTTTAAAAATATAGTTCAAATATAGTCCAAATATATAGTTAAAATATTATGCAAATATAATTCATATATACTCTAATTATTATCTAAATATACCCTATATTGTCAAATAATAGCCCAAATGCAGTCCAAATATTTTCCAAATAATAGCCCAAATGAAGTACAAATATTGTCCAAATAATAGCCCAAATTTAGTCCAAATATTGTCCAAATAATAGCCCAAATGCAGTCCAAATAATAGCCCAAATACAGTCTAAATATTGTCCAAATAATAGCCTAAATGCAGTCCAAATATTGTCCCAATAATAGCCCAAATTTAGTCCAAATATTGTCCAAATAATAGCCCAAATGCAGTCCAAATAATAGCCCAAATACAGTCCAAATAATAGCCCAAATGCAGTCCAAATATTGTCCAAATAATAGCCCAAATGCAGTCCAAATAATGTCCAAATAATAGCCCAAATGCAGTCCAAATATTGTCCAAATAATAGCCCAAATGCAGTCCAAATATTGTCCAAATAATGCCCAAATGCAGTCCAAATATTGTCCAAATAATAGCCCAAATGTAGTCCAAATATTCTCCAAATAATGCCCCAATGCAGTCCAAATATTGACCAAATAATAGCCCAAATGCAGTCCAAATAATGTGAAAACACACAAGGGAGGACAGAAATGTCCGAAAGCTAGTTAGGTATGTGTTCCATTAAAAGAAGCGATTACCTTTTGTTGAAAAAAACGACTATAACTAAAAACTGTTTTATATAGCCAATCTACAAACTGGTATTTTTCCATAAAACTTCAATTACACGAAATTTTTCAGAACAAATCCTAAAATCTCTATGCAGCACACTTTTTGTCAAGAAAAACTCGATAGAAATTTGTTTCTCTTTTCGCCTCTTTAATATTTCTCGAGAACTCTGTGTTAATAATTGCGATTAGAAAATTATAGAGTTATTATTGGATCTCTCTATATCAATTTCACTTAAAAGTGCCATATATTAAAATAACCATAAACAAAAAGAAACTTCAGACTATAACAACTAATGAAAAATTAAGCCAAATACCAACACGACATCACTAATTTTCACCTTAATTTTACAAACATCGCTACAGGTAGTAAATAGAGTTAGGGCTTAAATTCAAATGGCCCTAAATCCCTTGATGCACGAGAGAGACAATCTGCTAAAGATTTCCATTTTAAAGAATTTTAGGAAAAGATAAGAAGCTTTAATTATGCTGTGAAGATGCAGAGAGCGCTAGGCATTGAAGGGGATAATCTCATAAAAGCAGGATTACTCTGTGGATTATATCGATCAGTCTAGGATCAACCTGCCAAAAATTGAGTTGTATACTTAATTATCCTTCCAAAATGGCGGTCGTCATTTCCCGCCATTTTTAGGCCTAAATATCGAAAGATATTTCTCCCAAAGGTAAGGGTTATATACTTCGTCTGCTGAAATTATCTTAAGAAATATGGCTGTGTTCTATAATTAGAAAACGCTGTGTTACTAAATTGATTCGGAAGATTCTTATTTAGAGAAACAACTTCTCCTCTCTGATATTAATTTAGGGCAGCCATTTCTTTCTGCTTATAAGTTTCTTGTTTTTTTTTTTTCTAGGAAAAAGTTTTCCGTGGTAATGGAACATGTAAGCTTATTATAGCGAATCTAATAAGAAGATTCTTTATTTTCTTTTGAATTTGTCGTTAGTTTTTTTTTTTAAATATTATTTTTGAAAGATGAATTTCATTTGAATGTTTTCGTGTTTGCATTTATATTTATTGAGTGTTAAATTGTAATGGAACTTTTTTTTTAGATTTTGTTTGATAAATTTTCGTGGATTTATTTATTTTTTTTAAAGAACACCTTGATAATATTTGGTTCAAACTTTTATATGCATACAATCTTGTTCCGATTTTAAATAACTTAGAACTAGGCTATTCAACTTCTTTCTTCCTATTTTTTATTTTTGTAGAGCGTCAGTTATCTTCAATATTTCACTTGCTATAATATACAATCGAAGCATTACACGCCAAACTTTACATTTATTTGTAACAAATATATATATATATATTTTTTTTTTTTTCAATATGTTTATTTTCATACACATATTATCATATATATAGTATATTTTAAAATATTATAATCACACTTTTAGTATATTTCACATATCTTCCAATTAGTTAGAGCCGATACTTCATAAGATCCTACCCTTCTATTAAAATGTACACCGTTTCTATTTGCTACCACCCACATATTTGTATATATGCTATATCTTTATTAATATAACTTCTACACCTTTATTTGTATTTAAAATCAAAAAGGTGACGTCAAAATAAAAACCGCAAGAGTGTTCAGCTGGGGACAGCTGCGGGGCAGAGGTGAAAGAAATAGCCAACGCCCAGGTGGAGCCCCCTCCAGGGCTTTTTATAGGCCATCCTTCCCGGGGTCAAGGGGACAGTTTTAGCTAACAGCGTGTGCTACGGTGTGTCCAGCGACGAAGGCCGCTTTTGTCTCTCTCTCCATGTCTCGGTGTTGGGTTTCCAGGTTTGTGCCATGGCCTCTACCTGTGTCCCGTGGGCTGTTTCCGATCACACTCGGTGCTAACATTTAGCCCTGCCTCTGCTTCTTGTTGTCCGCGTGTGGGAAGAACATCAACACTCGCCTCACGTACACGACTGTCAGTTTATCCATACGTCTACAGGATCATTTGAAACAATATTACATATATATATATATGAAAAAAAAAAAAACAATAGAAAAAAATAAAAGATAAGTGGGTCAGGTGTTGATATTAAAAATAAAAAAGGCATCTCCTGACCACAAGCACATGTGCTTTTTAGATGGCAGAGCGCCCTCTAGTGGAGCAAAAATAAACTAAACGTTTATTTAACTTGCTCCGTGATATTTATTATATAATTTATATATATATATTACAGATTATATCAATAGAGAGAGATGGCAATTGAATCTATAAATGTTATTTACCCTAGCAATGGCCGCAGCCTTGCAGAAAATTGACATGGATTCAGAGCAGCAGCTTTACACACCCAAGATAATGGACATTGCTGCTGCTGTGATAGAAATGCATGGAGACATCTGAGACTCTTCATTGGACACGATAACAATAACAAAAACAGTGTAATTTACATTTACCAATCAATAAAATAATCCCTTGTATCACAATGATAAGGTTTGAAATATCAGGCTTCAAGGAATAAGTTTTAAAAACATTCTATTGTATCTCATATTTTCTCCTGTAGAAGGGCTTTCATGTCTGAGAGCTAGTGATATTAATTGTGAAAAGAAAATTAACCTTGGAAACCTAATATGTTTCACCTTTACACATCTAACATTGGTCTACGATCATGACAGCAACCGGCACAAAGACTTCTAACACTCCTCCTCTCTTTTATTGTCATTTATACTACACATTACATATAACTAGAATAAATATTAACAGGTATTTACATTACGTTACCACCTAGGGTCAATATAAACGTGTATTTACAAACATTTGCCCCAGGAAACAGGACCACAGCAGTCGGCGATTCCCACACTAATTCCAGACGGGAAACAGGCGAAAGCGTCATCTATTGGCGGAGGTTGTAGGTGTTTTCAGGCCCATATACGTTACAATATGTTGTAATACCTTGAAAAAGGTTGGCGTTTAGCGAACTAAAATATTGATAAATAAATTATATTTTGATCCAATATATGCCGTTTTAATTGAAGATCGATTTATGGATTGCTCTACTTTCAAATTAATATACTGTACATCAACTATTACGGCGAAACAAAATTAAAAATATTTATCCGATAGAATTAGATGGATAAACTATATTCTATTTTTCATTCTCTATTTGACGCGTTGTCGTTTTTCTTAAAGATAAATTTCCTCTCATGTTCAAGCTTCGCCAAAGTGGTTGACGAAGCAATAATATAATAACAATAAGTTTTTATTTTTTTTTTAAACAAACAATTTTTACATGTTCAGCTTAGCAATTATCCAAAATGTACAAATTCAAACAAAAAAAAAAACTACAAAATCTTTCTCTAAATCTAACAGGATTCCAAGTAAATTGTCTTTTCCCCATTGTCACCTTCTAATTAAATTATCTTCAATATCAAATAAAGTAAAACATGAAGGAAGATGAGTTTCTTTTTAAAAAAAGTTATAATTGTGAGAAAGATTTAAAAAAGACTAATTTTACAATTAACACAAAGTTTTAACTACTTTACACCATTAGTATTTTAGTTGGTGTTTAATTTGGTTTTTCTAAGAAATGGCAATAATTAGATTTAACGGAGGAAAAGATCTAGATTGCCTGAGGTGGTTTGTCATTTTATTTGAGAGACGATCTTCTTTTCTGAAAGAGATTTCTAAGAAATTAGCAAAATGTAGGTATATTTGATGAAGAGGATTTGAAATAAAACAAAAATATAAATAGTAGCAATGCATTTCTTAATTCGTGCAAAGTGCAAGCTTTGATATCTTTATAATCCTTCTACAGACATAGTTATTAGATAGTAAAAAGGCATATATTGAATTGAATAAAATATTTATTTGTAATATTTCGGCTGGCTGAATGCCAACCTTTATCGAGGCATTACACTTTTGTATAAACAAACTCAGCGCCGCATAGTGTTATAATATCACAGTTGAAATAATTTAAAATACAAAGTAGGTGGGGGAAAATTTGGGGATGAAAATATTATGATAAAAATTACAATCATTTTTATAATATTTTTTTTTCATACACAATTTGTATATGCTATTTTACTATCTAATTATTAAAGTATGGATTGTTCTATTTTCAGAAATACATAGTTAGTATAAGTTGAAATAATGAGAATATATAAAATCCTTTTATATATCCTGATTCTCTAAATTTATAGCTATGTCTGTGTAAGGATTATAAAGATCCAAAAGCTTGCACTTTACACAAATAAAGAAACACATTTCTACTGTTTATATTCTTATTTTATACTTTATAGCAATTTTTACTTCTAAAGAAGAGGATATGAGCATGATTTATTTTACCATTTTAACTATTGGAAGTCTTTCTGTGAAGAAGTCATTATTATAAATATTGCAAGTATATGGTATTGGCCATGATAATAATTAATTTTCCTATCTAAAAGAGTTTATTCCTACATATATTTCTTCCTATATATAAATACTAAGGTCGCTTGTCAAAATAGACGCCATCTATTGACCGTCGCCGCAAACTAGTGGCCTCGAGTCGGTGACAAAGCCACAACACCAGCTTTGGCAAACTGAGAAGCATCAACCTAGAGACCATGGTTTCAGCCCGAAACTCTCAATATATATATTGAGAGGTGCCTCTTCTGGTACATGAATATCATTCTCCCGCAACTTTATATGTTATATATGCATCATAATATGTACAATGAACATGGCGCCTCTTCCACCGCTGCAGAGTTTGGTGGAGAATCGCCAGCGGGTCTCCAGCGACACCACGCATATCGCGATTTACGAAGAATACGTATAATACAATATAAGTTATATATATGAAAAAATAATAGAAAAATAAAAAATGAAAAAGGTCAGGTGTTGGTATTAGAATCAAAAAAAGGCATATCCTGACCACGAGCCCATGTGCTTTATAGATGGCAAAGCGCCATCTAGTGGAACAGAAATCAACTAAACGTTGATTTAGCCTGTTCCTTGATATTTAGCCAACCCATTTTACCCATATATAGTCTTGTGTGTAGAGATGATATTTGATGATATATATATTTAAAAAAAAAACGCATTGCCATAAAATTAATTATTATAAATTTTAAAGATAGATTACTAATATATTTATGAATTTGTAATATATATACTATTCAGGGACATCTCTTTCAATCTTAGAGGACCAGTTTCTACCCTTAGTGAATTGAAGAGATGAATGGAGAATTTCGGTGAATAAAACCTCCAATGCAGTACCTTGTATATGTAAGACTAGTTACACCCTAGTTTAAACACTCAATTCATTTCTAATCATGGAAATTTCAGAAGCTTTTCAAAAATAATTAAAGCAGTGGAAGAATGAATTGTTTTTGCGGACTTGAGGAACAAACCTCAATACATCCTTTAGTGGATTGTTCTGTTTTTCAAGACTATAGTATCGCCAATAATTTAATAGTAACAGATCCAAATATTTTTATTTCCAGTAATGTATATTAAATTTAATATCTTCTGTAGATATATTTTGAATTATATAGCTACAAATATCTTTTAAGAAACTGATAATTTATATTATGTTGATTTTATATATTGCCCGAAACTTCTTTTTTGTACATAGTTCTTTTTTCTCGTTTATTTTCTCTTTTTCTCATTGTTAATATCATATGACTATTCTATTCACGGCCTAAAATTATTGTATATATATATATGTATAGACAAATGTAAAGGCATACATGTATGACAGCGCAAGTGTCCCTAGGGGGACATTGCGCTTTAAATTGAAATAAATTAATTAAAAAACACGATGCATTAATACGTCTTCTGTTATTTGAAATATAAATTCTAGTTTACGTGTATGCTTTGTTTTATCATTGCAGCATGGGGGGAGGTAGATAATTGTTCTATTCAAAACATACATGCTATGCAGCAAATGAAAACATTATGACGCAAATGTTTTACCCATCAAACAAACTTCCACTGTCCTTACTGCGATGAAAAAATATTGGGAGAACTTGGTTCATCAGTGATTAACCCTCCAAACAGTTTCACCAATTTAATCTACCAGTCCGCTTCTTAGAACTCTAATACTGTATTGAATAATTCTGATTATATATGCTACACTGAAGGATGGAATCTTAGAAATGGTATTTAAGCAAACTATGGACATAAGCTTAGCTCGAAAGATAAAAGCCAGACTTTTGATCTCTGATGATCCCCTATTTTTGAAGCCTAAGGAGCTCTAGGTGTGCTTGGTGCTGCTTTGGTTCCCTCGCAAGCGGCGCGCCCTTCCTGATGCAGCGGGCTGTTTGCATGTGTCGTCCAGATGTTTTTTGTCCGAAAAAGTCCCCCAGGGACTTACAGCGGATGAGGATAATTTCAGTATGGACATAAGCTTTTAGGACAGTAGAATTACATATAAATATTTGCATCGAGCAATGCTCTTCCGCAAACTGCTGCAATGATAAAACAAAGCATACACGTAAACTATAATTTATATTTCAAATAACAGAAGGCGTATTAATGCATCGTGTTTTTTAATTAATTTTTTTAAATAAGATCAAGGCTAGTTAGGCATGAATTGATATAAAGCAATAACGTGCCATCATTATATTACATTCAATGAAAACAATAAAAAGCGAATGTTTTCATTTGTTGTATATAGATGGCGCGTTAATGCTTTATACTTGTATTAATACGTGCTATAGTTTAAATTTCCAAATCAATAATGGTAGCGATCTGGTAGATTAAATTGGTTTAAAGAAAGTTCACATGATGAGCTAAGTTTTCTAAAATTTTCTTCTCTATTCCACTAATTATAGAAATTAATCCAATATGAAATGGAATATCGCTTAGTATTTCCATCTCAAAGAAAAGTTTACAGTTTTATATAATTGCTTCGCCTCATTATCTACATATCTATTGGTTTATTCTCTCATGGACAAAATTAACAGAAGTTGTACCTTTTAACATGTATATATATACTAGCCGAATGGCCCGGGCAACGCCCGGGTTTTACCCGATTAAATGCTTTTATTCAAATACTATTCGTTACAATTATAAATTGGCACCGTGGATGTCATTCTTGTATAATATATAAATGAGTTTTAAAAATTGTAAAAAAAAAAAATGCATCGGCCGAGAATCGAACCCGGGCCGCCCGCGTGAGAGGCGAGTATTTTAACACTGAACTACCGATGCTTATAAGAAATAGCCATATTTGGGTTTTATTCCATTGACAAAAGGAAACGGTGACAGAATTGATTAAGAATTGTTGATTGATGACTCTGATACTTGTATATTTTAATAATTGTCACGTTTGTGATTTTATAATCAATTATTTCTTTTTTTCCTTCAATGAATTTTGTATATTAATTTAAAATGTCATTTTTGTTATCATCATCACATACAATGTAATTTTTGAAAAACAAATGATAATAATAACGACAACGATGTAATTTGCACTTTCATTATTATAAAACAACATTAAATTAAATTAGCAATGTAAAAATAGATTTTAACATTACAACATTTTAACATTTAACCCAAAAACGTGCATCACCACTTTAATTTACACACTGAAATTTATAGTGGTGAAATTCGAAGGGTGACCCAATATAATGCGGCATATGATTGTGACACGACATTTGGCAAATTTACCGCAAATGTTTCTTTTGAACCAAAATCGAAATTATTTTAAGGAGAAATAGCGACTATTGCGGTAAAATTGTCAAATGTCGTTCTACATATATATATTCATTTTTATTATTAGATATATTTGATATTTTCTTAAAATTAAACATTACAAGGATTACAGGTACCATCTTGATCATGATTTGGATAATTCCAGCCATAATATTGACTTAGCCACTCTGTGGGAAAGAACTCTCGTGGTTCATCGTTGGCGGTGTCTTTCTCGCGGTGGAATTCACCAAAAAAGACATTGTATACAAATTATGGTTTCTATATTTTATAATCTTGTTTACATTTAACATCTCTTTATATATCATAGTAGCCATATTTATTTATATAAGGTGGGGTCTGTGGAAGGATGATCTAAACCGTTGGCTTTCGTCCGCTACGACCCGGGTTCGTACCCCGCATTGGGCATTTTTTTATGATTAAAAAAAAGCTCCATTGGCCCCCGATTCTTACAAAGGTTCAGCCCCACCAGCGAGTGCAAGTAACCAAACGGGGCTGCACTTACAGTAAAAGCAGTCGCCTACCTCTATCCACCATGATTATCATGGCATGTAACACGTGTACTTGGGATAAGCAAAAAATAAATATATATGTGGCAATATCGTTGCGGAATTTCTTGTTGTTGGATGCGAATGGTGAGATTTGATTGAAGCGCAGTCGTTTGAGTGGAAGTTGCAGCATACAGTTAGGAATAATCAGGACACGTGATGGGGTTTGAAAATGAAAGGCAACTGGATTGGAGGAAAGAAAGCTTGAGAAGAGCGGATCGATTTGGATTGTTAATTATCTGATCACATGGCGGTGATTGACTTAGCTAGGGGGTGAGCGGGAAGGTCTCGAGAGTAGATGTTACCTTGTTGAGAGCGAAATCACTACTAGGTCCGAACTCGGCGAGAGCGCGTGAACAACTGCCCATTCTTCCTTTTCGATTTTACACCAAGACTCAGTTTCTTTCTGATTGGTTGAGAGATGATCACATGATCTTTTCCTATTGGTCGACCTATTTAGGTGCTATCTTCTGATTGGCCGGCGGTTTCCTTTGGTGTTGTTTTTGCCGGAAGATATATCCGATTTCGTCAGGAAGTGTTGGATAGCTCGACGCTTATAACTTCGGCGGATATTAGATACGTCCTGTCTTTGCCGGAAATATTGGGTGTTAGCTTAACATTTATAACTTCTGGTCACCAGATACATCCTGCTTTGTCAGGAAGTATTGAGTGCTTCTTGACTAATATAACTTCTGCGGTCACTAGAGACGTCCGGTCTCTGCCCCTGCAATATTGACACAGGGGTGCCAAGAATAGTCGTGCCAGCTTTAGGCCTACTTCCTATGTCTTATTGCTACTTGCTTTCCTCCAGTTACCTTGTTCTTTATTAAGTCTTTGAAAATCATACATGGTACATACATAGTGGGTCGGGGTTGCATTTAATTATATACAAATTATGACAGATGCGCCCCCTACATGTGAAGAATTCAAGAAGGGGTTAGCCTGAGAGAATTCTGTAAAGTGAAAAATAATTTTGTGGGAAAATTAGTTGTGGGTATTGAGGGGCTATATACAAGCATTGCTGGTGATATAAAAGTAAAATAGAATGGTGTTGATGATATAGGTTGAGTATAATTAATAGAAATCAAAAATTTTTTAATTGTAAGAAATCAAAATGAATGTTATGGTACATAGTGGATTAAAAAGAAAAGAAAATGCGCCTAAACGAATTCTACTCGAGATAGGAAATGAAATCGAGGGAGTTCTATTAAGGCTTTTGAAATCAAAATAAAAATAATATAAAAATAGTTGAATGAAATCAAAATTGAATGTGTTTGGTTGAAAAAAATTGTTTTGTTGCATGGTGATAAGGGAAAATGCCTAGTTACTTTTTTGCTCGAATTTTGGAAAAGAATTCGAGGAAATTTCATAAGGTCTTTTGAGAAATCAAAGTAAAATAAAAAGTTGAAAGAAATCAAAGTGAATGCTTGATGCATGGTGAAAAAAAAGAAAAATGCCTAGTTACTTTTTTGCTCGAATTTTGGAAAAGAATTCGAGGAAATTTCATAAGGTCTTTTGAGAAATCAAAGTAAAATAAAAAGTTGAAAGAAATCAAAGTGAATGCTTGATGCATGGTGAAAAAAAAAGAAAAATGCCTAACCATATTCTCGCTCGAAATTGGGAATGGAAAACGAGGGATTTTTATTAGGGCTTTTGAGAAATCAAAAAATAATTAAAAAATAAAAAGTTGGAGGAAATCCAAAAAATAATATAAAAGTTGGGAGAAATCAAAGTAAATGCTTGGTTGCATGGTGAAAAAAAGATAGAGAAAAAAAAGAATGTTTTTGTAAATCAAAATGAAATATAATATCCAATTTTGAAAGAAAACCAATGAGTTTTTGTTGATTGGAAACTATGATAACATAACTAAGTGGTAAATATATGATAATTAATGATTAAAAGTGATGTTAAGTTGAATAAATTGATAAATTGATTAAATATTTACATTTTTAATTGAGAGAAAATAATGAAAATGATTAATATGAAAAATAAGGTGTATTGGTTTGAACCCTTTGGTATCTACATGCCCTATAAATTTTTTAATTGCTCAATTATGCCCTATAAATTTTTTGTCTCATCTGTAGCGACACTTAGGTGAAAACGTGATTCTACCCCTCAAGTGCGTTTATGCTATGTGTACAGGAGACATGGAAATCTATATAACCTTTATGTGTAATTTTTATCTTTGTGTGTGTTGTGAAAAAATGTTAGAAGTCTGTTGTGTAAGAAATGTGTGAGCGAGTTCTATGTGTTGTCTTGTGGATGTGGAATTGGATGATAAAAATCGATATGTAGACTCGAACTGGAATCAAAAATCGGTGGCATAGCGAGGTTCCCAGTTGACCTCAATAGGGGACCTTCTCATTGTAATTAGAGATACGGAAGTGGGGTGTGTCGGGCAAAAGAGAGGGAATGAAATTGGAGATCGGACGAGGCGCTCCGCTTTGTTTGCATAGGCCGAATTTATCGCCGCGGACTACACTTCCTGTCGCGGTGTCTCAAAATTCTCACTTCCTGCCGTCTATTTATTTTGGGGTGTGGCTCGGGTCTTGTTTTTGGAGTATGACTTCTCCGACATTGGTTGGTCATCTTTTCAGTTACTGCTATCTCTTCGGAGTTTATTTAGATTTTCTGCAAAAATGGTTCCTAAAATTATGAGAAGTTTTATAAATGCTTGTCCAAAATTAAAAACTGCCTCTTATAGTTCGAAGATTTTATGAGCGGGCATGGTATAGATAAACAAGTAATTAATGATTAAAATTGGGATACAGTTGTATGGTAGAACTAACAAACAAAGGATAAAAATCAGATGAAAGATAGGATATTGCCCCATGTTCATCCATATTTTTGTAACTGGGGACTCTGAAATATTTGCTTGAACCTTATTAATTGTAGAATTTGAATGATTGGTAGGTTCGCAGTTCTCCTGTTTGATATCTTTAGGGAGTGGTGTGATATGATTGAACTGGTTGTCAGGTTTACAGTTCTCCTGTTTGATCGTCAATGGTTTTATTAGAGATATGTCGGCGGTAATTGGTTTAGGTTGAGATGTGTGATCGTTTCTCTGACGTGGATGTGGTAATTTTGGCATTGTTTGTGTTGTGTGTACGCTGTGCTTTATGTACGAATTTTGTTTTGCTTTGGTGCCTGTGTCGGTATTTTTACGTGAAGGTTGGTTGTATTCATCGATTCTTCTAGCGAATCGGCAGGTGGGGCAGGTTTTTACCTGTTTTGCGATGTCTTGTGTCATGTTCTGCCAATAATATTGTGATGAGATGAGCCTCGTCATCTTGGAGATGTTTGGATGGTGGTGTTGAGTGTGTACGGACTTAAGAAGTCTGGTTGTAAGTGAACTTGGGACTATAGTTTTAAGTACTCCTTTTCGGGAGACGGTGCGCAGTTTATTGTGATCCATAGTCACGCGGGATTTTCCCGGTGGAGAAGACTGTTGGCTCTGTATGAGTGGCGCATCTAGAAAGCCACAAAATGGGATACGAGTTCCAACGCCCGTTTCATATTGTTGTACTCCATTTATGCTACGGACCTCATATTCGTATCTTGACAATCTTAACCTCCATCGAAACAATCTGCCTGACGGAGCTTTGATCTCTTTCAACCACTGCAATGCGGGATGGTCAGAAAATATTGTAAACTTTCTGCCCATTAGACAGGTGCGGAAATTATCCACACTTTCCACAATGGCTAGGCATTGTAGTTCCAAGTCTGAATAATTTCGCTCGTGACTACGCAGAGATCGGCTGAAATGTTGAACGGTGTATGTCTTCCCATCAGGGTAGACTTGTTTAAGAACGCCTGTAATGCTGAATGTTGAGGTGTTACAGTACACCTGGCATGGCAGACCTTCCTGGTAAAGGTGTAATGTGGGGTGTGTGGTAAGGCTTTCTTTCAGGTTAGTGAACGCTTTCTGGCGTTCGTCATCCCAGACCCACATGACATCCTTTTTTAGAAGGTTGACAAGTGGCGTCCGCAAGCGGGCGTGGTCTGGAATGAACTCTTTATAGGCGTTCACAGCTTTTAGGAAAGATCGTAATGTTTTTCGATTGTGTGGTTGTTTGGTGGCGTGAATTTTTTCTATGTTTTGTGTAGACGGGATGATTGTATTATTCTTAACGATTGTGCATGTGTTTACTGGTTGGTGTCGCCTTTTGGTGTGAGTGTCGCGCTTGTTGGGCTGGTTGTGTGTGTTACCGTTGTGTGACGACGTATGGGTGCGTGTGTTGTGAGTGTGAAAACCGTCCTGTGGTTTTATGTGTTGTGGGCATAAAGTATTGGCAATTGGATTGAGTGAAAAGTTGCGTGGTGTGAGATTAGAATGGTGGCATGTAAATATTTGGGGTTTGGGCAATGAATGCAGGCAAGGGTTTTGTTGTGTATTAGTGTGAGTGTCGAGTTCGTTGTGTGGGTTGGTTATGTGAGAGTTGTGCAACGGTGTGTGATCACCTATGTTTTTGGTATGCGAGTTATCCCGCTGTGTGGGTGCATTTTGGACAGGTTCATAAGTTGAAGTTGTTGTGGTTTGATTATTTGAGGGCATGTAAAAAAGGCAATTGGCTTTAGTGAAAAAGGGGCATGTAGATAAGTGGGTTTTTTTCAATGAATGCACGCAATGGTTGTCATAGGCGGAAAGTTGGGATGCGGGGAAAATTTTTTGTGACATCGCCTGACACTGCCAGTACGTGCATACATTGGACACATGATTAAAATGGTAGGAAAGGGTAGACAATGGGGCGCCCAGCTGGAATATAGTGCATTTATTAAAATCTATGGTTAATCTGAATTTATGGAGGCTATTGATACTAAGAATTCCAAATGGCAATGGTGCATTCACTACATGGAAATTCTCCTTTCGTGATATTTGTCCTATTGTCAGTGGGATAGATAGTTATCCATGGTTTTTGCAAATCCGTTTAGGGTTTGGAGGTGTAGTGAATGTCCCTCAAGGGTTAAATTAGGCAGGTGGGTTTTTAGCATATGATAAATATTATATGGCACTATACTCAGGCTGGCGCCTGTATCAATTAAAAAGGGGCATGATACATTAGGGGCTAGAAAAAGTTTGACAGTCAGTTGGTTTAGGGAGCCTACCTCAGTCTCGAAAGGGCTGCTCGGCTGGGGTGTCTCTGTCTTGACTTGGTTGTTGTGGAATCGGAACTGGTGATTTTGGGACCGTTTGCACTGTCCGGACTTTTTCGTGGGTCGTCGGGACTGGTCGACGTCGGCATTCGCTGTGCCAGTGTCTCGCGCCGCAGAACTTGCAGTTGGACGGTGGAAGAGGTGCATTCCATGCACCTGGGCGTCGGGGTGTGCTGTGGTACGGACCCGACATTGTGGGTGGTTGATCTTCTCGGGGTCGCGTTGTCGGTACACTGGGCCCGTGGATCCGCTGTACCAGTCGGAACCATTCTCCTAGGTTCTCGGGAGGTACTACGCGGACTAGGCGCTGGTCGTTGAATGGCAGTCCTTCTGTCAGCGTCTCGAGGATCACCTCCTGTGGAAGTCCTAGTTGCAATCCCATGGCGGTTTTTTCCCGGTAGTAGGTCTCTAGGTTGGCTTGTCCAGTAAGTTTCATGGCGAAATATTTCGCAAAGGACGCTTCGCTTGACTCAGGGTAGAGATCTAGGAGGATTTGTCTCACCTGGAAATAACTCCGGTCGGCCAGTCGAAGTTTCCTGAAGAGCTCCAGGGGTTGTCGCACCAGGTAGTTTGGCAGGCGCAGTAATTTTTCTTGTTCTCCCATGGATGCGTCTTCCATTTTTCGGTCGAACGTCTGGAAAAACTGTGTCGCGTTGTATGTGCCATCGAAAGGCGGGATTGCCGACTCCGCTCCATCAGAAATTTTTACCCGGGTCAGGAGCGCCGATAGCTGGTTGACGGCGTCCGCTAGGGGCGCAGTTGTCTCGCCCGTCTCTCTTACTTCCTGCCTCCCTTCCGTTGTTGTTTCCGTCGGGCCGTCCGACTTTATGCCTATGGGATCCTGATTAAGCTCCATAATATCTTTATCCTGATTTAATTCCATCTCTTTATCCTGTCGACTTATGTAATATCTTCCAAAGTTATTACACTGCAATATTTGATGTATTACACTGTTGTAGAATCCTGTCGACTTAACCGTTCTGTGGCAATATCGTTGCGGAATTTCTTGTTGTTGGATGCGAATGGTGAGATTTGATTGAAGCGCAGTCGTTTGAGTGGAAGTTGCAGCATACAGTTAGGAATAATCAGGACACGTGATGGGGTTTGAAAATGAAAGGCAACTGGATTGGAGGAAAGAAAGCTTGAGAAGAGCGGATCGATTTGGATTGTTAATTATCTGATCACATGGCGGTGATTGACTTAGCTAGGGGTGAGCGGGAAGGTCTCGAGAGTAGATGTTACCTTGTTGAGAGCGAAATCACTACTAGGTCCGAACTCGGCGAGAGCGCGTGAACAACTGCCCATTCTTCCTTTTCGATTTTACACCAAGACTCAGTTTCTTTCTGATTGGTTGAGAGATGATCACATGATCTTTTCCTATTGGTCGACCTATTTAGGTGCTATCTTCTGATTGGCCGGCGGTTTCCTTTGGTGTTGTTTTTGCCGGAAGATATATCCGATTTCGTCAGGAAGTGTTGGATAGCTCGACGCTTATAACTTCGGCGCATATTAGATACGTCCTGTCTTTGCCGGAAATATTGGGTGTTAGCTTAACATTTATAACTTCTGGTCACCAGATACATCCTGCTTTGTCAGGAAGTATTGAGTGCTTCTTGACTAATATAACTTCTGCGGTCACTAGAGACGTCCGGTCTCTGCCCCTGCAATATTGACACAGGGGTGCCAAGAATAGTCGTGCCAGCTTTAGGCCTACTTCCTATGTCTTATTGCTACTTGCTTTCCTCCAGTTACCTTGTTCTTTATTAAGTCTTTGAAAATCATACATGGTACATACATAGTGGGTCGGGGTTGCATTTAATTATATACAAATTATGACATATATATATATATATATATATATATATATATATAATGTTGTTTACATATAAAAATTTATAGTGGTGATGTGTAATAAATCGGTTTCAATCAATTTCTATATCTCTCTATGGAAATCTCTGGTTGGAGGATATCACACCGTATCTATCGCAGCTATCAAATTTTAAACCTAAGAGATATTCTGATAAAAATATATATATTCCAAGACACCACTTTCTGTTCCAATAACAAATCTGCGTACAGTAAGAAATTCGAAGGGTGACCCAATTGATGAGCGACCAGCTTCAAAATGAGATGATCTTTATAAAAATCAAAAATGTCTAAACATAAATAAGCTCACCTTCAATATGAGATCATAACCTCCAGTAGAGACCAGTAGTATCTAGATTTCAATTTAGTTTCGCATGTGGGTTTCTACTCATCTGACCCCCCAGATTGGAGTTTCAACAGCGCCAATCCAGGCTGTCAATGCTGTATGTATAGAACTTTCTTTACGAAGGAATCGCTAGTAAACATTGTTTACATCTTTTCAAAGAAATTCTAAGCAAATAAACCCCTCGTATTTCACCACATAGTATGGTATTGGTTCTATTTAGAGATAAAATCCCTTAAGGAAACAATATGCTATAAATAAAAGTTCTTCCCATATTTATAATATTATACAATAAAGCTTCCAGGGCTAAGATTCTTCTACAACCTTTTATTTTCAATATGTCTGACTTGTCAGTCCTTCAACAGGATTATAACGTTACAAATAATATAAAAATAGTATCTATTATTAATTTGTTAACATGAAAATCCTATTAAGGGACTGACAAGTCCGATAGCTTGAAAATAAAAGGTTGTACATGAAACTTAGCTCGGAAAATTATTTATATAATAATATAATGCTATGTCTTTGAAAGCACCTGTAGAATTGGTCACTAATGAAATTGACTGAATAGAGAGAAACAAGTCCAAGGAAATGTTAAATAAACGCCGTCGTTCTATTGGACGCCATTGTTGTACGTCGTCCAGGTAAGATTAGCTATATTGAATCCCTACCCAGATAAATCTAATTTGTCCCAGAGGGGATTAGCTCGGCGACAATTAATTTGATCAAACAACCAGAGATGTTTACCTGCCACAGCCTCTTCAAATCCTACCTTGTGGGGAGATCAAACTACGGTTAGACGTGGTTGGATAGATAGAATCCACGAATTATATCTGTTAATATCAAACTTTATCCTACATATAACTTGTCATCTTAAAATTCATTCAGAGTTGATGTTAACTTCAATATATTTTAGCAAGAAGACTTGAAAATATTATTTATTTATAATGCAAACAACAAATATAGTTAACACAATTCCATAACTAAAGTAAACGCCAATTTATAAAAACAAACACCATATATATTTTTTGAAAAATATTCTGAAATTCTCGATAGAGGTTGGCATTCAGCCAACCGAAATATCGGCAAATAAATCTTTTATTCAATCCAATATATACTTTTTTATATTATTTAATATATATATATATACAATTATCATCATAAACTCTGTACAAAACAATTAAACAAAAACAAATATTAAACTAATGAGCTAATATATTACATAAACTTATAGAAATATTATTTGCATATATATGGGTCTTACCATAACATTTAAAAATGAGGCTAAATAATATAATAACGGAGATGAACATTCTCTTCTCGCCAATTATTTTATTGCAACCAAACACAAAATAAGCGACACAGTTGGCCAGATGGAAATCTGGTCACCTGAGCCCTCTAGTCTATAAAGAGGGAACCAAAAGCTTCCCCATGTGCACTAGGTGCAAAACCGAAGAGGCCACTCCCCAACATTTACTAAATTGCTTTGGAAAGGACAAAAGATCCCTGTACAGAGTACCAAGAAGAGTTCTTGAGCTTCTTTACGAGCACGACCTCCAAGATCTTGTCTAATTTAGACTAAAAGGATAAATAAAAAAAAAATAAAAAAAAAATAAGCTGAGCTTTTTTAAATCTGAAATTAAGAACGATTTGCATGACACTGATCAACTATTAGTTTAGCTACCCAGTGTCATGATATCTTTTTTTTTCAACCCCAGTTTAAGGAGATGCCTTTTTTGAATGCAATCACCTGATTTATAATACAATATAATGCGGCTTATGATTGTAAAACAATATTTGAAAATTATTCCGTATGTGTGTTTCTTTTGAATGAAAAATCGAATTCTCCTTGAAATAAATTTCGATTTTTCGTTCAAAAGAAACATATGCGGAATAATTTTCAAATGTCGTTTTACAATCACTTGATTTATTACAATTTCGGAAAATATTATGCTTCAAAATGATTTTGAAGAACTCCCCCATTACCTGATTAATTGTACAGTCCTTGATGCAAAGAGGTACGCCCTATATCAACAAATTAAATGTACCAACACTTCACCCAACGTATTGCTTGCAAAAATATCAGCAAATATATCTAAGGCAATAGCTTACTATACATTTTTAGATCATCATTATGTAAGGACCAGTCAACAAGTAAATGACTTTGAGATGAAGAGTAAAGCCAGTTCAATTTCTATGTAAATAACATAAAATGATTATTACCTTACCTAATTGGGAGAATCTGTATGGGGCAAGTCCCTAAAAAAGTGTTTTGTGTGTGCTTCAAAATGATTTTGTTGAATATGCATTTATTCTGAGAAATGATTTTTGAAATTATAGGTATTGGTATTTTAACCAATTTATTTATAATATAGGCAATAGTTATAATATATTCAATACGAGAATCGAGTTAATACGAAAGTCGTTTTACGAGATATCTACAAATAGTAATTTTCACCAATTTATTAAGGTAGAATCATTAGGCTTTCAAGAATACGTTTCTTTCTTCAGGGATTATTTTAATATAGATTTCTTGTTTTCAAGCATGGAAGCATTTCTACAGAAGAGTTTTCATTCTCGAAAGCTTTAAATCTTTATTAAAATTATCCCTGAAGAAAGAAACTTATCCCTGGAATTATATAGAAGGGCGTAACTGGATCTGTAAAGAAAAAAAATCAATTATTTTCTCAAAATATTTTGAGAGATTGCTCCCTCTTTATCAATTTTTCTCTTTATATAACTCAAATATTTTGAGAAAAAAATGTTTATTTTTCTTTACAGATCCAGGTACGCACTTCTATATAATCTTAATTGATGGATCGCCTTTTGACTCAAATTATCCCTGGAAGCCCGAAAATTTCACCTCAATATTTAAACAAGAGATTATTCTGCTGAATTGTGATTTCACGTTTTTATCTGATATTGTCGTTAATATATAATTTTTCAATTCATCTTTAGATTCTGTGGTTGCTTTGGCGATCAGGCTTTGTCAATATCTCCTTCAAGCTCAGAAAGAAGTGGCGTTTATATCAAATTACAAAATAATACTAAAAAATAAATTTATAAATTTAAATTCATATTCTCTCTCTCTCAATACAAAGAAATAATTTTAAAACAAAAACATCTTGAGTTTTCAATCATGATTAAATTAAATAGAAATTTGAATTTAACACACATTCTTGATCATAAATACAATTTGACTTAAATGCCATATATCTGCTGAGTTAATAGACTAGAAATATATTTAGGATAACTTGGAATTAATAAAATTCAGTCTTAAATGCGGAATGTCTTAAACGGAACACAGCATGTATTAACTAGCACTTGAGTATTCCCACCTAAAGAATCCAACAAAACGTCGACCAGAAAGAAATCCACAAAAGAAGAAGATAAAACAAACAAAAGTCTGGAAGAACAAAGCCGAATAAACTTATTTGCCAAGAAGTTTCCAATAAGTCTTTCAGCATGTGACATGAAAAATTAACTGGAAAATAGCTTTTTTTCTATCATTGTTACGTTCTAACTCTTATTTGTATTAAAGTGAAAAAATAATCTTCCATCCTGTACAATTCTTTAATTATTGTTAATACAAAGTATTACTGGAAAAAGGATAATAAAAAAGAGAGGCGATCCTGAAATGTAGCCTCACAAAATAACCATCTAATATGAAAGAAACTCGGTGTTTTTGTAAAGGTGATAACAGAGTAGGTTTGGAACAATTAATTGTAAACTTTTTTATTCCTTTGAGACTTTCTTTAATTCAGTTAAAACGTTTTCTCTCTGGGTTTTTATATATTGAGTGAAATTGTGCGTGTAAAGATAATATTGGTTCTAATTAATTGTTTATTTTCTCTTTATATTAGTGAGAGGTTTTTTTTGTATATTGCAAATCGAATTGATTCTTTTGAAAAAGGTTTCTGATCGATATATATATATTAAATCCTCCGTGATTCAGTTTTTAACTCTGAAAGATATTTGATACACAATGACCTTTATTGAAGATACACGAAATACCCAAGTGTGAACAAAATTGCCTCCGTCTCCATAAAAAAAAAAAAAAAAAAAGACGTCCGGCGTCAGAAAAGATTTTTCCTTTACTTGTGTTTTGTCCATGAGTGAATATGTATCAAGGGGTATTCAAAACAAAAGCATTATCCCAGGTACGATAGAAATTTGAAGAACAACCTAAAACTGTGACGAGGTTATAAAATCTAGCAATATTTACGTCTCTATAATTTACTAAATAATTAAAATAATCGCTATACCGTTTAAAGGAAAAGAAAGTAATGATTCTAATATGATATCAAAATACAACCTTATAATACATTTATTTTAAATAGTAGCAAATAGTAGGACAAAATAAAATAGCTGTAAATTGAAAATTAGAACCTGCTAAAAGTACATTTATGTTATCATATTTAATTTTTAGAATTTCCTTTTCAACGAAATCTCTGGCCTAAAGAAACATTTCAAGCCTATTGGTTAATACGCTCAACGCTTATTGGCTGATTGAGGTCATGTGATAACAAACAAACCAAATAGAACGCGAATAAAACACGTTCATATAATAACATGAAAGTGATATAAGAGTAGATAAGCTTTAATTTGCAAATTCACTGATACAGGTCACTTTCATTAATATTACAAAATACTCTTTTATTATGTTACCTATATAGTACAGAATAACACACAAAATTATAAATATATTAATTAGTTATTTTTAAAGGAGACACTCTCCGGCTAGAGAAGGACCGAGAAGTTCCATTATAGCCAAGTATCTTCATGAAGGCCAAGAAATCACATTATTACCGAGAATCCTCACGAAGAAAACCATTATTGCCGAGAATCATCACGGAAAAACTAATTATTGCCGAGAATCCTCACAAAAAATTCCCATTATTGCCGAGAATCCTCACGAAGAAACCCATTATTGCCGAGAATCCTTACAAAGAAATCCCATTATTGCCGAGAATACTCACAAAGAAATCCCATTATTGCCGAGAATCCTCACAAAGAAATCCCATTATTGCCGAGAATCCTTAGAAAGAAATTCCTTTATTTCCAAGAATCTTTACGAAGAAATCCCATTATTGCCGAGATTCCTTACAAAGAAATCCCTTTATTTCCAAGAATCCTTACGAAGAAATCCCATTATTGCCGAGAATCCTTACAAAGAAATCCCATTATTTCCAAGAATCCTTACGAAGAAATCCCATTATTGCCGATAATCCTCACGAAGAAATTCCATTATTGCCGAGAATCCTTACGAAGAAATCCTATTATTGTCGAGAATCTTTACGAAGAAATCCCATTATTGCCGAGAATCCTTACAAAGAAATCCCATTATTGTCGAGAATCCTTACAAAAAAATCCCATTATTGCCGAGAATCCTCAAGAAGAAATCCAATTATTACCGATAATCCATACGTAGGCCAAGAAATATCACCATAGCCGAGAATTATGACAAAGTCCAAAAAAATACATGATATCCAAGAATACTCACGAAGGTCAAAAGTTCCTGCGATATCCGAGAATCTCATGAAGTCCAAGAAGTCCCATTATTGCTGAGAATCCTCACGAAGATCAAAAGTGCAATAATATCCGAAAATCTTCACGAAGTGTAAAAAGTCCCGCGAATTCCAAGGATCCTCATCGAAGTCAAGAAGTCCACCTGAGATAGCTGAGATCTCCTCACGAAGTCCACAAGTTCCACGGTAGCATGGAGGTTTACCATGATACCGAAGTCTAGGGTGGCTAAGAATTCTAAGATGGTAAAATTCAGAAGAATAGAAAGGCGTTTTCGACATAGAATATAGAGCAGAGTTGCCCCGGGAAAAGTTTGATTTCACAACAAAATGCTACTTTTTTCGCAGCGATGGTTGGAGAAAGAATCTAATGTTAAAGGAAGCATTTATATTTGCACGTGGAAAATTAGGGAAAACAAACTTCAGGATAACACAGCAATTTATTTAAGGCAAGAACAAACTATGAAGGATAAACAAAAGATAAGGAATGAGGGATGTTTACAGAGTAGTAAAATATAAACATTAAAAAATGATACTCTGTTAATACTAGTGTTAAATAATAAATGCTTGTAAAATAATAAATACTTCGCTACGTAATTGAATCTAGGGGAATGATAGTATCCATATAAATGACACATTGCTGTGTTATATATAACATTGGTATATAAATATAGTATACTCTGGTTATAGAAACACACACTTCTTAAAAAATCAAAACCTTAATTATTAGAAGATACTATAATTTGTTACCCATCAAATATCGAGATAAACTAACCAACCCCAAATAGAATCACGATAATACTTCCCTTCTATGATTCTGCTAATACCGAATTTGGTGTTACAGGCCCATTCAAACATCTTAGGTAGTTTCAAGAAATGGAGAGTGAGAGAGAAAATGACACAAAAACTAATGAAAAAATAAGATAGAAAAAATATTCTATTCTATTATGTGTGTGTAAAAAAATATATTTATAATAAAGTCGTAATTAGTTAAGAAATTTGAATATTAATATTATATTTTGAATTTTCTTATTTTAAAATATAATTGAATTCAATTTCAGTAATGGAAAAAATATTTTGTTGTAAAGGCCTCAAATGAGAACGAATCTTTCCCAGTTTCTAGACAACTCTGATGTATTGGATTGTTAAATCTTCTATATTATTTTTTCTTTCATATTCTAATACTTTACTTTAGGCAGAGATATTATGAAATATATATTTTAGAAAATATTATTGATATCTCTCTCTCTTATTCAACCCCCAATACGTGTTCAAATCTACATTTGTACTTTTTGCAAGCAATACACACAATATACACTCATGAACGAAACTTAAGGTAGTGTAAAGTCATCGATGTAGTTGTGGTGATCTGCTTTTCTTTTATTTTTAAAGGAGACAGAGGCAATTTTGTTCACACGTGGTTATCTCGTGCGTCTTCTATAAAGGTCACTGTGTTTCAAATATTTTTCAGAGATATTGTATGAATCCCGATATACATGATAAAAGGTAAAACCTTCTTAAATTTTGTGCATGAGTGTTCTTAATAGCCCCTCTCGCTTTTATCTATAAGAAGTGCATCAAAACATCGCATTTTATGCATCATCTCATTGCAGAGCACATGGGCTATAATTATAGGATGACCTCAACACCAGTTTTGACAAATTCAGATAATAGCATACCTGTATTCCGCCCTTAGGCTATACCTAAACCTGTGTATTCGGCAAAGCTTTGCTGCTGCGAGTACATACATTATTACTATACATTTTCATATGAAATATGCGCTTTTTTAGCTCAAGAATGTCATCCTCCAATCAAATCACAGCATGCACCATATGTTTGTCAATTAAAAAGAATTGATATAATAAAGCTAGAGCTGCATATGGTATCAGTGTTTGCCATTGGCACCCCTCATCAACATTTGTGCGCATGCGCAGTTTAATTCATTTTTAACATCGTTGCTTTAGCGCACATGCAGTGATCCCACAAATTCTAATCTATTCTTTGCAGCTTTCACAAGATTGTTGGCTTGTTTTTAGTGAAATAATGCATATAATATAAATTTGGTTGCTTTTTAAGCTTGAAGAGAGAGAAAGAGAAAAAAATATATACCTCTTAGGAGACTTATCCTTGTATCAATCCGATTGTCAAGAAATATATAACTGGTCGAATACAATGACGTTTGATCAAGGTCTCCTCGTGGTGTATATAAATTCAACAAGCTCGCAGTCACCGTTCGAAGAAGATTAATGGATTCGCCCATTTGGATGAGGAAAGCGAAGACTAAAACGCAGTTGATTCCACACTCGCCTTTTCAGTGATACGCTATCCTTGACGTATGCACGGTTGAATCTGTGGTCACTAGACATGCGCCGGACCTGGAGGTTGTTATTGGGTTTTGTGCTGCCTGGAGTATAGGAGTTCCATCGATGCTTCCTTCCTGAGGTGAATCTGTATAAGACTGGTGGTCTTAATAAAGCTGTATGTGTGTGTTTTTTATGTACTTCGTCGCGAATACAATAATATAATATTCAAATTATAAATCGACAGGATTGTTGCAATGGAAATCTCATTTGAATATCGATTGAAGGAGAGAGATTGTGTGTAACTATAATTACTCACTGGTTAGAATAATTATAACTAGTTTGGACTATATCTAACTTCACTAGATACAACATACGTATCTATATAATTACCTGATATAATATATTTATAATTGTAATTGAATTGGAATGTTCGAAGGTGGGTTAAGTTTGCTGGGTTCAAATCTGACGTCATTCCAACTGACCAATCAAAGGGCATCTGAAAAGTTTATATGTAATTGGGAGCTTTGCAATTAAACTTGGAGATTACATAACCTAATTAACAGAACGTTCGGGATTTGCCTAGTTTAATCTGTGTAATTACATACTCACAAATTTACATATATTAAGAAATACTTAGCACGAAGGCTTATATTCTAGCAATAAATATATTAGATATTGAATATATTGTAGCACATATATTTATCATTTTAGTAACAGAGTATCATTTTTATGTTTATATTTTGCTACTCTGTGAACTTCGCTCATGGTTTATCTTTTGTTTATCATTCATAGTTTGTTCTTACCTTAAAGAAATTCTGTGTCATCCTGAAGTTTGTCTTCCTCAACTTTCCACGTGGCATTTTGGTGTAGATGCTGGGTAAATTAGAGAAGACAAGCTGAAGATCGCCAAGAAGACCTTGAGGCAATGGGTGCTGTGATCTACATTTTCAGAGACCGGCTCCAGGATTCCACCGACGTGTCAAAGCCAAGACTTCCCTCCAAGATGACGATGTTCCTATAGACGATACGATGACAAAGCCGCTCTTCACGCCGCAAGAAAAAGGACGCAAAGGTACTAGGGACAAAGCTCCAAGACTTTGATGGACTTCTTGGCAGAAGCACGTCAGATCCATGTCAGTAACTACAATAATTGCAAACTGTGGGTCACAGTTCCCACAGGGAAGGAGCTATGTAGCAAAGTATCTATTATTTCATTAAAAGGTATAATTTTTATACTTTTTTTTTCTATTCTGTAGATCTCGCTTATTGTTTATCTTTTGTTTATCATTCATAGCTTGTTGTTGTCTCAAATAATTTGTCGTGTCATCATAAAGTTTGTCTTTCCTAATTTTCCACGTGGCAATAATATACATATATAATAAAAGGTTGACTTTTCCGTCAAAATATATATCGTCTAGTTTTGTCGTTTATTTTGACGGGAGAGGCGACCTTTGTTTTTATAAATCAATTTCATCCCGGCTAAATTTTCATATATATATTTCGGCCATAGATTTGTCCTAGGCCACTTTGCCAGATAAACACCTCTTTGGCAGATTGTGACAGTCTACCACCGTATCAAAGACTTTCCACTTTCATAAGTTTTGTATATGAGTGTAATAATATATATATCATAAATAATTGACACAAAAATAGTTTTAGCTTCATTAAAAATGCAGTAAAAAAGGAGAAATGAAATATTTCAGCTTCCGTCATTAAACAATTAGGTTTATATAAGGATAAATAAAAAAGAAAGGGGCCTTCATACATCAAGAATTTCAAACTTAATATGGTGATGATGTCTTGTCCATGCATCATATCGGTCTGTACACCTTGATCACAATACCGCGTTCCATATCAGGTTAGCGACCATTCTCTAAGAATAACCAGGTCACTTTCTTCAAAGCAATATCCTTAATAACGACCATCGCCTCATTTTGACCAGTGACCACTGTAATAGGTCTCTATAATGTCACAGACATTCTCTCTCTCATCTTATATGAACGCTCAATGAATCAGTTTCAAACTTCAATCAATCTCTCTCTTTTAAAAATAATTCTAAAGAGAGTACAGTTCTTGTTATTATATATATATTATATTTTTGAATAAATTAATGATATAATCAATTATAAACATTATTGTGAGCAATAGTTATCCAGAAATTATTTGAAAAAGGAACAATAAAATTCAGGTAAAGGGTTTCTTTTAATTTTGTTTTCGCAAGTTTTCGAGCAAAATTTCTGTTCTTTAACGGGCAAATACTTCTATGTACAATAACAAAATTAACTTTGTACAGTAATAATTAAAAATGTGTTATTGGCATGTGCTATCCCTGACAAATTTAAATTTTAAGGGATTTTTATCAAATATTGGAGCGATTGAAGACTATAGCTGTCATTGTGGCAACGAATTCCAGGACTCGAGACACCTACTGCTGGAATGCCCACTCTTTTTTTTAGCGCTAGACAACAGAGAATAAATAACGTTGTAGATCTATATCAATTTGTAAATAGCAGAGAGAATTCTCATAGATTCAACTATTTTTGTAGATATATTTATGATTATCTTTCTAACCTGAAAGGTTCAGGCTCCTAATATATATTATTGTTTCTTTTTTTATTTTTGATTATTTTTCTTGTATAATATGTTTATAACTGTTTTTGTTTAAAAAAATGTAAATCAACGCAATTATCCCTAGCCGGGATATCGCGTTTTGTGTGTTGAAATAAAGAATGACAAATTATAGATAAATTAATAATTGTTTGTGTATATATATATTTCGTCACAGTATAATATCTATTATTTTAACTGTAAACAGTCTGATGCACGACCACGAGAGCACATGCCAATAACACAAATTCCCTTCAATGAATTTTTTCAAATATTTTTGTATAAAGATCATTTAGATATTGTACATAGAAGTGTTTGCCCATTGAAGAACAGAATAACTTCTCGAAAGCTTGCAAAAAAACAAAATTAAAGAAGCTCTTTACCTGAATTTTATTGTTCCTTTTTCAAATAAACATTATTAATTATCACCTAATTAAAGGCCTATATTTTTAACTGCACTAACTAGCGTTCACTAATGAGGTATTTGATTATATCTTATAAAGCGATTTGATATGCAAACGAGAATAAACAGATAGATGGAGACTTAAGTCATATCTATTACTACTGTTCATATTTGTATTTGAATAACATGAACAAATACGTATAAATACCGAGTGAGATATACATAAATAAAATGTGAGAAAGAATAAACATTATAAATAAATAAATTATATTAATTTATATCAACAGAACATAACATACAAAGTTTAAATAGTAGAACATATAAAGTAATAGTTTAAAAAAAAAAACAAGTTACCTATATTTAAAGAAGAGAGTTTAAAAAGAAACCATTCTAATATAAAAAAGAGAGATTTCCCCTAAATTATATTTCAACAATATTGGTCTTGCTTCTTAAATATTTAAAAGAAATCTGTGGGCTTCTCGAAACAATCTTCTGCTCCCAATATTGATACAGTATCTTTTATTCATTTTGGGAAAATAAAAGATTGCCCATAACGCCATCTTCTAACAATTTGATCACAATCGGAAGATTTCTTCATTTCTTCCTGGTTTTTAATCTCTTTTTCTGTTTGTTTAAGATATACTTTGGTTTTCTCTATTAAAATTTGTAACAGTTATACTAATTTGTTTAACTAGTTTAAATTAGTAAAGGGGTTCAGTGGAAGGATGGTCTAAACCGTTAGTTTTCAAACGCTACAGCCCGGGTTCGATTCCCACATTGGGCATTTTTTTATTTAAAAAAAAAAAATGCTCCAATGGCCCTCGATTCTTGCAAAAGTCCAACCCCACCAGCGAGTGCAGGTAACCAAACGGGGCTCTGGCACATTTGTAAGTGCAAAGTCGAACTGCTTTTCACATGTGTAGAGATATGGTGCAATTTCAGTAAAAGCAGTCGCCTACTTCTACACATAATGATTATCATGGCCTGTACCACGTGTACTAGGGATAAGAAAAAAAACTGAATATACTACAGGATATCTGAGAAATCTGCAGTCTAAAACGATATTAGAATATAGTATTAAAAGGGGAATTCGGATAGGAAATACTATTACAATACGAGAAATCGTTAGGTATTATTTATAAGGAATAAAAGACAACGGTGACAAGATTCTCTATGGCATAGATATAATCTTGGCAAGCTTTCGGATTATGACATCCTTCAACAGCTATTACGCGAATATAAGAAACTAGAGATGAGATATTTAAATAATAATCGTTCATTCTATAAAATATCTATTTTAAAATAGAGCAATCCATGAATCTTCAATTGAAAAGTCATATTTTGAATTAAAATAATTTATTTTACCAATATTTCAGTCGGCTGAATGCCAACCTATTTCAAGGTATTAAACACATTATTGACTGTATTGACTCATCCATTGATGTGCTCTACTCTTCCCCGCAGACATCATCAACAGGCTTTACATGTTTGATACCTTAATATGATTGAATGGAGATAAGAAAAAAGAAGATCAAGGTATTATAGCATATTATAATACCTTGATAAAGGTTGGTGTTCAGCCAACTGAAATATTGGTAAAACAAATGATATTTTGATCCAATATATTGTCTTTTTAATTATAAAACATCTATATTTATGTAAATATCCACATGTATATATAACATATCTTCTCTAGTTTCTTGTATTCGAGTAATAGCCTGTAAAAGAACGTTATAAGCCGAAAGCTT
>CP092877.1:38758000-38772021 GCA_030710605.1 Cordylochernes scorpioides | reverse complement strand
AAGGGTGACCCAATTGATGAGCGACCAGCTTCAAAATGAGATAATCTTTATAAAAATCAAAAATGACTAAACATAAATAAGCTCACCTTCAATATGAGATCATAACCTCCAGTAGAGACCAGTAGTATCTAGATTTCAATTTAGTTTCGCATGTGGGTTTCTACTCTATCTGACCCCCAGATTGGAGTTTCAACAGCGCCAATCTAGGCTGTCAATGCTGTATGTATAGAACTTTCTTTACGAAAGAATCGTTAGTAAACATTGTTTTACATCTTTTCAAAGAAATTCTAAGCAAATAAACCCCTCGTATTTCACCACATAGTATGGTATTGGTTCTATTTAGAGATAAAATCTCTTAAGGAAACAATATGCTATAAATAAAAGTTCTTCCCATATTTATAATATTATACAATGAAGCTTCCAGGGCTAAGATTCTTCTACAACCTTTTATTTTCAAGATTTCTGACTTGTCAGTCCTTCAACAGGATTATAACGTTACAAAAAAAGTATATAAAAATAGTATCTTTTATTAATTTGTTAACGTGAAAATCCTATTAAGGGACTGACAAGTCCGATAGCTTGAAAATAAAAGGTTGTACATGAAACTTAGCTCGGAAAATTATTTATATAATAATATAATGCTATGTCTTTGAAAGCACCTGTAGAATTGGTCACTAATGAAATTGACTGAATAGAGAGAAATAAGTCCAAGGAAATGTTAAATAAACGCCGTCGTTCTATTGGACGCCATTGTTGTACGTCGTCCAGGTAAGATTAGCTATATTGAATCCCGACCCAGATAAATCTAATTTGTCCCAGAGGGGATTAGCTCGGCGACAATTAATTTGATCAAACAACCAGAGATGTTTACCTGCCACAGCCTCTTCAAATCCTACCTTGTGGGGAAATCAAACTACGGTTAGACGTGGTTGGATAGATATAATCCACAAATTATATCTGTTAATATCAAACTTTATCCTACATATAACTTGTCATCTTAAATTTCATTCACAGTTGATGTTAACTTCAATATATTTTAGCAAGAAGACTTGAAAATATTATTTATTTATAATGCAAACAACAAACATAGTTAACACAATTCCATAACTAAAGTAAACGTCAATTTATAAACACAAACACCATATATATATATTCTGAAATTCTCGATAGAGGTTGGCATTCAGCCAACCGAAATATCGGCAAATAAATATTTTATTCAATCCAATATATGCTTTTTTATTATTTAATATATATATACAATTATCATCATAAACTCTTTACAAAACAATTAAACAAAAACAAATATTAAACTAATGAGCTAATATATTACATAAACTTATAGAAATATTATTTGCATATATATGGGTCTTACCATAACATTTAAAAATGAGGCTAAATAATATAATAACGGAGATGAACATTCTCTTCTCGCCAATTATTTTATTGCAACCAAACACAAAATAAGCGACACAGTTGGCCAGATGGAAATCTGGTCACCTGCGCCCTCTAGTCTATAAAGAGGGAACCAAAAGCTTTCCCATGTGCACTAGGTGCAAAACCGAAGAGGCCACTCCCCAACATTTGCTAAATTGCATTGGAAAGGACAAAATATCCTTGTACAGAGAACCAAGAAGAGTTCTTGAGCTTCTTTACGAGCACGACCTCCAAGATCTTGTCTAATTTAGACTAAAAGGATAAGTAAAAAAAAAAACAAACAAAATAAGCTGAGCTTTTCTTAATCTGAAATTAAGAAAATTTGCATGACACTGATCAACTATTAGTTTAGCTACCCAGTGTCATGATATCTTTTTTTTTAACCCTAGTTTAAGGAGATGCCTTTTTTGAATGTAATCACCTGATTTATAATACAATATAATGCGGCTTATGATTGTAAAACAATATTTGAAAATTATTCCGTATGTTTTTCTTTTGAATGAAAAATCGAAATTCTCCTTGAAATAAATTTCGATTTTTCGTTCAAAAGAAACATATGCGGAATAATTTTCAAATGTCGTTTTACAATCATTTGATTTATTACAATTTCGGACAATATTATGCTTCAAAATGATTTTGAAGAACTCCACCATTACCTGATTAATTGTACAGTCCTTGATGCAAAGAGGTACGCCCTATATAAAAAAATTAAATGTACCAACACTTCACCCAACGTATTGCTTTCAAAAATATCAGCAAATATATCTAAGGCAATAGCTTACTATACATTTTTAGATCATCATTATGTAAGGACCAGTCAACAAGTGAATGACTTTGAGATGAAGAGTAAAGCCAGTTCAATTTCTATGTAAATAACATAAAATGATTATTACCTTAACTAATTGGGAGAATCTGTATGAGGCAAGTCCCTAAAAAAGGCTTTTGTGTGTGCTTCAAAATGATTTTGTTGAATATGCATTTATACTGAGAAATGATTTTTGAAATTATAGGTATTGATATTTCAACCAATTTATTTATAATATAGGCAATAGTTATAATATATTCAATACGAGAATCGAGTCAATACGAAAGTCGTTTTACGAGATATCTACAAATAGTAATTTTCACCATTTTATTAAGGTAGAATCATTAGGCTTTCAAGAATACGTTTCTTTCTTCAGGGAATATTTTAATATAGATCTCTTGTTTTCAAGCATGGAAGCATTTCTACAGAAGACTTTTCATTCTCGAAAGCTTTAAATCTTTATTAAAATTATCCCTGAAGAAAGAAACTTATCCCTGGAATTATATGGAAGGGCGTACTTGGATCTGTAAAGAAAAAAATCAATTATTTTCTCAAAATATTTCGAGAGATTGCTCCCTCTTTATCAAATTTTCTCTTTATATTACTCAAATATTTTAAGAAAAAAATTGTTTTTCTTTCTTTACAGATCCAGGTACGCACTTCTATATAATCTTAATTGATGGATCGCCTTTTGACTTAAATTATCCCTGGAAGCCTGATAATTTCACCTCAATATTTAAACAAGAGATTATTCTGCTGAATTGTGATTTCACGCTTTTAATCTGATATTGTCGTTAATGTATAATTTTTCAATTCATCTTTAGATTCTGTGGTTGCTTTGGCGATCAGGCTTTGTCAATATCTCCTTCAAGCTCAGAAAGAAGTGGCGTTCATATCAAATTACAAAATAATACTAAAAAATAAATTTATAAATTTAAATTCATATTCTTCATATAAACCTAGAGCTGCATATGGTATCAGTGTTTGCCATTGGCACCCCTCATCAACATTTGTGCGCATGCGCAGTTTAATTCATTTTTAACATTGTTGCTTGCGCACATGCAGTGGTCCCACAAATTCTAATCTATTCTTTGCAGCTTTCACAAGATTGTTGGTTTGTTTCTAGTGAAATAATGCATATAATATAAATTTGGTTGCTTTTTAAGCTTGAAGAGAGAGAAAGAGAAAAAATGTATACCTCTTGGGAGACTTATCCTTGTATCAAGAATTGTCAAGAAATATATAACTGGTTGAATACAATGACGTTTGATCAAGGTCTCCTCGTTGATGTATATAAATTCAACAAGCTCGCAGTCACCGTTGGAAGAAGATTAATGGATTCGCCCATTTGGATGAGGAAAGCGAAGACTAAAACGCAGTTAATTCCACACTCGCCTTTTCAGTGATACGCTAACCTTGACGTATGCACGGTTGAATCTGTGGTCACTAGACATGCGTCGGACCTGGAGGTTGTTATTGGGTTCTGTGCTGCCTGGAGTATAGGAGTTCCATCGATGCTTCCTTCCTGAGGTGAATCTGTATAAGACTGGTGGTCTCAATAAAGCTGTATGTGTGTGTTTTTATGTCCATTGTCGCGAATACACTAATATAATATTCAAATTATAAATCGACAGGATTGTTGCAATGGAAATCTCATTTGAATATCGATTGAAGGAGAGAGATTGTGTGTAACTATAATAACTCACTGGTTAGAATAATTATAACTAGTTTGAAATATATCTAACTTTACTAGATATAACATACGTATCTATATAATTACCTGATATAATATATTTATAATTGTAATTGAATTGAAATGTTCGAAGGTGGGTTAAGTTTGCTGGGTTCAAATCTGACGTCATTCCAACTGACCAATCAAAGGGCATCTGAAAAGTTTATATGTAATTGGGAGCTTTGCAATTAAACTTGGAGATTACATAACCTAATTAACAGAACGTTCGGGATTTGCCTAGTTTAATCTGTGTAATTACATACTCACAAATTTACATATATTAAGAAATACTTAGCACGAAAGCTTATATTCTAGCAATACATATATTAGATATTGAATATATTGTAGCACACTATTTATCATTTTAGTAACAGAGTATCATTTTTATGTTTATACTAGCGGATGTGCCCGGCTTCGCCCGGGTTTTAACCGAGTGAATGTTTGTCTAACGAACATTTGTTAAAACAATTCTCTTTAAACTTATAAAACGTACTCGGCTTCGCCCGGGGTGTTACCCGAGTAAAGGTTTGTCTAGCGAACATTTGTTAAAACAATTCTCTAAAAACTTATTTAAAAAAAAAAAAGATATATTTTGATAATTTGAAACTCGTAAATTTGAATCTCTCGATAAAGTGAACATTTTTTCCCGGCCCCTGTGTGCCGTGTCATTCTGAATTTTGTCTTTCCTAATTTTCTACATTAGAAAATCATAGTTTTATCTAGTGAACATTTTTTCCCGGTCCCTTGAAAAATACTCGATAAGTTGAATAAAATCAATATTAATTGGTTCCCTCGGTAATTGGAAGTTAAAGGAATAGTATCTTCGCCTTGGAATTGTATCATTATTCTTGTCGCAAATAAATTGCCGTGTCATCCTGAGATAATCTTACTTTTGATAAATAATATTTAAGATAACAAACTTAGTGATAAGAAAACTTGTTATCATCGTCACAATGGGGGCGCTGCTTGCGAGTTAAATCTACAAATCTGCAAATAACTCTGAGGATATTCAAGATATTAATGAAATTATTTTTCAAAAACCTTCCCGGTGATATACCTAATAATATCCCAAAATTTCACGGCGATTGGATGTATGGTTTTGAATCTATAGAGTACAGACAGACAGACAGACATTCAATTATATATATATATAGATAATATAAATGAGTTTTAAAAATTGTAAAAAAAAATGCATCGGCCGGGAATCGAACCCGGGCCGCCCGCGTGGCAGGCGAGCATTCTACCACTGAACCACCGATGCTTTAAAAAAAATGGCCATATTTAGGGATTCATTCCTTTCCGGATTAGTCCGCGTAAAAAAAAGTTCTTCAAATGAAAAAATAAATATCCAAAAATACTAATCAAAATGCAGCCGAAAATTTTCCTCAGGTTTATAAAAAGCGACATGCAAAATTTGGTACCAATTGGTTCAGTAGTTTTTGAGTTTATCGCGAAACAGACAGACAGACAGACAGAAATTGACTTATATATATATATATATATATATATATATATATATATATATATTTACTCTTCATTGCTGGCTTTTTAACTTACATTCATTCTTCATTGTTGGCTTTTTATATTACATTCACTCTTCATTGTTGGCTTTTTATCTTACATTCACTCTTCATTGTTGGCTTTTTATCTTACATTCATTTTTCATTGTTGGCTTTTTATATTACACTCACTCTTCATTGTTGGCTTTTTATCTTACATTCATTCTTCATTGTTGGCTTTTTATATTACATTTACTCTTCATTGTTGGCTTTTTATGTTACAGTCATTCTTCATTGTTGGCTTTTTATATTACATTCACTCTTCATTGTTGGCTTTTTATCTTACATTCATTCTTCATTGTTGGCTTTTTATATTACATTTACTCTTCATTGTTGGCTTTTTATGTTACATTCATTCTTCATTGTTGGCTTTTTATATTACATTCACTCTTCATTGTTGGCTTTTTATCTTACATTCATTCTTCATTGTTGGCTTTTTATATTACATTTACTCTTCATTGTTGGCTTTTTATGTTACATTCATTCTTCATTGTTGGCTTTTTATATTACATTCACTCTTCATTGTTGGCTTTTTATCTTACATTCACTCTGTTGGCTTTTTATATTACATTTACTCTTCATTGTTGGCTTTTTATCTTACATTCACTCTTCATTGTTGGCTTTTTATATTATATTTACTCTTCATTGTTGGCTTTTTATCTTACATTCATTCTTCATTGTTGGCTTTTTATATTATATTTACTCTTCATTGTTGGCTTTTTATCATACATTCATTCTTCATTGTTGGCTTTTTATATTACATTTACTATTCATTGTTGGCTTTTTATCTTACATTCACTCTTCATTGTTGGCTTTTCATCTTACATTCATTCTTCATTGTTGGCTTTTTATATTACACTCACTCTTCATTGTTGGCTTTTTATCTTACATTCATTCTTCATTGTTGGCTTTTTATATTACATTTACTCTTCATTGTTGGCTTTTTATCTTACATTCACTCTTCATTGTTGGCTTTTTATATTATATTTACTCTTCATTGTTGGCTTTTTATCTTACATTTATTCTTCATTGTTGGCTTTTTATATTACATTTACTCTTCATTGTTGGCTTTTTATCTTACATTCATTCTTCATTGTTGGCTTTTTATATCATATTTAGTCTTCATTGTTGGCTTTTTATCTTACATTCATTCTTCATTGTTGGCTTTTTATATTATATTTGCTCTTCATTGTTGGCTTTTTATCTTACATTTATTCTTAATTGTTGGCTTTTTATATTATATTGTTGTTTTCTTGGCCGACTGTTTTACATATGGTGTTATCTTAAAATTGCTTGTTTTGAATATTTTTTTAGATTGAGATTATTAGCTAGTATGTAAAAAAAAAAAAACTTCTGTTGAATTTTTTTTATTTATATATAAATAAAATTAACTCTGTTAATTTTTTTTTTGTATTTAATCCATAACAGCGAAGTTACGCATGTTAAAGTTAGGAAAAATATTTTGATGTTAAGCAAAACCTGCTCCATCTCGTTTTACATAAATGTTGAAAATTTGGTCGAAATTGATGCATTGTAACGAAAGTTTTTTAGCGAACACCACTTATGAAATTTCCATTTTATTAATATAGATTTTGCTACTCTGTGAACTTCGCTCATGTTTTATCTTTTGTTTATCATTCATAGTTTGTTCTTACCTTAAAAAAATTATGTGTCATCCTTAAGTTTGTCTTTCCTAACTTTCCACGTGGCATTTTGGTATAGATGCTGGGTAAATTAGAGAAGACAAGCTGAAGATCGCCAAGAAGACCGTGAGGCAATGGGTGCTGTGATCTACATTTTCAGAGACCGGCTCCAGGATTCCACCGACGTGTCAAAGCCAAGACTTCCCTCCAAGATGACGATGTTCCTATAGACGATTCGATGACAAAGCCGCTCTTCACGCCGCAAGAAAAAGAACGCAAAGGTACTAGGGACAAAGCTCCAAGATTTTGATGGACTTCTTGGCAGAAGCACGTCAGATCCATGTCAGTAACTTCAATAATTGCAAACTGTGGGTCACAGTTCCCACAGGGAAGGAGCTATGTAGCAAAGTATCTATTATTTCATTAATAGAGTATCATTTTTATAATTTTTTTTTCTATTCTGTAGATCTCGCTTATTGTTTATCTTTTGTTTATCATTCATAGCTTGTTGTTGTCTCAAATAATTTGTCGTGTCATCATAAAGTTTGTCTTTCCAAATTTTCCACGTGGCAATAATATACATATATAATAAAAGGTTGACTTTTTCCGTCAAAATATATATCGTCTAGTTTTGTCGTTTATTTTGACGGGAGAGGCGACCTTTGTTTTTATAAATCAATTTCATCCCGGCTAAATTTTCATATATATATTTCGGCCATAGATTTATCCTAGCCACTTTGCCAGATAAACACCTCTTTGGCAGATTGTGACAGTCTACCACCGTATCAAAGACTTTCCACTTTCATAAGTTTTGTATATGAGTGTAATAATATATATATCATAAATAATTGACACAAAAATAGTTTTAGCTTTCATTAAAAATGCAGAAAAAAGGAGAAATGAAATATTTCAGATTCCGTCATTAAAAAATTAGGTTTATATAAGGATAAATAAAAAAGAAAGGGGCGTTCATACATCAAGAATATTAAATTTAATATGTTGATGATGTCTTGTCCATGCAGCATATCGGTCTGTACAGCTTGATCACAATACCGCGTTCCATATCAGGTTAGCGACCATTCTCTAAGAATAACCAGGTCACTTTCTTCAAAGCAATATCCTTAATAACGACCATCGCCTCATTTTGACCAGTGACCACTGTAATAGGTCTCTATAATTTCACACACATTCTCTCTCTCATCTTATATGAACGCTTAATGAATCAGTTTCAAACTTCAATCAATCTCTCTCTTTTAAAAATAATTCTAAAGAGAGTACAGTTCTTGTTATTATATATGTGGCAAAATGATAATAATGTGGGGAGAGAGAAATAAGGAAACCACAAGTTTGGAAAAGGAATTCCAGGCAACCAGCGAGAGAGAGGTAGCGCGAGAGGTTATATCACCGCTGAACGACCGTTTGTTGTCGCACACCACCCCCCAACTGTCCAAAAATAGTCCTGAGGGTTCCAAGCAAAGCCCCCTCCGGAATGTGGCCAGTGGTTCAAAATGGCCGTAACTTAGTTGCCTTCTATCGACGTCTCTCTCTCGTTGACTGTAGGTTTACTTTATTATTCCTGGAAGAGCATATATTATGACATATATACGTATATTATATTTTTGAATAAATTAATGATATCATCAATTATAAACATTATTGTGAGCAATAGTTATCCAGAAATTATTTGAAAAAGGAACAATAAAATTCAGGTAAAGAGTTTCCTTCAATTTTGTTTTCGCAAGTTTTCGAGCAAAGTTTCTGTTCTTCAACGGGCAATTACTTCTATGTACAATAACAAAATTAACTTTGTACAGTAATAATTGAAAATGTGTTATTGGCATGTGCTATCCCTGACAAATTTAAATTTTATGGGATTTTTATCAAAAATTGGAGCGATTGAAGATTATAGCTGTCATTGTGGCAACGAATTCCAGGACTCGAGACACCTACTGCTGGAATGCCCACTCTTTTTTAGCGCTAGACAACAGAGAATTAAAAACGTTGTATATCTATATCAATTTGTAAATAGATTCAACTATTTTTGTAGATATATTTATGATTATCTTTCTAACCTGAAAGGTTCAGGCTCCTAATATATATTATTGTTTCTTTTTTTATTTTTGATTATTTTTCTTGTATAATATGTTTATACCTGTTTTTATTTTAAAAAATGTAAATCAACGCAATTATCCCTAGCCGGGATATCGCGTTTTGTGTGTTGAAATAAAGAATGACAAATTATACATAAATTAATAATTGTTTGTGCATATATATATTTCGTCACAGTATAATATCTATTATTTTAGCTATAAACAGTCTGATGCACGACCACGAGAGCACATGCCAATAACACAAATTCCCTTTAATGAATTTTTCAATTATTTTTGTATAAAGATCATTTAGATTTTTTGTACATAGAAGTGTTTGCCCATTGAAGAACAGACTAATTTCTAGAAAGCTTGCAAAAACAAAATTAAAGAAGCTCTTTACCTGAATTTTATTGTTCCTTTTTTCAAATAAACATTATTAATTATCACCTAATTAAAGGCCTCTATTTTTAACTGCACTAACTAGCGTTCACTAATGAGGTATTTGATTATATCTTATAAAGCGATTTGATATGCAAACGAATAAACAGATAGATGGAGACTTAAGTCATATCTATTACTACTTTTCATATTTGTATTTGATTAACATAAACAAATACGTATAAATACCGAGTGAGATATACATAAATAAAATGTGAGAAAGAATAAACATTATAAATAAATATATTATATTAATGTATATCAACAGAACATAACATACAAAGTTTAAATAGTAGAACATATAAAGTAATAGTTTAAAAAAACAAGTTACCTATATTTAAAGAAGAGAGTTTAAAAAGAAACCATTCTAATATAAAAAAAGAGAGATTTCCCCTAAATTATATTTCAACAATATTGGTCTTGCTTCTTAAATATTTAAAAGAAATCTGTGGGCTTCTCGAAACAATCTTCTGCTCCCAATATTGATACAGTATCTTTTATTCATTTTGGGAAAATAAAAGATTGCCCATAACGCCATCTTCTAACAATTTGATCACAATCGGAAGATTTCTTCATTTCTTCCTGGTTTTTAATATCTTTTTCTGTTTGTTTAAGATATACTTTGGTTTTCTCTATTAAAATTTGTAACAGTTATACTAATTTATTTAACTAGTTTAAATTAGTAAAGGGGATCAGTGGAAGGATGGTCTAAACCGTTAGTTTTCGAACGCTACAGCCCGGATTCGATTCCCACATTGGGCATTTTTTTAAATAAAAAAATGCTCCAATGGCCCTCGATTTTTGCAAAAGTTCAACCCCACCAGCGAGTGCAGGTAACCAAACGGGGCTCTGGCACATTTGTAAGTGCAAAGTCGAACTGCTTTTCACATGTGTAGACATATGGTGAAATTTCAGTAAAAGCAGTCGCCTACTTCTACACATAATGATTATCATGGCCTGTATCACGTGTACTAGGGATAAGAAAAAAAACCTAAATATACTACAGGATATCTGAGAAGTCTGCAGTCTAAAACGTTATTAGAATATAGTATTAAAAGGGGAATTCGGATAGGTAATACTATTACAATATGAGAAATCGTCAGGTATTATTTCTAAGGAATAAAAGCCAACGGTGACAAGATTCTTTATGGCATAGATATAATCTTGGCAAGCTTTAGGATTATGACATCCTTCAACAGCTATTACGGGAATATAAGAAACTAGAGATGAGATATTTAAATAATAATCGTTCATTCTATAAAATATCTATTTTAAAATAGAGCAATCCATGAATCCTCAATTGAAAAGTCATATATTGAATCAAAATAATTTATTTTACCAATATTTCAGTTGGCTGAATGCCAACCTATTTCAAGGTATTAAACACATTATTGACTGTATTGACTCATCCATTGATGTGCTCTACTCTTCCCCGGCAGACACCATCAACAGGCTTTACATGTTTGATACCTTAATATGATTGAATGGAGATAAGAAAAAAGAAGATCAAGGTATTATAGCATATTATAATACCTTGATAAAGGTTGGCGTTCAGCCAACTGAAATATTGGTAAAACAAATGATATTTTGATCCAATATATGTCTTTTTAATTATAAAACATCTATATTTATGTAAATATCTACATGTATATATAACATATCTTCTCTAGTTTCTTGTATTCGAGTAATAGCCTGTAAAAGAACGTTATAGTCCGAAAGCTTGCCAAGCATGAATAGCTTAAATAAATAATCTCGTCGTCGCTATTAGATTTTTTTCTTTCTTCAAAAAATACTATATTAATATTCGTTGTTTTTTAAGGTTACCTTTGGTAGTATTTAAAATTACCTATTTATAAAATAGTTAAACCTTTCACTTTGAATTCGTAATTTGTTTGTGAAAAGGTTAATCTATTTTACCATTGAAGCAAGGGCAGTAGAAAATTAATTTATTTATAAAATATATAAAAAGAATCATATGCGTCAAAAATAGTTCAAATTTATTACTACTATATATATTTTGATACTGATTTTGTACGTTGAAAAAAAGTCATTTTTTTTTCTAAAATAGAAATTTACGTTTTATATTAGCTTGAAAACAGAAATAAATAGATATGTATATAATCAAATATTTTTAAATTAATAACCAAAAATTAATATTTTTATAAGGGTATTTGAAGAACACATTATGGTTTTATATACAAGTATATACGTGTAGAATTAAAAGACAATTATATATATATATATATATATATATATATATCATTTAATATGAAACAAAATAAAAATAAATAACTACATAGATATAAAAAAAACAATAATTAATTAATAATAATAAAATAAAATTAATAATTTATATGACCTTCTCTTTCAAAAAGCAATAAAATAATTATGGTCAATATTTAATAATTCCTGAATGTAATAGAAAAGTTTATTTTCAAAATCAATATATAAATTTATAAACGTTTTTAGCATAAAATATAATTAGAACATACGAGTGAATATCTGTAGAATTTACAACCAAACGATAAACAAAATATATTAACCCTTTTAAAAAATAGTTTTAAAATAATATCTCACAACCTTGTAAAATATCAACTCACTGAACAACAACAGCAGCAAAAAGCATTAATAATAAAAAAGAAAAATACGACCAAACAGTAATAAATATTTATACCAACAACTAACTAGGTAGTAATAGATTACCCTAAAAATTCTATATTTATAATTTAACTAACAGAGCAGCAGACTCGAAAGTATATAATCTATCACTTTTTACTTTTTAATCTTCACACCAGATGGCAGCAGGTTTATGATAAATGAAAAATGGGTAGAACCGAGCGTTTAAATTTTCCTTTCATAAATATATATATATTTTTTTAAATAACGAAAGATAGATGTGGTTTAAGGTTGTTTTAAACACCGTAAATTTTAATTCTTAATTAATCAACGACGAGATTTTTAAGCTACATTAAACCTGTCTGAAATAATGAAGGAAAGCTAGCTGAAGTTTAGTTAGAAAGGATGGAGGGGGTGTAAATTAATTAAGCAGACGATGCTTCACTTTTAGGCTTAGCATCCTTATACATATATATACATGTGATAGATGGATAAACCTGCCTGTGTCGACAATGTCGATGTTTTATATAAAAAAAAGCTTAGAAAAAAAAAAAAGACTTGTTGTTAATACAAAATCAATCTAGCAACACTGATAAATAGAATATTCGCAGATTGAAAACAATCATTGAGCTTTTGAATTATTATTTTAAATTTATCTATAGAAAAGCTTCTGAATATATTTAGGATATGTTGTGTATGATTTCATATATATGTAAATATGGAATAATATTTAAATTTATAATGTTATTATGTAATATATTTTAACTTAATTATGTAGATATTCAATTAGCAGCAATTTAAATTGAGTTAACACTTATCTTTTTAAAAATCTCGAATTAATAACGCTTAATTTTGTTAAATAGCGGCAAATAGGAAAAGTGTGAAAATCATTTAACCATTTATTTATGTACGATATATATATATATATATACTTAATATTTGTAAATTATAAAAACAACTCTTAATTGAACATCAGTTTCACATTTTAACATTTCAAATTATTTGCTGAATAAAATTCTTCATCATATATGTAGTAGCATAACTAAATTATGCAAATCGTTTTATATTGACAAAAAAGGCAATTTTTTTTTATTATTTTTATGTATTATGAATATATATTTCAGCATAAACACTCATGGACAAAACTTGGAGAAGTTGTCCCTTTTAGCATGTATATCGCGATTCTGACAATAACTCTGAAATATATTTGATACACAGTGACCTTTATTGAAGATTGCGAGAAAACCAAGTGTGAACAAAATTGACTCTGTCTCCTTAAAAAAAACAGACGATCGGTGACGTAAAAAAACATTCCACTTAAGTTTTTTCTATGAGGGTATATATTGATTGAGAATTTAAAATGCTGGTTTTATCTTGATTAGCACTTTGAGATCAATATTTTAATTTGTTCTTTTTCGAGAGCTGGATTGGCGTTGCAATCATATTTAATTTTTAAAAAAGCGATAAATTTCTAAATTAGCAGAAGCTTTTTTGAACTTCAAAAATGCTGCTCAAATCAATATTTATAAAGTTGACATACATATTAAACATTTTAAAGAATTAAGAAAAGAAAAAAGGGCATCTCCTTATCGTGGAACTGGTAGTTGCTGATTGCTTGTGCTATCTATCGGAATAAATACAAACTATTCGTTGATTTTTAATTATTCCATAATTGGCTAAATACCCATTCTTGATTAATCAAGA
>CP092877.1:38723853-38757900 GCA_030710605.1 Cordylochernes scorpioides | reverse complement strand
GGCTGATTCCATACTAGCCTGTTCAGTGATAAGCTAACCTTGACGTATGCAAGAAGGAACGTGTGGCCACTGGACATGTGTCGGACCTGGAGGCTGTTGTTGGATGATGCGCTGTCTGGAGTATAGGAGCTCCATCTATGATTCCTCTCTTACTGTGATGAATCTGTATAAGACGGGTGGTCTTAATAAAGCTTTGTTTGTGGGATTGTCAAAATAAGAAAAGATGAGATTTACAATTAATTAGGTGTATCAAGTATAAGCAAGTAAGTGGTTAGAAACGAAAACTGAGATAAACTTTTTTGTATTGGAAATAAAACAGAAAACATACAGGAAGATTAAGGCATTTGTTATTAAGAATAGAGAATATATAAATCTGTAATTAATTAATATTGAAACAAATAGACAATATTTTAGTGAACTCATATATGAAGACCATCAACTGGAGTGAGCCATAAGTAACCAAATAGAGAAATCATTTAGTGAAATTATATGTGAGGTTATCAAACTGGAATATAGCCATAAAGAGCCAACTAGACAATCTCCTGAGGTAAAAAGCAATAAGGAAACAAATAATTTCATCTTTACTGACCGATAACAAATGTAACGACAATTCATTGGGAGAAATAGAAACCCCTGTTTGAAGAAAAACATGGAAAACAGATACTGTAAGCATAAAAGCTTTGGAAAAACGGTCGAGATATGATCAAATAACATTTTCGAATAAATGGAAGTAAAATATCATAATATATACTAGATTGTTCTTGAAATAGAAGAGTGCCATATTTAGGGCCTCGGTCATGATATAGCCAGGGAGAAGGATTGAGCGCAGAACAAGATATTACAAAGATTTTCTTCTTTAAGGAAATATTTTGAGCAAATAACAAATATTCGACTCGATAAAATCTATCGATACGGAAATATGCAAAATACTGGAAACAAACGATTTCAACAATGAACCTAATGCTGTTGAAAACTAGGTGGATAGAGTTGTAACTTCTGGAATTTTAGAGCAATGAAGAGAATTCATTTCATATAAAACAAATGACAGAGGATGTCTGTTCAGTCCAAGTTAAATATCAACTTAATCCCAATCCTGGAATCTCAAAAACTACCTAAATTGTCCACTGCAAGGTTTTATGTCGGCCAGTGGTGGCGGTTTGGATCCTTATAGAAGCAAAGAGATCATCATTTGAAATGAAGCCATATGTAAATAGGTCATTATTTGATTAGGCCATATTCAGTTAAACCTGTCTATAGCGCCCCCTCTTGGGACTCACCAAATAGGTGCTATAGAGAAAGGCTGCTATAGACAGGTCACTTTTAGTGCAAATCGCATCGTACTACGTATTTAAAATCGTGCGCTATAGAGAGGGAGGCGCTATTTAGAGGTGGCGCTATAGACAGGTTTAACTGTATTAAGATTCTCATCCTAAAATGAACACATAAAGAAACAAATAGACCAAAGATCTATAGACAAATACAATAGTAGAAAACTCTGATGGAAAGAATTGGCTAGAAGAGGGTTCACCACTGATGAGCCAGACCCTCCCAATATTTCTTCATCGCAGTAAGGTTAGTATAAAACTGTTTGATTTACGAAAGAAAATTTCGCTAAAATATTTTAATTACTTTTACATAGTTGTCGTGTAATTACTTTATATTCATATTTCAAATTTGTTTAATCACAATAATAATATTGTGATATTTAAATATAATTTCTCTCATTAAACATTATATATTATATATATAATCTGAGATGGGTATAAATTATTATAGTTCTCTCTTGTCATGTATACGTATTTGAACTATATATTTCACACCAAAACCTTTGAAAATAAATCAAAAAATGTATTTATTTGAAATATTAGTACAAAGGTGAAATTGTACTGGGATCAAGTGGATAAATCGATAAAAAGACATCTCCTAATCGTGCAACTAAGAGTTGCTGATGGCTTGCGCCATCTCTCGGAATAAGCCTTCAGATACTTTTAATTGCAGGATCTGAAGATGCCTTTTTCTTAAAAGATTTATTTGTTTAACTTTTAAATCTAAAAAAGAGCTCGTAGAAGAATAATTCGATTATAAATGATATGTTAAATTTTAAAATAGTTTAGATCATTTGAAATAGTAAAAAAAATGTATATACACGTATATATTCGCAATGTTAGGTCGAATAAAACGTATAAGACAATGCATTTAAAGGTAAAGCATTTTCGTTCTTTATAAATAAGAATCCTGTATCCCTTTTAATGCTTCTAGTACATAATCTATAAATTTGTTGTGCAAAATATTCAGTTTTATAGCATTGTGAATAAATAAGCAAAGTCATTAATATTAAATTATTTATTTATATATAATCAAAATTTTGAATATTTCTAACAATCTATGCTTTCTATATTTTTCAACTATAAATTAAATATGATTGCGAGTATTATGAGAATGCGAGTATTAGGATTAAAATCCTTTCAAAATTTGACTATGGACAAATATATCTTGTATAATTATATATAAATAACCCTATACAAGAAAAGACGTTCTTTAGGTGAAAGGCAATCAAAAATAATGTATATAGAATATACATGAATACACTATTTCATGGTTAAATATTTTTTAAAAATCAACAAAGCAAAAACAATAGATTAAATTTTAACAGGCCTTTTTGAAAATGAAAAAAAAAAAAAAAATTGGAAGTAATTTTTTAAAATCGAAGCCTAAAAGAAATGCACTTTAAAAAATGAATCTGTGAGAATAAAATACCTTAATAATATATTGGTGATATATTTTATTTTATAAAGTAATTTGAATAGGAAGAGATGATATAGGAAGGGGAATAGCACTTAAAATAATACTAACGAATTTAGATTCAAATTTGATCATTTCGTAATTTTAAACTTGGTAAATCTTGATGAGTCTCATCTGGAATTATACCCAAGAGATTTAAGCAGAAAAACACGATTAACCGATAAAAAGAAAACTGGCTCTCACAGTTAGAAAGAAATTGAGACTATCCCATTTAAAAGTGGATTCCAAACAGCCATCTTATCTGCCAGCCCATTTCCCGCGCAAACTTAACCCTAACGTTCGTACCTAACCCTAAATGGGGAAAAGTTTAGATAAATCATCCCCCCCCACAATCACTATTTAGATATTTCTAGGTCTTTTTTCATCTAAACGAGGTCAGATCTTGGAAACATCTGTTGCCGCAATTTACTGCAAATGTTGGGCAATTTAAAAAGTAGAAAAAGGAAGTGAAAATGCTTTAAAATATGACTCATAATCTCGCTATAAATTGCAATAAAGTTGAACTGCTTTCTTTCTATGGGTTAGGAAGCCATTATCACACTTTTCTACTTTCATTAGAGGAACCTTTTTTTAGTGTTGTCCAGTAATGAAATGGTGCTTGGGACCTGACAAAAACATTGTCGTTTTGATGGCATTTTACTTTATTATTGTCGTCTGCTGTGATATAAATCTTTTGGTTTGATAACTCTTAAGGAGTGTTATATTTCTTTTGATTTATGAACTCTTTTATTAATGTATTTTTATATTTATATTGATGGGATTCTTTATCAAGGGTTTAAAGAGCATTTATATGTGGTTTTAAATTTATGGATGGAAATATATTATGTGTAATATTTCTCAATTTAACAGTAATATAAACTAATGAGACATTTGCCTTGATATCCTGTATCTGTCTAAGCATCAACTAACCAGATTTAAAGAACCTCTAACAACAATAATTATAGATCAATATCCAAGTTTTTAAAAAATTCTGAATATAATTATATATTAAGTTGAATTCTGCAATTATACCACCCTTATCTTTTTATCTTCCTCACATTTTCATGCATTTTTATTATCATTGTAGAAAGGAGGGTGGAGATAAAAAATAACACATTCGCCGAAATTAATTGTTATAAATTTTATCGATAGATGGCAATTAAATTTATAAATGTAATTGTTTGTTATAAACTTTCATTCAGATTTATTTTAATCAAGCAATAGAAATGATGTACTTTGATTTATTCAAGTAAAGGTAATAAATGTTTAATATTGCGTTGATATTTTTTCTCCTGTATTTCTTCTACCTGCTGCTTCCCAGCTAGTCAATAAAATGTCATAAATATGTTTTAAATAGGTTTTATTGATTCAATTAAAAAACACAATAGTTAGTATTTCTTTCAGGTATTTTGTATTCGTTTAGAGGGTAAGAAATAATATTTAAATTCAAAGCTGAAAAATGGATCAATTTTTGGGGATCATATATGAATAAAAATAGTAGCTTGTTAGACATGCGAAAATTACATTTATGATATCATAACTAAAGTGTTAACTTATGTGATGTTTTCATTCAACCTAAAAAACTATTTTAAAAACAAGTGTTATATTGAACAAAGAGCAGGAGCTAGAAGACAGCTTGTAGAGGGATTTTAGAGAAATATAAACTTCATATTAGAAAGTGTTTATACATAAGAGAATTCTAAAGTATATCTCGTGCGCATTATTTCTATCGCTTGTTTAAAATGAATCTAATATTATATAATATAGAAATATATATAAAATGCCTTTATTTTGAATTGAATTTATCTATTTTACATTAAAATATAAATTTAAATAGAAATAAAAGTATTTTTATTAAAATCAAACTATAATTAAAACTCTAATATAATTATTGATATTTCATAAAAATAAACTCGAAAAATATTGATTAAAAATGTGAATGTTGTTATGCTATTAAAATAATTATAGTTAAAAAATAAAATCTTGTTGTTATTAAAATGTAAAAGTATTGTCATTCTTATAAGTGCAAAATCAAAAATTATTTTTGACTTAAAAATTTTCTCTAATAGAAAGAGAGACTTTTTCAGAAATTTTTACCATGGAAAAATACCAGAAAATTAAAAATACGTTAGGAAATTAAAGACAACGTTAGTCATTTTCGATTTATTTATTCATTTATTTTTCATTAATGTTCATGGTATTGATATTTAAAATGCCAATTTCGAAAAGTAATTTCCTTTAATGAATATTTTAAATTTTGCTTTAAAATATAATCAAATACATATCAAATAAATAATAAATACATATCTAAAGGAATTGTCCCATATTGTAACGTAAGAAATTAGGAAAGAAAACTTCAAAATAGCACGGCAATTTATTTAACGTAAAACCAAATTACAATTAATAAAATAGCAGAGAGGCATTGATAAAATTTTACAGTGTATTTAAATACAAATATCAAAAATATAAATTAGTTTCATAGAATAATAAATAATCTACTATAATATTAACAACCACAAATATAAAATTTATAGCAATTAGAATCACAGAATTGAAAATAAAATTGTCATTCAAAAATACTTCAACGTCTAGTAATATATTTCATTAAATATTAAATTTATCCCATATATATTATATACTAGACGAATGACCGGGGCAACCCCCGGGTTTACCCGATTAAGTGTTTTATTCAAACACTATTCGTTACAATTATAAATTGGCGCCGTGGATGTCACTCTTGTGAAACGTCCCGCTCCAAACTTTACATGTACATTAGGTCATCTGATATTACCTCCCATCTTCACCGCTAGAGGCGCTGCTCGCGTGGAAAAGGGCAAACTCGACGAATATTCGGGATAGAGACCTGAAAATTTCACTATAAGTTTTCCAGATTCTACTCTATATACTGTTAAAATTTCAGTCAGATTAGTTACGATATTAATCTTTAAATCGAGCGAGCGTCTATAAATATTTTAATTTAGATAAAGTATTCTAATTATTAAGCGGACTATTATTAATAACATTTTGAGAAGATTTCGATTTTAAACGTATTTATAACCTTGATAGGGGGCGCTGTTCGTGAGCTGAACAGAATAATTTGAATATATAGTTTTAATATTTAATTTATATATAATTTAAAATAGCCTATCGTTTTCCTCGTATTTTTTTACCTATGTATGGAAATTTTGGTACTGTAAAAAAAAACTTTGCTTCAATAATATAAAAAAAAAACACCCAGGCTAAGTTTCGAACCAAGGTTGTGGAAATACGAAGCCGCACACCTAACCATTAAGCTACGCTTGGCATCATAAATATTCGCATGTAAAGCTATTTCAGGCCTTACATATTTCTAACGACCTTTTTGAAATAGGTTTTTGAAACATGGAAATTATAATACTTCAAATAAATAGAAATAGAGTGAATTCAAATAAAACATACCAATATTTCGAATTAGAGCAGTTATTTTAAACGGCGAATTAGATCAGTTATATCTAAAAATGAAAATATATAAATAAATAAAACCTACCAAATATTTCAAATTAGAGCAGTTATTATATAAATATTTATATTATATGTGTAATTAAGCGAACTATTATTAGTTATTTTAAACGGCGAATTAGATCAGTTATATCTAAATATGAAAATATATAAATAAATAAAACCAACCAAATATTTCAAATTAGAGCAGTTATTATATAAATATTTATATTATATGTGTTATTAAGCGAACTATAATTAATAAAATATTGAGAAGATTCAGATTTTAAACGTATTTATAACCTTTTAGTACTTGATAGAGGGCGCTGTTCGTGAGCTAAGTAGAATAATTTGAATATATAGTTTTAATAATTGATTTATATATCAATCGTCTTGCCCGTTATTTTTTTACATATGTATGGAAATTTTGGTTTGAATTAGTGAACTACTGCGAATTTGTATACAGGACATACAAACAAACACACAAAATTCATTTATATATATAGATATATATCCAATATTATTTAAAATTACTATTTGAACATATCTACATAAATTTACAAATTGTATAATATAAGGTGGACAAGCACTAACGTATATAAAATACATAATTCATTTTGAAAAAAAGAAAGGAAAAATACGCGTTACGTATTTTCTTCTGGTTAAAATTTAAACAAGAAAATGCCGGCCGCTGTAGGTGTAATATTTCGATTGGCCGTTGGGGGCAATTTGGGGCAAAACAAAGTTGGCAGATCGATTCTGAGTAAATTAATATTTTTTTGCTTTATACCGCAGGGATACATTCCAGAAAGGTTTCCATTATTGTACTTATATATGGGAATTTTTCTCTTTATTTAGAGCATTAAAGTATTGGCTCTTATTCCTTTTTCTTTTTCGGTAGTGGGAATATATTTAGAGAAATACTTCTGTTTGAAAACTTTTGAAATAAATTAACAGAAGATTGCGAATATATATATTTTTGGTTTGTATATATTTCTGTTCAGATATATGTAGTGGTTAATTCATTTTAAAATAACCTTTTTATAATTCTGTAGATAATGAACGGGCAATCACTTTTTTTAAATATTATATTCAAATGCAATTTTGTAAAAATTCCTTTAGAATTAGAGAGAATATATATTATAAATTATAGCCAGAAAAATTCGGATTTTGTGAACGGTTATATTTTTAGACATTCCACAAGGAATAATATATATACATGCAAGAAGAAACATGTGGCCACTGGACATGCGTCGGACCTGGAGGCTGTTGTTAGGTGCTGGGCTGCCTGGAGTACACAGGAGCTCCATCTATTATTCCTTTTTTTCCTGTAGTGAATCTGTATAAGACCGGTGGTCTTAATAAAGCTTTGTGTGTGTGTGAAAAACAAAATATATATATGTTATGAATAATTTGTTGTTGTTGTTAGATAAAGGGTTGATAAGACAAAGGATCGATAAGATAAAGGGTTGGTACAGTCGTGATAAGAAAAATATAATTATTTACCGTCAAGTAGCTTTTATTTTCAATTACTTGAGGAAAGATTACACATTAGTTATTTTCACATTATATAGAGTTTATAAAGTTAGTCCTATATTAGTGATTTAAAAGGATAGATATGTTAACTACGCATATTTACAACAAAACTATACAACAAAACTGAAAGTCTTTCTAAAAAACGATGATAACAAAGTAAAATTATCAATTAATAAAATAAAATATATGTCATAATTTGTATATAATTAAATGCAACCCCGACCCACTATGTATGTACCATGTATGATTTTCAAAGACTTAATAAAGAACAAGGTAACTGGAAGGAAGCAAGTAGCATTAAGATATAGGAAGTAGACCTAAGATTGGCACGACTATTCTGGGCACCCCTGTGTCAATACTGCAGGGGCAGAGACCGGGCGTCTCTAGTGACCGCAGAAGTTATTTTTAGCCAAGATTCACTCAATACTTCATGACAAACAGGACGTGTCGAGTGACCAAAAGTTATAAAAGTTTGAGAGACATCCAATGCTTCCGGCAAAGATAGGACGTATTTGATAACACGGAAGTAAATAAAGTCAAAAATAACACTCGACACTTCCTATCAAGCAGATCACAGCTTTCTTCAAGGAAAGCCGCGGGCCAATCAAAAGACAGCACCTTAAATAGGTCAACCAATAGGAAAAGATCATGTGAGATCTCCCAACCAATCAGAGAGAAACTGACTCGTGGTGTTAAATCGAAAGACAAGAATAGTTAGTTACGCTTTGGCTCCCAAGGAGGTGACATCGGCTCTAGACCTCTCCCCCTCTGCTCATCCCACAGCTAAGTACAATCACCGCCATGTGATCAGTTAATTAATAAGTCAAATCGCTCAGCTCTTATCAAACTTTCTTTCCTCCAACCCGTTGCCTTTATTTTCAAACTCAATCACGTGTCCTGATTATTCCTAACTGTATGCTGCAACTTCCACTCAAACGGCTGCGCTTCAACCAAATCTCACCATTCGCATCCAACAATAAGAAACCCCGCAACGATATTGCCACAGAACGGTTAAGTCGACAGGATAAAGATTATAGAGCTTAATCAGGATGAAGATGGAAATTAACCCAGGCGCCAGCACAACAAAAGGCAATGACAAACCAAGAGAGAACAAACTGGCAACGAGCGGAAAGAGACTGACAACGAACGAAGCGACAAGACATACCCTGGCGACGATAATTTTAGAACTGACCGCCGCGCTACAAGGGGCAAGATCCCCACAACTGGAAGCGGTCTTCCGGAGCGCCACCCTCGGGACAACCGCCGCCCGCACCGCCGGTACGTGTCCGAACAACCTGACGTCCACCGAGGAATCGCCATCAGCCATGCCGTACCCGTGCACCCGGAAGCAACCCACGCGACACGGACCCAGTGTACCGACAACGCGATCCACTCGAATGGAAGCAGTACAAATGACTAGATTTCCCTTTCAATCGCGGGGGACAGTGCAAAAGGTCCCGACCCGGTCCAACAGATATTCCAAGCCAACCACACCAAGCCGAAGACGCCACAATGGAGACTTTTCGAGACTAAGGTAGGCAATCCACCCAATGACACCATCCATTTGACTTTGGACTTGTATCTGACCCAGGACCTACCATGTACCTTTCTCATTGAACCAGACGCAGGTTCGAACATATTGCCGTATCATTTATACAATAGATTAAAAGCACAACTCCCCAATTTAAGTATTAAAAAACCTTCCCTTGATCTATCCCCCCTAAATAGTTTTACGAAAATAATAGGACATTTAACTTTCCCTCTGACAATAGGCCAAATAACCCGTAGAGAGAACTTCCACGTGGTAAATGCATCCTTGCCATTTGGAGTTCTTACCTTAACAACCCTTTATCAATATAAATTAAAACTAAATTATAATCGCGGCACTATTTTCCAACTTGGCGTCCCATTGTCTAATACCATCTACCACTTTAAACATGTGTCAAATGAATGCAAGCACGGGCTAGGCCAAAACCTGTCCCAAAGGACTCGCACAGCACCCAAAGCTTTCACACATGGAAACCCTTACCTGCATTCATTGCCCAAACCCCAAATATTTACATGCCACCATTCTAATCTCACACCACGCAACTTTTCACTCAACCCAATTGCCAACACTTTATGCCCACCACATATAAAGCCACCACGACTTCAATCTACAACTCCAATAATGCCCAAACAAGTGTCCGTACACCGACACAGCTCACCCACTTACCACACAAAATCCACACATGACCATACTTCGCAACACTATAATTACGCAAATGTACCTCACAACATACACGCACCCATACGTCACCACGCGACAAACACGCACAACCCGCACAATAAACGCAACACGCACGCCAAAAGACAACAACAACAAACAAGCGCATGCACAACCGTTAAGGATAATACAATCATCCCATCTACACAAAACATAGAAAAAATTCACGCCACCAAACAACCACACAATCGAAAAACATTACGATCTTTCCTAAAAACTGTGAACGTCTATAAAGAATTCATTCCAGACCACGCCCGCTTGCGGACGCCACTTATCAACCTTCTAAAAAAGGATATCATGTGGGTCTGGGATGACGAATGCCAGAAAGCGTTCACTAATCTGAAAGAAAACCTTACCACACACCCCACATTACACCTTTACCAGGAAGGTCTGCCATGCCAGGTGTACTGTAACACCTCAACATTCAGCATTACAGGCGTTCTTAAACAGGTCTACCCTGATGGGAAGACATACACCATTCAACATTTCAGCCGATCTCTGCGTAATCACGAGCGAAATTATTCAGACTTGGAACTACAATGCCTAGCCATTGTGGAAAGTGTGGATAATTTCCGCACCTGTCTAATGGACAGAAAGTTTACAATATTTTCTGACCATCCCGCATTGCAGTGGTTGAAAGAGATCAAAGCTCCGTCAGGCAGATTGTTTCGATGGAGGTTAAGATTGTCAAGATACGAATATGAGGTCCGTAGCATAAATGGAGTACAACAATATGAAACGGGCGTTGTAACTCGTATCCCATTTTGTGGCTTTCTAGATGCGCCACTCATAAAGAACCAACAATCTTCTCCACCGGGAAAATCCCGCGTGACTATGGATCCCAATAAACTGCGCACCGTCTCCCGAAAAGGAGTACTTAAAACTATAGTCCCAAATTCATTTACAACCAGACTTCTTAAATCCGTACACACACAACACCACCACCCAAACATCTCCAAGATGACGAGACTCATCTCAGCACAATATTATTGGCAGAACATGACACAAGACATCGCAAAACAGGTAAAAACCTGCCCCACCTGCCGATTCGCTAGAAGAATCGATGAATACAAACAACCTGCACGTAAAAATACCGACACAGGTACCCAAACAAAACAAAATTCGTACATAAAACACAGCGTACACATAACACAAACAATGCCAAAATTACCACATCCACGTCAGAGAAAAGATCACACATTTCAACCTAAACCAATTACCGCCGACATATCTCTAATAAAACCATTGACGATCAAACAGGAGAACTGTAAACCTGACAACCAATCCAATCATATCACACCACTCCCTAAAGATATCAAACAGGAAAACTGCGAACCTACCAATCATTCAAATTCTACAATTCATAAGGTTCAAGCAAATATTTCAGAGTCCCAGTTACAAAAATGTGGACGAACATGGGACAATATCCTATCTTTCATCTGATTTTTATCCTTTGTTTATTAGTTCTACCGTACAACTGTATTCCAATTTTATTCATTAAGTACTTGTTTATCTATGCTATGCCCGATCAGAAAATCTTCGAACTACAAGAGGTAGTTTTTAATTTAGGACAAGCAGTTTTTCATTGTGGACAAGCAATTCTTCATTGTGGACAAGTATTTATAAAACTTCTCATAATGTTAGGAACCATCTTCGCAGAAAATCTAAATAAACTCCGAAGAGATAGCAGTAATTGAAGGATGACCAACCGATGCCAGAGAAGTCATGCTCCAAAAACAAGATCTGAGCCGCACCAAAAGTAAATAGACGGCAGGAAACGAGAATTTGAGACACCACGACGGAAGTGTAGTCCGCAGCGATGAATTCGGCCTCTGTAAACAAAGCGGAACGCCTCGTCCGATCTCCAATTTCATTCCCTCTCTTTTGCCCGACACACCCCACTTCCGTATCTCTAATTACAATGAGAAGATCCCCTATTGAGGTCAACTGGGAACCTCACTATACCACCGATTTTGATTCCAGTTCGAGTCTACATATCGATTTTTACCACCCAACTCCACATCCACGAGACAACATAGAACTAGCTCACACATTTCTTACACAACCGACTTCTAACATTTTTTCACAACACACACACAAAGACAAAAAATTACACATAAAGGTTATATAGAATTCCATGTCTCCTGTACACAGCATAAACGCACTTAAGGGCTAGAATCACGTTTTTCACCTAAGTGTCGCTACAGACGAGACAAAAAATTTATAGGGCATAATTGAGCAAGTAAAACATTTATAGGGCAAAATGGAACAATCAATACATTTAGATCAGGGCATGTAGATACCAAAGGGTTCCAACCAATACATCTTACTTTTCATATCAATCATTTTCATTATTTTCTCGCAATTAAAAATGTAAATATTTAATCAATTTATCAATTTATCCAACTTATTAGCAATTTTAAATCATCAATTATCACCTTTTTCAATTAGTTTATATTATCATTTTTATTTATCAATTATCATTCTATTTACCACTTGACTTATATTGCCACAACCCAATTATCAACGAAAACTCACTGGCTTTCGATTAAACTAAAAATATTAAATCACCCTTTGTTGTTGAAACCTTTTTATTTTTCATTTTTTTTAAACACTCAACTTTGATTTCGTTCAACTTTTATTTTTATTTTTATTTTGATTTCTCACAAGCCCTAATGAAATTCCCTCGTTTTCCATTCCCAATTACGAGCTAGAATAGGGTTAGGCATTTTCCTTTTTTTTTCTCACAACGCACCAAGCATTCACTTTGATTTCTTCCAACTTTTTATTTTTATTTTACTTTGATTTCTCAAAAGACCTTATGAAATTGCCTCGAATTCCTTTCCAAAATTCAAGCAAAAAAGTAATTAGGCATTTTCCTTTTTTTTTCACCATTCAATCAAGCACTCAACTTTGATTTCGCTCAAAAAAACTTTTAGTTTATTTTTATTTTTGATTTCTCAAAAGACCTAATAGAATTCCTTCGATTTCATTCCCAATTTCGAGCTAGAATATGGTTAGGCATTTTTCTTTTTCTCTCACCATTCAACCAAACACATTCAATTTTGATTTCATTCAACTTCTTATTTCATTTTGTTTTGATTTCAAAGCACCTTATGAAATTTCCTCGATTCCTTTTTCTCAGAATTCGAGCAAAAAAGTAACTAAGCAGTTGTCTTTGTCACCATGCAACAAAATATTTTTCTTTTTTCAACCAAACACATTCAATTTTGATTTCATTCAACTATTTTTATATTATTTTTATTTGATTTCAAAAGCCTTAATAGAACTCCCTCGATATCATTTCTTATCTCGGGTAGAATTCGTTTAGGCGCATTTTCTTTGTTTTACCCACTATGTACCATAACATTCATTGATTTCTTACAATTAAAAAAAAATTTTTGATTTCTATTACTTATACACAACCTATATCATCAACCCCATTCTATCTTACTTTTATGTCACCAGCCATGCTTGTATATAGACTCAATACCCACAACTAATTTTCCCACAAAATTATTTTTCATTTTACAGAATTCTCTCAGGCTAACCCCTTCTTGAATTCTTCACATGTAGGGGGCGCATCTGTCATAATTTGTATATAATTAAATGCAACCCCGACCCACTATGTATGTACCATGTATGATTTTCAAAGACTTAATAAAGAACAAGGTAACTGGAAGGAAGCAAGTAGCATTAAGATATAGGAAGTAGACCTAAGATTGGCACGACTATTCTGGGCACCCCTGTGTCAATACTGCAGGGGCAGAGACCGGGCGTCTCTAGTGACCGCAGAAGTTATTTTAGCCAAGATTCACTCAATACTTCCTGACAAACAGGACGTGTCGAGTGACCAAAAGTTATAAAAGTTTGAGAGACATCCAATGCTTCCGGCAAAGATAGGACGTATTTGATAACACGGAAGTAAATAAAGTCAAAAATAACACTCGACACTTCCTATCAAGCAGATCACAGCTTTCTTCAAGGAAAGCCGCGGGCCAATCAAAAGACAGCACCTTAAATAGGTCAACCAATAGGAAAAGATCATGTGAGATCTCCCAACCAATCAGAGAGAAACTGACTCGTGGTGTTAAATCGAAAGACAAGAATAGTTAGTTACGCTTTGGCTCCCAAGGAGGTGACATCGGCTCTAGACCTCTCCCCCTCTGCTCATCCCACAGCTAAGTACAATCACCGCCATGTGATCAGTTAATTAATAAGTCAAATCGCTCAGCTCTTATCAAACTTTCTTTCCTCCAACCCGTTGCCTTTATTTTCAAACTCAATCACGTGTCCTGATTATTCCTAACTGTATGCTGCAACTTCCACTCAAACGGCTGCGCTTCAACCAAATCTCACCATTCGCATCCAACAATAAGAAACCCCGCAACGATATTGCCACATATATATTTTTAAAATATAGAAATATTTGAGTTTTTAGATTATATAATATATATATATATATATATATGATTTATCAAGAAATTGGGTTGGCCAAATATCAGGGAACAGGCTAAATCAATGTTTAGTTGATTTCTGGTCCACCAGATGGCGCTCTGCCTTCTGTAAAGCACATGTGCTCCTGGTCAGGATATGCCATTTTTATTTTTGATTTCAACACCTGAACTTTTTGTCTTTTATTTTTTCTTTCATTTTTTCATGTATATATATGTGGTAACCGAGAGGGAAGTCAGGTGTGGAGAGCTTTTCAATACCTCTCTTTATTTCGGAAGACCTTTCACAGTTTTCACAGAGTACAGACAGTCGTTGTTGAGGCAGAATGGAAGACTTGGGATTGTCCACACAAAGAATGAAGGACACAGTTGCACTGTGAAAGTCCCGTGTACAGAGTACATTACATATTTTGATGCAATGGTTCATGTATAACCTGCGTATATTTATTAACAGAGGTGTTTCTATTGTACAACACGTACAAAATTCAGGCCCTAGTGATTTAATTTCAAGTAAGGACACATATATAAAATTTAATTTCCTTTGTAAATATATTTTGGATTTCATTAAGAAAAATGGTCTTTGATGTAACGATCTCAAGGAAATATTGGACATATTATATGGTTGTAAACAATATATAGGTGTATGTGTGTGTATATATGTATATATTTTATATTTAATGATGTAACTGTAAATAAAATTCAAAGAATATCTCTATATATGTAAATAATATTTATGAATCTTTCTAAGTTACTTTCTGTGTATCTTTCCATGTTGAATATTTTCTTTGTTATATTTGTATGTACATTTAGCGCAAGTGTCCCTAGGAGGACATAGCGTTTTGAATTGAAATAAATAAATAAATCATACAATCTTTTTATATTACACCAATATGGAATTGTTGGTTTAAATTACCATATGTGTGTGTTGAAAACAATTTTAAAATAAATAAAAATATATAGATGGAATTTTTTCGGGAGAAAATTGATCTAAGAGCCCTATGCTTTATTATATATATTAAAATCAAAAAAGGCATATCCTGAACACGTTCACATGAAATTTAGATGGCAAAGTGCCATCTAGTGGAAAGGAAATCAACTAAACGTTGATTTAGCCTGTTCCCTGATGTTTGGCCAACCCATTTTTTGATAAATCAAGGCCTTCGTCAGCGTGGTAAGTCTATACCTATACGACCAAAATATTTTGGTCCAAGAGTCTTCCTGAGAAATCACGAAATGGGGATTTAAGGCCAAGTTTGCGTAAATACGCTTTTCTTGGGAAAAATAATTTTAAAAATATAAATATTTTATATAAGCACTGTGCCTAGGGTCAGGATATGCCTTCTGTATTTTAATATATATATTATATGATCCAAAAAAAAACTTGCTCAGTAGCGTGAAATTAATTAACTATAATGTGTATTTTTATATTAGTGTGAAGGAAAGAGATTAATGGTAACAGATTAATTATAAAAGGAAGAGATTGAAGAAGAGGTGTCGATGGTTTTAATTAAAACTGATGTGTTTTGATCCATCGGTGTCTTATATAACGTCGTGGTATATTGGATAGTTTCATTGGAAATTTATTACAGACCCTCTTGGATTATAGTTTGTTTCTTTTTCAAGTTGCTCTAATATAGATTACAGCTTTTGATAATTATATAATATAGAGCAGGCAATACGCGGACTTCTGGAGGTGGGCAGAGTTCTGGAACCATCACAATAGGACTACATTTACTCTTGATCTTTGTGAACAAGGAATCCTTGTAGTATCGTTCATAGTTATACTCATGGTCAAAATTTAAGGAAGTGGAAAATCTTCAAGATATTGCCAGTCGTCTGTTTTTGGAAGGAGACAGTATCAATTTTGTTCAAACTTGGTTATCTCCTGTGTCTCCAATAAAGGTCACTGTGTATCAAATATCTTACAGAGTTATCGTCTGCATTTCCGAAAAACATGCTGAAAAGTACAACCTTTCTAAGTTTTATCAATAAATGGTATATATATGTTGTAATATATTTCAATATATACTTATATCCCCATATGTAATATAGCTATAGTGTAACAACCAAAACTGTAGACACAATTCAACTCACCAGTTTGGCCATCACGTAATACAAAACTAAATAATAAAATTAGATTGAGTGACAGCCGGCGCCCAGACAGGAGAAAGATCTCCGTTTACACCGTCGGTTCGAAAAACAGTCGGATTACCACCAGTCTCTCTCTGGCCCTAGAATAGATCAGACCCCCTCGACGGGCGCCCGGCTGCTATCTCTATGGTGACATCCAACATGCCTCGTCCTTTTGGCATTCTCATTCACGACTTTAACCACTCTGATCTTTGTGGCCATCACGACTGTATCTAAGCAACATGCCACACTAGAGTCATCCGACAGGATAAACTCATCACAACATTCAGTCGACAGGATCATTTGCAACACCACAGTCAGTCCTACAGGATAATTAGAATCACGACAGTTAGTCGATAGGGACATTTGCAACACACCATATATATATATGTTTTGAAAATAGAGCAATCCATACTTAATTCATTAGATAATAAAAGGCATATATTGGATTTGAAAAAATATTCATTTTTCCAATATTTCGGCTGGCTGAACGCCAACCTTTATCGAGGCATTACATTTTTGTAAACACAAACTCAGCGCCGCGTTGGCGTTCAGCCAGCCGAAATATTGGCAAAATAAATATTTTTTCAAATCCAATATATGCCTTTTATTATCTAATATATATGTGTATATCATTTACTATCATAGACTATTGTAGGAAAATGTGTTGAATAAAATGTAGGCCATATGTTGAGATGAAACTAAATATAGGATAGCTTATATCAGTCTGAATTGTTCCTCTCTGCAGAGAAAAATATTTCAGCTCCATATGCTTATCAACATAACAAGTCAAGGTTTTGCAGCCTTTTCCTTAATTCACTTTCCGATGAGAGCTTTGTATACTTGTAATACCAGTTCTTCAGTTCAGAAGAAAAGTTGAGAATAACGTTATAACTGATAAAAATAAGACAGGTAGGGGTTATTATGTCGTTCCTACTTTCTACCTTTGTTTGTTTTGTTTTCTTTCTTAAGTTCATATGGATGGATATAATATTGTCAAATAGGTCTACAACCACAGCCACAGAAAGCTCTGAATTTCGGATTCTGAATCTCTGATAATACTTACAACTGGTGAGCCATACGTTATAGTTGTGTTATCAGGGATTCAAAATCAGAAATACATTCACCGTTGGTTAGAAAAAATATTTATTAATTTATATACTTGCAAATTGTTCTTTTTAGCCATGCAAAACTATAGCAAACTAGACATATATAGTATTATTCCTATTCAAAACATTTACTCATTTTTATTTACATTTCATAGAGTAATTTTTTAAAATTTTAATTAAAGAAATTAAAAATATATGCCATAATTATATTATGTCTACAACATTTTTTCAGCTGCTACAGCTCTATGGGACACCTGTCAATCATCACTGCACTCCGGGGGGGACGACCACAGTGTGAGGGGTTCTCGGAATCTTATCGGAAAATAAGGAAAACGAGACGCCTCAGTGGCTGACCACTCTCATTATTATTATTTTTTATCTGGGATAAGTTGTTATCACTATCCCTATAAATACCTCTTGTATATAATTTTATTGGAGAACTAAAAGGTAAATACCCTTTATAATAAATTAATTATTCCCAAATTTTCCCTTGCTTTATTTATCTCCGCGACAATATGTAGGACCAAAATGTCTTAATAAAATACTTTTTTGCTGCTCTATATAATATCTTAGAAATTATTATTTCTCTATTTATGTTCAACAAATAAAGCTTTTTTTCAAATGTTTTGATATTATTTCAAAATACCATAATAAAAATACCAATTAAAAAAAAAGGGTTGCATCATATTGCCACGTGGAAAACTAGGGAAGACAAACTTCAAGATGAGACAGCAATTTATTTAAGGTAAGAACAAACTATGAATGGTAAACAAAAGATAAGCAATGAGAGAAGTTTACAGAGTAGCAAAATATAAACATAAAAATTATAGTCTGTTAATAATATAATAAATACTTTGCTACAATATTATGGCTTGTAATTTTCAATGTCCTTTGGTGTTTAGTCTTAAATAAAGATTCAAATTCATTTAGTTGAAAAAAAAAGAATAATTGAATTGAATAATATAATTTATAATAAAATTATTCTCTGAAAATTAATGATCTATTTTCTTATAGACACTATTTATAATTAAATTTTATTATGCTAATAAAATCAATATCATTTTTATTGATTTCATTCACCTGTAGATCAACGTTATATTCCCTGCAATAAAAATGAATACACATTTCTATATAAATACTAAAAATCAATGTTTTATAGCAATATAAATACACATTATATATACATTTATTAAAATCCATTTTTCAATTTCTCTTCTTTATGACATGGATATAAAAATGGGAGCAAATTTCACAGAGTGAAAAAAAAAAACGAATTAAACTTGCTCCCAGTGCTACCAAATGTTATTGATCTTATATCGACCAATCTTTCTAAATGATCACATGGAAGATGTATTATCTCCCAAACGATGAATTCCTATTATCCATCGTCTGCAGGGTTTTATAAAATCAGGTTATTTTTAGACAGTTCGTCTGCTCAAGATAAATGGAACTATACTCGGTGGTGTTTGTGATGTGGAGCACCTGTGAGTTATTGCCGCTTGTTCGTCTGCATAATTTATATGGCGGGTTTTTCGTTTGACATGTTTTTCTAGGTTCGTTTGATATATTTTCTATTACTTTTTTTTGGAATGAATTTTAATAGATATTTGTGTAATATAAATATTATTTATATTTTTAATTATGAAAATATAATTGTTTTATTTTAAGAGGTGTGATTTTTATTGTATTTATATAATTTTTATGTCAATTAGAGCTTTCTGTGAATAAAAATAAATGAAATAAAAAGTGTTATATTAGAAATAACGTTTTGAAAGGGATGCTGGTACAGTAAAACTTCCCTTTTATACTATTTTTTCTTATAATTTGACGATCTGGCATCAATACCTGATGATTTTTCAGGATGTCCCAAAGACCAGCTTTTTGGTCTTTGAGGTACAGTTTGCACCACGACGATGAGTGCAATAGCCCGAAATAATTATGTAGTTAGCTATTCTTGACTAATAAAGAATGGGTATTTGGCCAATTCTGGAATAAATAAAAATCAACGAGGAGTTGATATTTATTCTGAGAGATGGCTCAAGATATCAGCAACTTTCAGTTGCAAGATCAGGAGATGTCTTTTTTTTTTTACTCAATCTATCCGCCTGATCTTAGTATAAATTCACTTTTTTGATATTCTCAGAAAATGAAAAAAAGTTAACAAAGGGTATGAACCCAGCTAAATGGTATGTTCAAATCTATAGAGGCACAGAAAAAAACATTTTAAACTACTCGACTATAGACTTTATTATTACTCTATCTGGATTCCACAATGATGGTAGGTATGAGATCATAATTCAGCTATGCTGATTGAAAGTCTTACATTTAGAAGAGAAGTTGGGTAAAATAAGAAATTTCGCTTAAATAACTACTTATGGCTTATAATGGATGACTACATTTCTGAATTCAAAAGGTCTAAAATAGTTAGATATAGGCACATTATCGAATCATTGGGTCTATGTAATAACCATGTGTATACACTCATGGACAAAACTTAAAGCATAAAGTCTTTGATTTCTCTGGTCATCTTTTTTTTTTTAAAGATGACAGGTAATTTTGTGAACACTTGGTTATCTCAAGGCGCATATCAGATGGCGCAAGCCATCAGCAACTTTCAGTTGCTCGATAAGAAGAAGCCTTTTTCTTAATTGGTTATCTCTATGTCTTCAATATAGGTTACTGTGTATATAAATATCTTTACTGTCTGAATCCCGATTTACATGTTAAAAGGTACAACTTCCTTAAGTTTTCTCCATGAGTGTAAATGATGCAGAAACTTTTAATAATACCATTTTAATACAAATGAAAACACCAAAAACGCGAATGTTTCTTTTCACAAATAAATCAAACTTCTACTGTCCTTACTACGATGTAAAAATATTGGAGGGCTTGGCTCATTACAGTAAGGACAGTAGAAGTTTGATTTTTTGTGAAAAGAAACATTCGCGTTTTGGTGTTTTCATTTGTATTATATAGATGGCGCGTTATTGCTATGTATTAAATAATACCATTTGTGTTCATAATTCAATAACATAAATAATTTCTTATATCAATATTAAAGTAAAAAGATCAGGATTCCAGTGAAATGTATCTTCTCAAAATCGTTCATCTCTGGCTTTCGTGCTAGCGAAAGCACTTGAGAATAACTGAACAAATTAAAGAGGTAAATTAAGTTAAGATTACCATAAGGAATGAATAAACAACAGATATCTGGATGAATGTTTGTTGTCAGAGCGAATGTCTGCGGTGGAATTCTCTCACGAGACGTGTATTGGATACACTTTCGCCTTATTGTTGTATATCTCCATTCACCAGAACGTGTTGTTGCCTTTGTACGGAGGTATGCAGTACAAAGGTCGATTTATCCCACTGAGTAACAAACCAAACGTCTCAACTTTAAATATTCCTTACGGTAATCAGAGACGTAGTGCATTTTTTGTAGGTTTCCCATAAAACCAATAAATCCAGTTCATTAATTTACCTCATTTGCATTCCCCGCTTCTAATCCGTGCCGGAATCTAATTAGCAGAGTTGAAGAAGAACTCGAAGCAATTAAGTCCACAATTAGTCCGCTCTTATTAAGTTGGGGAACCCGATGTCCTGGCTTATCCAGATGGGTCTCTCGGGGACATCCTTTGTTGTTTGCTTTCTTCTTTTTCTCTTAGAGATCCAATACCGACCACTGAGCCGTGTCTCCCTGCTTGTGTACTTAACTCCCTCTGTAGATAGAAAGATGTTGAATTCACTTTTATTATAACTAAGTTTATTAAACAGTTATGTAACTAAATTATTAGAGGTTTGTTCTTGGAGTGAAGTTTTCTACTAGTGGTTTATATCTAGTCATCGTCCTACAAGTATTTTGTTGATTGTTGGGCGAAACCTATTTGAAATTTATACAAAAGGGCGTACCTGGATCTGTAAAATATGGACTGTGCAATAAATTCATAAAGAGGGAGCAATCTCTCAAAATATTTTGAGATTTTTTTTTCTTACAGATCCAGGTACGCCCTTTTATATAAACTTAATTAATGGATCGCCTTTTGACTCAAATTATTTGCAATTGTTGAAGACAATTTTATTGACCGAGTTTACTAAACGGTTATGTAACTAAATTATTAAAGGTTTGTTCTTAGAGCGAAGTTTTCTAGTAGTGGTTTCTATCTAGTCATCGTTCCTAGAGTCGAATTGTTGATTATTGGGCGAAACTTATTTGTAATTGTTGAAAGACAATTTTATTAACCGAGTTTACTAAACGGTTATGTAACTAAATTATTGAAGGTTTGTTCTTAGAGTGAAGTTTTCTTGTAGCGGTTTCTATCCAGTCATCATCCCACAAGTCGAATTGTTGATTATTGGGCGAAACTTTCAATCTTCTAAGAAAACTTATTTTAAACCTATCTATCTCCTTCTGTGCATGCTAATCAAGCCTTTTAAAGAAGAAAGTGATGTAATTTAGCTATTCCTTTGCATTGATAAGTGTAGACATATGGTATACTTACAGTATATTCTGTTTTAAAAACATTCCCACCATATCCTTGTACCATCTAATATTTTGTAGAAATTATAAAAAAGGAAAATATAGAATGTAAAAAAGAATTATATAGTTTCGTTATTTTAAATAAGATTTGTTTTTGATATTTTTCCATGTTGTGCGTGTCGTTAATTCCCCTGCTATTTTGGTCAAAATAGATTAAAGTGCAGCTCACAGAGTGGTGTAAAAACTTGGCGTGCGGGAGGCAAATCTTAATGGAAACTTGAGTGCTACTAAACAAATAATTCTACAACACCTGGATAAACACAAAATGAACAATTTACAGAAATACAAAAAAATATCGATTTTTAAATACGTAAAATATTATTATTATTCTTGTATTAATACTGGAGAATGAAAAACGTTTCATTGAACAATGCTACAGATATAGCTGTCGTTAAAAGTATATAATTATTTAGAAAGTTATATTTCCTAATTATCATAATCATTAAAATATTTAACAAAGCAAAATAATTAAGAAAATGTATCTCATGATTGTGCAACTAAAAGTTTCGTATGGTTGGCGCCATCTGTCAGAATAAATATCAACTAATCGTTGATTTTTAATTATTCTTGAATTGGCCTTTCTTGATTAATAAAGAGAAGCTAACCACGTTATTCAAAATATATATTCCGAATTATATATATATATATATATATATATATATATATATATGAAACTCTGTAATAGAAGAAGAGTTGAGCTGAATAGCAGAGATTGGTGTATAAGAAAATCCAACAATGTTTAAGAACGAGGCCTAGAAGATGTAGAAGGTTGCCAGGAAGTCGTTAAGAGTGTACAATGACATCTCTTCCGTGATTCACGCCCTTATTGCATTCGCTGAAGCCCAGTACTTCCTCATCTGGAGGATATATATGGCTATCAAATCGGGGATCAGGTAGATAAATTAAGAAAAAGGCATCTCCTGATCATGCAACTAAACGTTTTTGATGGCTTGCGTTATCTGTCGGAATAAATATCAACTAATCTTTGATTTTATTTTATTATTCTAGATTTCCTGTGTGTAAATTCTTAAACTTTGACTTTTTCACTAGTTTCCCGATCAGGAGATGCCTTTTGTTTTTAACTTTTCAATTTGTTTTATTGCAGTAGAACGTTTCAATACCGACCAATCAGGTTGAGTGACCTATGACAATCTGACAACAAGGACGTAGGGACAAAATCTCTCAGAAGGACACCAGACGATGTATCACTGTCCCCTCGAGCTCCCATCCTTCTTGTCACCTCTTATCTTAAAGCTGATTGGACGTTACCATCGATCCACAGTCAAATATATAAAAATGTATTCTATTTCAGTGATTTATTTTGTTTAAAATTACGATACCTCTTCTTATATATAAACAAGAAACGTATATATGTTTGGAATATTTTGAAATAATACTTTTCTTATTGAAATATGTTTCCTATTTCGAAAGAAGGCAATAATTATAAAAGTATTTAGGTATTAATTTAACCAATAAATATTATTCATTATATTATAAACACATATATTATTCTCTCAAACTATACGTACTTATTATAATTTTATACCCTTTCTTATCGCAACGAGTAAGGTTACCCTCATGGACAAAAGGTAAGGAAGTGGAAAGTCTTGGTTGTTGCCGGTCGTCTGTTTTTTGAAGGAGACAAAGACAATTTTGTTCACACTTGGTAATCTCGTATGTCTTCAAAAAAGGTCACTGTGTATCAAATATTTTTAAAGTGTCTGCCTGAATCCTGATATACATTGTTGAAGTACAACTTTCTTAAATTTTGTCTATGAGTGTATATACTCTGTTATACATATCAATTTTTAACCGAAAATATTGAAATTATAATGTGATAAAGTATTTGATTGTTTTTATTTGAATATTTGAAATTTTATCTCTACACTCACAAAACACACATAGCATTAACTTCTTTATTAGAGGTTGTAAGTTGGAAATTATATTTTGTGAATTTGAAATGCCATGGCCACATACATACTACATAGAATATGATAAAGAAACACGAAATTATAATATCTACAAATTATACCAATTAAAATGTGTTTTTTTTTTCCTTACTATCACGTTTTTCCGTTATACCAAATAAAAATACTATCGAATCAACGCCACAAAGAACACACATAATAAAATATTTAATCAAAAAGGTATACGGAACAAAAATAATTTATTTTACCAATATATCAGTTGGCTGAATGCCAACTTTTTTCAAAGTATTACAACATATTTAAGTCAACACCAAACTCAGCGTCACATAACATTTGTTGACATAAATATTTTGTATCTTGAAAAAGGTTGGTGTTCAGCCAACTGAAATATTGGTAAAATAAATGATATTTTGACCCAATATATGCCTTTTTAATTAAAGATCATTTGATAAATTTCTCTATTTTCAAAACATATTATCATTAAACATTACACAAAATGATAATGATAAAGAAACACTGAATTTTATAATCGTCTGATTTTAAATTTAAAATGGTACTTTCCACTTATCCTTCCTCTCCAACAAAGAAAACGTCACCAAATCAAGACAACAAGGACACAAAATAAATCACAAGGTTGTCACAAAAGTTCGTAAACACTTTGCAAAAATGGAATACCAATATTATTAGCCGTCATGTATAAAGTAATTGTATTATTGTAAAGATAGAGGCTACCTGGCCGGCATTCATATTTCTTGAAAATAAAGATACTTCGGCCAGTAAATCTTTTAATTTTTGTTTGCTCCTGACGAGGACAAAGTTTTTTTGTCGAAACGTCGAGGTAATAAAAAGATTTACTGGCCCAAATATCTTTATTTTCAAGAAATGATTGCATTATGTATTATTATGTATTCGTCGTAATAATATTATTCGCCTAGTAATAAGAAAACAACGTTAAGAAAAACAAGATATTTTGGGACAACCTTATATATCAAAGCTTTATTTATATTAAACATTAAGCCAAATAATATATTATGTTTTGTTATGAATGAACACTGAATTAAAAAATTCTACTAATTATATTTAATAAATAGGAATACACTTTTCAGTTATATCTCTACGTCTCCTACAAAGAAGACATCATCAAATTGACGCCCCAAAGAAACTATATTCCTTACTATATATAAAATGAAAGAATTTAAGCACGAATGTTTCTTTTATATACAATACAAACTTCTACTGTCCTTACTGTGATGAAAAAATATATTGTGAAGGCTTGGCTCTCAGTAAGGACAGTAGAAGTTTGTATATTATAATTTTATAAACTCAAAAGGAGCTTCTTCTAACATGTTTATTTCGCTAGCTTTCAATAAATTCGTTCTTCAACGAGCGTAAATACCTTTTGAGTTTATAATCCTATAATATTACAACATGGAAAATTAGGAAAGACAATCTTCGAGATAACACAGCGATTTATTTAAGATAAGAACAAACTATGAAGGATAAACAAACGATAAGGAATGAGGGAAGTTTACAGAGTGGTAAAATATAAACATAAAAAATGATACTCTGTTAATACTAGTGTAAAATAATAAATACTTCATTACAATATACTCGTAGTTATGGTAATTGAAAATTGATGTCTACATACTAACCAGAAGTTTTTATTGTTCATAAAAGAAACATTGGTGCTTAAATCCTTCCATTTTTATATATGGATTTCGCGTTATTGCTTTGTGTTAATTCTAAACTATTAAAAAAGGAAACTTAAGTATTTTTATACAATATAATGTAGCCTATGATTGTAGAACATTTAAAAATATACCGCATGTGTTTCTTTTGAACGAATTTATTTTAGAGGAGAAATAACGATTATTTCTAACCTTAGGGATGAGGTATGAAAATTTTCCCATCCCTGGACTGGATCAAAATTCATCCTTTCATACTTCATCCCTAAGTTTAGAAATAATCGTTATTTCTCCTTAAAATAAATTTCAATTTTTCGTTCAAAAGAAACGCATACGGATATTTTCAAATGTCGTTCTTCAAACTTAAGTATAACGTCCACAATTTTTCTCAACTAATTAGTTGAGAGGAAGACATAAAGCTATTATTTCCAGCTACTTGATCTCAACACAAAGAGAGAACCAGTAAAAAGTGAGCTTCTTCCCATCCGATAGATTGTTAGTGTTGATAACAATGGGGGAATAAGCATCAATTCCACCCAAGATGGATCTTCACGCTATTGTTTCTCATTTCCTGTTGATCGAAGGAACCAGCCGATATTGGAGCCAGCTGGCAGTCTTCTGCTGCCAAAACTTGGAATCGTCTGCCTCCTTACAAAATCGGCGGGAAAACTAAATACCACCAAAAATATAACTAATTTAAATATTATATTTAGAATATTCATTTTAGATAAAGCTTCTTTTACTTTTATCTATATTAATATTGTCTCGGTAGTTATGACGAGTATTCCAGAAGCTTAATTAAAAAATAATTTATTAATTAAATCTATATAATTCAAAAAAGTGTTAAATTAATTTTATAAGAGATAATCTACAAGCATGTTAAGCGGCAATGACTAGAGAAATATTTATTATGATAAACTGAAAACAGAGTATTCGAAATAATTATTCAGTGACAATATTATATTACTAATAAAAATGGTTTAAACATAAAGAGTTTTATAGTTGAATCTCGATTTAAGACCTGCCGAATTTAATAAAAAATCGCATATAAGAACGAGATTTTCTTTCTTCGAGTCGAAAATACAAATATTTTATATATAGAAGAACTAAACAATAATAAGTTGTATCAAATTTAAGACACCAATTCAGTTTAAGATTAAATTATCTCATTTTTAAAGTATAAAATTTAGCGCATATGTGTCTTGTAAGGTCGAAAATGTTCATCTTCAAAATATCGTAACTTTGTAGAAGGGAAGATTTGTTCTATTTTTCTAATCAATATTTTTTTAAACTTAAGGATATAATCCTTTCACTATTTAATGTTGAAAATACCGTATTTATAGGCGCAATAGAATATACGATAGAGAAATGCGTGTTTATTTATTTATTTCAATTTAAAACGCTAAGTCCCTCTAGGGACACTTGCGCAATCATACATGTATACCTTTATATTTGTCTATACATATATATTAACAATAATTTTAGGCCTTAAAGAGAATAGTCATATGATATTAACAAGGAGAAAGAGAGAGAGAAAAAACGAGAACAGAGAAATGTGTACAAAAAAATAAATGTCTGGAAATGTTCTTTGCGTTAAATCGAGACTCTGCTGTAAGAGAAAACCTCAAATGAGCAGTCTATCTGATGAGCAACCACGATTTATGAAAATTCACCTTTATAAGAGACCAATGGATTTCAAGTTTAGAGTGAACTCTCGTGGTAATTTCTGCTGTGTTATTATCAAGTCCTAATTACATAGAGACTGCATTTAAGTTTTTCCACAATATTCCCACGTGGAAAATGAGGAAAGACAAATTTCGAGATCACGCAGAAATTTATTTAAGGCAAGGACAAACTATGAATGATAAATAAAAGATAAGCAATGAGGGAGTAGCAGAACAGGGTAGTAGTATAGAGTAGAAAAATATGAACATAAAAATGATACTATGCTAATAGAATAATAAAAACTTTGCTACAATATAAACAACCAGATATACCTTGACTCACCCATACAAAAATACATTTATAACCAACACAATTGTCTTCATTCCTTACTTAACATAAATAACCCAGCTTTACCCGATAAATATATATATATATATATATATATATATATATATATATATATATATTCCTTTTAACGAAATTTAAACTCTATGTACAACTAAATGAAAAAAAAAAAATTTATATTTAAAAAATTATATATCTTATTTTTATTCATTGATAATTATACTTTTGTTATCATCGTTTTTAGAATAACTTTCAGTTTTGTTGTAAATATGCGTAGTTGAAATATCTTTTTTAATCACTAATATAGGAGTAACTTTATAAATTCCATATATTGTGAAAATAACTAATGTGTTATATTTTCCTCAAGTAATTGAAAATAAAAGCTACTTGATGGTAAATAATTATCTTTTTTATCACGACTGCACCTTCAACCCTTTATCTTATCGATTCTTTGTCTTATCAACCCTTTATCTAACAACAAACAAATTAATCATAACATATATATATATATATATCCCGCTCACCCTTTCGATTTCTTTCACTCAAGTTGCTTCAAATTATAGACGCAGGACCATGGCCGCGATGGGTGCTGTGGGGGAGATTATTCTGAAGTCCAAGCTCAAATCCTTCCATGCAAGTATAAGATTGTTGGATTCTATGATCTTGACAGTCCTACTCTATGCGGCTCCAATCTGGGCATATGATCAAGTTTTAATCTTAGATAGAATCCAGGATACCTTTCTCAGACGTTTTCTGTGCCTTCCAAGCTATACTCCGGGCTATATTTTGAGGGCCGAAACAGGAAGAAACTCTCTTGATATCACAGTGAAAAAACTAACTTTAAAATTCTGGACTAGAATTCTGAAAATGGACGGCAGCAGGCTACCTTCAATTTGTTTGGCACATTTGTGGGACATTTCAATTTCTTTAAAACAGAATATCGGACTGGTAAAAAGTATAACAGAGCTACTTAATAACACCGGCTTCTCATGGCTTGTTGGAAGTACAGACTCCAATATTCTACAAAGATACATCCCCCTAATTATTAGAACTGCAACCGATCAGTCCTTGCAGCTGGATTATGTAAGAATTAGAAAATCAATACTCTACTCTCACTATAAATACTTTCATTCATCACCTACAATGGAATGCTATCTAAATGACAATATCCCCCTAACCTTAAAGAGAATCATTGCACAAGTAAGAAGCCTTTTTGCAGTACAGAGAATTAATCATGTTTCACTTTTGAAAACTAAGACCATAAAATGCACCTTATGCAACGGTGAATTTAGTCTCGATTTTCCACACTACATGTTCTACTGTACGGCAATGGAAGAAGAGAGATAAATTCTTCGTCAAGAGACCGGCTATAATAGCAATTCGCCTTATGTTTTAATGGCAAATGTCGTAAAATCCAAACCCTTTGCATTCGCTTTTTATAAATACTGGAAATCAGCTCAATCAAAATATTTAGCACAGACACCGGATCCAACTCGATAATTGGTCGAGGTCAATACCCAATATTTGTATATATAACTATGATGCTGATTTGTTATTTATTTATTTTGTCCTACCGGGAGAATCCTTTATGGCACGTGTGCCCAATAAAGGCTTTTGTTGTTGTTGTTGTATATATATATATAGGATTTACATTTTATCTAATTCTACTATTGCTAAAAAGAGAAAAGCTAACGGCGATGAATTTCACTTTATTAAAGAGATATAAGCTTGGAGAGGGTGTTTCTCTGGGTTATTGTGTAATCATATCAAGCTTTCGGTATCACAAACCCTTTTACAGGAGTATGTGATACTGTAAAAGGGTTTGTAATATCTAAAAGCTATATATAATAAAGAAAGAAACTAATCCTCCGAAGCGTTTTTGCTTATTATTACTACTCCTGAAAAGGCAACGTTTTCCTTTAATCGCACTAATGGGTTTATTCCCGGTTTGAAAATATGACAGTAACTTCTCCCCGTGTCAACTCATTGTCATCTTTGACAAGTTTTTGTCAAAACGTATGCGGGACAAACACTATATGCAAAGAGCTCGGTGAGCTTCAAATTTGCATACTCCGAGGTTGAAACTATAGAAACGATTATTTTATTATATATATGACCAAACACTATTATTCCGTTGACCGCAGCCTTGCAGAAAATTGACATGACCCAGAGCAGCAGCTTTAAACACCCAAAAAGAGGACATTTCAACTGCTGTGATAGAGATGTATGGAGACATCTGAGGCTCCATTTTACACACAACAACAACAACTATTATATATTTTTTCCGTCAATATTTGATCCTAATTAGGTAAGTATTGTGGTAACATGTGTGAAATAAACACACAGAACTTGGTAACCTTCAAATTTACATATAACGTGGTTTAAACTATGGAAGTGATTCTTTTGTTTTGACATAACTCTATTATGCCGTCAAAATCTGATCCTAATTAGGTAGGTATTGCGGTAACATATGCGAAATAAGCACACATAAGCAGAAACCGGTAACCTTCAAATTTTCATATTATTTGGTTCAAAATATGGAAGCGATTCTTTTGTTAAGACCAAACACTATGTATATATATATATATTAAAAATCGAAATAAAAAAATAAAAGATAAAAAGATCAGGATATGCCATTTTTAATATATATATATTAAAAATAAAGAAGGCATCTCCTGACCACGAGCACATGTGCTTTTTAGATGGCAGAGCGCCATCTAGGGGAGCAAAAATAAACTAAACGTTTATTTAGCTTGCTCCGTGATATTTGGCCAACCCAATTTCTTGATAAATCAAGAAAAGCCATCCACGAATAATATAAAAATATATATATATATATATAATTTTAAATAGCGCAATCCATAAATAAATCTTTAAATAAAAAGGTATACATTGGATCAAAATATCATTTATTCATAAATATCATATATTTTGCCATAATTTGCATAATATCATTGTAGAAATTTTGTTCTTGTGTCAAAAGACACGTGTAATAACAGAGAATGCCAGGTCATCGTAAACGGAGGCAGTTCAAGCAGACAGACGCTTTTACGAGGGGCATGGTGATCGGACTGAAAAGGGCAGGTTGGTCCATACGTCAAATCGCAGCTGATACACACCTTGGTGCGTCCACGGTGCACCGACTGTAGAGAAGATGGTTGGAACAAAGAAATGTGGCAATTTATAGGAATGCCGGTGCAACCAGAGTGACGTCAGCACGTGTGGATCGGCGTATCCTTCGACAAGCAGTGGCGGCCCCACAAGCCACTTGTACCGCCATCCTGCAACATGTGCAAGACACCCTAGATCATTCCATCTCGACCAGAACCATTTCCCGTCAATTGGTTGCTAATGGCTTACACTCATGCCGTCCGCTAAGAAGACTGCCATTGACCCCACCGAATAGGCGCCAACGTTTGGAATGGTGCCGGGCTAGATCGACGTGGATGACGGAATGGCACAGGGTCGTGTTCTCAGATGAGTCGCGTTTCTGCTTGTCCAGTGATAGTCGCCGTGTACGCGTGTGGCGTCGACGTGGAGAAAGGTCCAATCCGGCAGCAATTGTGGAACGCCCCACCGTGCGACAACGTGGAATCATGGTTTGGGGCGCAATCGCGTATGATTCCAGGTCACCTTTACTTCCTATTCAGGGCACTATGACGGCCCAACGATACGTTGATGATGTGCTGCGACCGGTGACACTCCCCTACCTTCAGGGGGTACCCAATGCCCTTTATCAGCAGGATAACGCCCGACCGCACACTGCTCGCATTAGCCAACAAGCTCTGCAAGATGTACAGATGCTTCCCTGGCCACCGTACTCTCCTGATCTCTCACCAATCGAGCACGTCTGGGACATCATTGGACGCCGTTTGCATGCCTTGCCACAGCCGCGTTCAGAAGACGAACTGTGGCAAATGGTTGAGAGGGAATGGAGAGCCATCCCTCAGGACGACATCCGTACTCTGATTGACTCTCTACCTAGACGTGTTGCTGCGTGCATCCCCGTCCGCGGTGGTCCTACTTGCTACTAAGCCGACGCCGTTCTCGCTCTGTATTATGACTATCATTTTGAAATAAAGATGACTTATTGTTCGTCCCTGTCTCTCTCTGTCTGCCGAGTTTCATCACTTTCTGGCCACTATTTCTTGGTGTTCCATTTTCAATGTCACGCAGTGTATTAATAAAGCGCTTTCCATCTGATTTAAATCAAGTCTTAATTAATACTACGTGATTTCATTTAATATTTAATAATAATTAAACTAAACCTATATATGTAGTACACGAAAAAAAATATATATATGTAGTACACGGAAAAAGTATATATATAAAGATAAGTTATAATGTTGAAGGGATGTAATAGGTAAGATAAATATCCAACTATTCTAAGATATATTTGTAATTAATGGGAATATGATATATCCAGTAATGAAAAATTCAATAAAGAAACCTGATATAAATAGAAAGGAAATATGAAAAATTCTAAAAAATATATCTAATTCCACACACAGGTTCTAATTGGTTACTTTGTTGTGATCTCATGAGCTTCACAAGGGAATTGTAATAAATATTACCTTTTATAGGATTAGGGAGTAGTTTTATTTCTTTATATACATATATATATATGTTATATAAAGATTTATTTTATTTTAAAATTATAATTTCTAGAACAAATTACTCTGTTTATAAATCGACCGCCAGATGTCGCGGCTTTCCATATATAAACCTATTGTTGCTGTTTTCCATTGAGCCCGGAAAGGTCCCCAGATGGACTAGAGCGGGCGATGTCAGTGTAACCCGTACACATTTTGGGGCGGATGTTGTTGTTGTTTTCCATTTGCCGGCTCAAATATTTTGTAGATATGTAAATTAGTCTTTTGTTTTCTTATTCTTCACTCCATAAGTAAGGTACACTTTCTCAATTATGTATTTTATATTTATTAAGCATATTCAAAGCTAATTGTGATTATAATATGTTTTATTATTTTACCACGGCTGTAATTTAAATACTCATGTATAACAATTTCAAGCTAATACTCAATTCTCTATATCAATTCGCAGCAAAAAATAATTCTATCTCTCAATAATATCTTCAAAACAAGAAAATAATTTCATGCTTAATCTCAAATTCAACATAACAATAATATCCTCAAACAACCTAATAAAATTCTATAGTAAAAAAATTATCATAACATATATGATGTTAACATAACGCGTTGGTGGATGACCTTTCTTGATTTATCAAGATATTGGGTTAGCCAAATATCAGGGAACAACCTAAATCAATGTTTAGTTGATTTCTGTTCCACCAGATGGCGCTCTGTCTTCTGAAAAAGCACATGTGCCCCTGGTCAGGATATGCCTTCTTTGTTTTTAATATCAACACCTGATCTTTCTATTTTTTTCTATTGTTTTTCATATATATGTGAAAATAATAAACAATATAAAAGGTCAGGTGTTGATATTAAAAATAAATAAGGCATATCCTGACCACTACAGCCTACTACACGCTGACGAGCGTCAACAGCGCGAAACGCGTTCGTGGATGGCTTCACTTGATTTATCAAGAAATTGGGTTGGCCAAATATCAGTGAGCAAGTTAAATAAACTTTAGTTCATTTTTGCTCCACTAGATGGCGCTCTGCCATCTAAAAAGCACATGTGCTCGTGGTCAGGAAATGCCTTCTTTATTTTTTATATATACCATATATATATATATGGTGAAGAAGATTGATTTCATAAGAATATAATTTTGTGAAAATAATTGTGAATTGATTTGTTTATAGAATATCAGTTTATTTGAATAGAAAAAATAGAATTTAGAGAAAAAAAGTTTCTTTTTATTTGAGGTTTTGTAAGCTTCCGAACAACTATTTCTTATATAAAATGTCAGTTTAGCAAGTTGAAAATGAACATTTATATTAGGATTTTTAATGATTATCAGTATTTTCAAATGAATAAGTTAAATAGCTGAGGCAAAAATGTCATTGATGAAATGTGGCAGTTATAGCCCAAATTATTATTTTTTAAAATTTTGAAATATCTAATATATGTGATATCTTGGGACCTCTGGGACCAGGGTTACCTGATGCTAGACGAACCTCGATGTCAACTCTACCGTGCATTCTTGGTGG
>CP092877.1:38653981-38723753 GCA_030710605.1 Cordylochernes scorpioides | reverse complement strand
TTTAAATATTATTAATTATTAAGCGTTTTAATATCTATACCTATATATGCATAAAAATAAAAAAATAAAATATTTTTAAATTTTATATTATCATAGGCTTTTTCTACATATAGTCTTTTGGTACAAAAATAGTTGGCGCAAATTTAAATAATGTTTCCAAAATTATAGACACACTTTTCAAACTATCAAATATAGTTTATCAAATTATATGCAATATCTCTGATAAATATATTTTTAATTAAATTTTTATTGAAAACGCCTCAGTTGTTGACACATTTCACATAATTATTAATACATTTTTACATAATATTTTATTATGTTAAAGTGTATTTGTGTGAAACTTTCATAGAGAGTTATCATACCTCTTATACCTTTACTTTTAAGCAAAATTAATACCAGTTAGATAAAGAGAATAATAAATTTCAACCCAAAATGAGCCTTAAAATATTTATTTTTAAATCTCTAACATTTTAAAAATAACGTTCAGAAAAATATTAAAGGATTTAAAAATATTTTCAAAGGTTATATTTTGGACACATTTTTAAAATACTTTCCCTTAACCTTTTAATAATAAGTTTTATAATTAAATATTTTAATTTTGTTTGATTATAAAATAAGTCTAAAATGTATGAAATTGGAACATTTCACCAAATAAATTTTAAAATGTGGGAAAATAATGAATTATAAAGTATCAAATAATATAAAAGGTTTCATATAAAATATTTAGAGTGTTTTATCAATTGAAATATAAATCACATTTAGAAATATATATTTAGAACTTAATAAATATAAATCAACTACGTAAAAATAATATTATATTTGTAAAAATTATGTTTTCAATACATAATATGTGTCTAAATTAAAATGAAAAATTTTATATTAAAATAAAAAATATCTAAATTGAAATGAAAAATGTCTATTTTAAAATTGAAAATGTCTAAATAAAGATGAAAGTGACTAAATTAAAATTAAAAATGTCTAAATATAAATTAAAATTGTCTAATTAAAAGTTAAAAACCTATATATTGTTTAGTGGACTAGGCATTGTGCTTTTGTCTAGGTGAATGATCTATTAAACATTATATAATATTTATTTTCAAACCTATAATAATTCTAACATTTTATATAGATCAAAAATCCATTTGTCCATTTTGGAATTATAATTAATGTAAATATATGAAATTATATATAAGAAAGATTTTCCTTGAAAGGTGCCACAGCGTTTCACGGAAACTTTATAATAAAGACAATAAAAAAATTGTGATTCATTAATGATATTTAATATTTTTAATTCTTAAATTGAAATATACTTCGCTCAGTAAATATTTTTATTATCTCGACGTTTCGACAAAAATATTTTTATCTCGTTAGCGAAAAAAATTAAAATATTTTGGAGCAATAGGATCAAAAGAATTTTTTTCTATGAAATATATGGGAGAGAGATATCCTGCAGTGGTCAAAAGGGAAATGATTCTGGATTTTTCTATGGTTTTGAATATGGGTAAAGAGCAATGTGTGCATATTATTTTAGTTAAGGTCCTGACTGTATTGATTTTATAGGCTATGGGACTATTGGAGAAGAAATGGGTATATAGAGGTGGTATATATGTTCTTTTTGTGGAATACTGTTTGTATTATTCCAAGGTCAACCACTGTATATAGAGCCACTTGTCTCCTTCCTTTTCCCCCGGTCTCCATTGCTATCTCCAGAATTCTTCGTCCTTACGGTATTCAGGTCTTTTACAACAGTCCTCCTAATATTGCAACCCTTCTCAGGAATCCCATCACCAAAGCAGATAAACCTAACAACCCCATCCATTCCACTGGTGATGTGTACGCTGTTTCTTGCCATGATTGCCCAGCCTCCTATGTGGGCGAGACTGGTAGAACCGCGCACATCAGATTAACAGAACATAAACGGAACATAAATAATAGGGATCCTAAAACACTCATATATATTAACATATATTACACACAGGCCATAAATTTAATCTGGACCACCCTAAAATCCTTTATCAGCATATACGCAGCAAGCAGGTTAGATTATATCTAGAATCAATCATCTCCACTCAAACTAACAGTATCAACAGAAAAATAGATCTTCCTGAAGCCTACCATATTTTAATACAATAATTATTTTCCGTGTGGCCCTAGATAACCCTCATAGTGTAACCTGGTTGGAGGGACCCCTGCTTACCGTTCATTTCCGGTTTTTAGCGTATATAAATGTAGTTCCCGAATTTTATCAAATTTTAAAAATGTTTAAATTTTATTTGCATAGTTTTATAATTTTATAGTCATAATTCTTATTTTTATTTTTATTATATTTGAAATATTGCTTCGTATGTAAATGTGTATGTGTGTATATAATGGCTCAAGCGCGTATAAATCCTGTTAGTATATTCATGCTATCCATGCCTGTAGAAGAACCGAAAGGTTCGAAAGCTCGCAATAAATCGAAAAAGAAGCTCCTCAGGTAATCATTTATTCGTATATATTTATATATATTATTTCAGGTATATAATAATATACATATGTAAATATTACAACGTTAGAATCTAATATTTAACGCACATATAATCGCTATTATTTATTTATATATTAAATTTATAATTAATAATATTTTTAAAGATATATAACAGATCAAAATAACAATCAACATCAAAGAAACCAATCAAAAGGAAGTAAAAAGGCAATGATATCATCAAAAGACCATGTATAGAGTCAGAAAATAGTACTAGATGTTCAAATAATCCTCTTCTACTAAGCCTAATACGCCTGAATCCTTTCTTGTAATTTGATTAGCTAAGATTTCCCTAATAGATTTTACCACACGTCTTAGTGACTTAGCTACATCCATATCTTCTGTTCTTATTCCATTATCTCAACACAAGGAGATGTCAGCCTTTCCTTCATTCTTATATATAAGTGTACCAAAAGATATATATATTTCATGTTTGAAAATGAACGCCATTCATACCGGCTTTAATATTTAAATGTAAACTTATCTTTTGTTTTTTTTAAATAATTTATTAATATATATTTTAAATTTCTAATAAATTATTTTGATCCAGAATATTAATATATCAAAATATGAATCTAATATATTATTTAATTAATTTATATAATAGAGTATTTTTGAAGGATAAAATTAATTATATATACATTTATATTTTATTTATATCAGTTATATATCTAGTATTTCTTCTCTATCTTTCACAGATATATATATTCATAAAAGAATAAAATCCTCTTCGATAAATGAAAATAATAAATAAAACGGTTATCGAGGGTTAGTTTTGTATTTTATTTATAATTTTTAATATTTTATACTATTAATATAAAAATAAATATCAAAACCTTTTCAATGATTTATTTAAAACACTTTCCTATATAATATATTATGTTGAAACGTTGAGAAAAAATAAAAGTTTATCTGGCTGAAGTGTCATTATTTTGTAATTATGAATGCCAGCCAGGCAAGCTTTATCTTCACGATATATAATAGAAACACTATTCCCTTTTTTCACGCTTTAAACTATCGTGTGTTGTTGATATGCAAATGCAATATATTTAGTGCCAAATATTTAAAAAATAAAGGTGTAAAATATATGGTACACTAAATGTATTACATTTAATCAATATTTAAAACTAGAGCAATCCATTAATAAATCTTTAATTAAAGATCATGATATTTTGATCCAATATATGCCTTTTTAATTAAATAAATTTAATCAGTATATATATAGTATATTTTAAACTGTATTAAAATGTACACCGTTTCTATTTGATACCACCCCCATATTTGGTATATATGCTATATCCTTATTAATAATACCTGTAAACCCCTATTTGTATGAAAAACTAAAAATGTTGACGTCCAAATAAAGATCCAAAGAGTGGTCAGCTGGGGACAGCCTAGGAGAGAGAAGGAAAATGCCAACGCCCATGTGGGGCCGGCCCCCAGGGACTCTTTATAGACGACCCCTGAAAACAAGACAAGTTTTGACAGGGGGTCAGCAGATGTTCTAGAGGTGTTGGTCGGCAGTTCGCTTCAGCCTGGCTGTCTCACACACTCTCCCTCCATGCCTCGGTGATAAACATCAAAGTTGGTGTCATGGCCTCTACCTCTGTCCCGTGGGCTGTCCCCTATCCCTCTTTGTGCTAACATCTAGCCCTGCCTCTGCTTCTTGTTGTCCGCGTGTGGGAAGATCATCAACACTCGCCTCACGTACACGACTGCCAGTTCATCCATACGTAGGCACATTGCAACAATATTACATATATATATATATATATATATATATATATATACTAGACGAATGACCCGGGCAACGCCCGGGTTTACCCGATTAAATGTTTTATTCAAACACTATTCGTTACAATTATAAATTTGGCGCCGTGGATGTCACTCTTGTGAAACGTCCCGCTCCAAACTTTACAGTCAGATTAGTTACGATATACACATGTGTAAATCTTCAAATCGAGCGAGCGTCTATAAATATCTCGATTTAGATCAAGTATTCTAATTATTTAGCGAACACTATTATTAATAAAATTTGAGAAGATATCGATTTTAAACGTATTTATAACCTTGATAGAGAGCGCTGTTCGTGAGCTAAGTAGAATAATTTGAATATATATTTTTAATATTTAATTTATATATAATTTAAAATAGCCTATCGTTTTCCTCGTACTTTTTTTACCTATGTATGGAAATCTTGGTACTGTAAATAAAAACTTTGCTTCAATAATATAAAAAAAAACACCCAGGCTAAGTTTCGAACCAAGGTTGTGGAAATACGATGCCGCACACCTAACCATTAAGCTACGCTTGGCATCATAAATATTCGCATGCAAAGCTATTTCAGGCATTACATATTTCTAACGAACTTTTAGAAATAGGTTTTTGAAACATGGAAATTATAATACTTCAAATAAATAGAAATAGAGTGAACACAAATAAAATTCGAATTAGAGCAGTTATTTTAAACGGCAAATTAGATCAGTTATATCAAAAAATGAAAATATATAAATAAATAAAACATACCAAATATTTCAAGAACAGTTATTTTAAACGGCGAATTAGATCAGTTATATATAAAAATGAAAATATATAAATAAATAAAACCTACCAAATATTTCAAATTAGAGCAGTTATTATATAAATATTTATATTATATTTATGAACGGAAAAATATGTCCAGGGTAGCCTAGTGGTCATGGCATCTGCCCGGAAAGCGGAAGGTCGTGGGTTCGATTCCCATCCCTTGACACTTTTTTTATTTTATCCATTCTGACCAAAATCAATCCGTGAACTTCACACAGTGAACTTCACACAGACAGAATAAGGCAATTATATAAGTAGATATATATATATACTGATTATATTAAAAATCAACGAGAATAGTTTATATTTATTCCGATAGATGGCACAAGCCATCAGCAACTTTCAGTTGCACGATAAGGAGATGCCTTTTTCTTAATTTATATATATATGTAATATTAGATAATAAAAAGGCATATATTGGATTTGATAAAATATTTATTTTATCAAATCCAATATATGCCTTTTTATTATCTAATGAATTAAATATGGATTGCTCTATTTTCAAAACGATATGTAATATTGTTGCAAATGTGCCGACGAATGGATAAGCTGGCAGTCGTGTACGTGAGGCGAGTGTTGAGGTTCTTCCCACACGCGGACAACAAGAAGCAGAGGCAGGGCTAGATGTTAACACCGAGAGTGATCGGGAACAGCCCACGGGACAGAGGTAGAGGCCATGACACAAACTTGGATGCTTATCCCCGAGACATGGAGGGAGAGTCTGTGTGAGACAGAAACCGTATGTCGATGGCCACACCCTAGAACCATCTGCTGCTGACCCCCTGCCAAAATCTGTCCTGTTTTAAGGGGTCGTCTATAAAGAGTCACTGGGGGCCCCACATGGGCTTTGGCATTTTCCTACTCTCTCCCCAGCTGTCCCCAGCTGACCGCTCTATGGATTTTTATTTTGACGTCAACATTTTTAGTGTTACATACAAATAGGGGTTTACAGGTATTATCAATAGTTTATATACAAAAACATGGGATGGTAGTAAATAGAAAGTGTCGTTTTAATAGAAGGGTAGGATATTATAAGGTATCGGCTTTAACTAATTGGAAGATATGTTAAATATACTAAAGGTGCCATTATTATACAGTTTAAAATATATACGATATATATATATGAAAATATAAATATACAAATACGATAGTTTAAACTTACATTCAAAGCAATTTCATTATAACATTGTAAATTAAAATGAAAATACTCCTATGAAAGTTTTAATTTGGCCATTTTCTTTTAATTTTACAAATAATTTTAAAATCAGTCCAGTGGATAATATGATGTGAATACTCTTATAACCCATATAAGGTAACTTACTTTTAACACTTAGTATATTATGATACATTAGTGCGCCATCTGTTATGAAAATTCTAAACTATTATAGACGCGTATGATTCTTTTAAAAATTAACCAATTTCTACTGCCCTCATTACAATCAAAAATGCCCTCCCATTGATTTTAACTTTTTTAAATTTAATATCTTTTATCGAAATTAATATACCTTTAAAGTGTTAAATGATACACTATCATTTTAGTATTTGAAAACTAATTTTAGCCATGTCGCTATATCCATTAGGATAATTGTAATAATTATTTTTATATCATTTATTATTTTAATTTTATCAATAATAAATGAACTTATTACAATTATACTGATTGATATATTGTTTCTATTAAATAATTAAAAAGGTTTCTGGAGATGGGTTTATTTTCATTTTTTTAAACCAGTCTCAAGCTTTCGGGAATCTTTGCCCTTCTACAGGAGAACATAAATAACGAATAAAAGGGCGTCTTATGCCAATCTATTATGAAATCTATGTACATATATATATATATATACCTTGGGATATTTTTGCATATTGTTTTATTTAGTATATATTCTTATTTAATTAGTGTGTATTTGCATATTTACTATAATTTGATTTATTTAAGGAATTATCATATAGATTGAAATTTTAAAATTTATTATTGTATTTATAATTTGGAAATTATTTTAAGAATCCATATATCGCCTTATAAATATAAATCTATATTAATAAAATGGAAATTTCATAAGTGGACATCACTAAAAACTTTCGTTACAATGCATCAATTTCAACCAAATTTTCAACATTTATTTAAAACGAGATGGAGCAGGTTTTGCTTAACATCAAAATATATTTCCTAACATTAACATGCGTAACTTCGCTGTTATCGATTAAATACAAAAAAAAAATCAACAGAGTTAATTTTATTTATATATAAATACGGATTCGCCGCCAGGTGGCCAAGTAGAGCGGACGCAGAATTCTTCGTCTCCCGATAAGTATTTTTTGAAATTATTATTTAACTCTATTTCTTTCCTTTTGTTGCTTTCTTAGTATTACCTGATAGGCAATCTACTATTTAAATTCTATGAGAATCATGAAGCTCATTTTATTAATAGCCATATTCAACTTGTTTATTTTTTCCAAAGAAAATTCTCTAATTGCTAAATATGTAAATTTAAGCAGCAAAACTGTAACTTGCTATGCAAAGTACTCAAAGGCAAACTCATTTGTTTATGTTGGAAAAAGCAACCGTAGATGTATTATAATAATGCTATTACTTATGGCAGGTATTGAGTCAAATCCAGGCCCAAGATATACAAAACAAACAACTTTAGAATTGGATAAAGATAAAGATATAGGTGGTTTAATCACAGCGCTTTCAGCCAAAATGGATGACTGGGGACAAAAAATCGAGACTAGATTTGCCTCAGTGGAACAGGGATTAGAGAAAATTAATCAGCGTCTACAACAGCTTGAGACTTCCCTCGAAACCACATCAAAGGTTGCGTCGGACAACTCAAAAAGAATAGCTGATCTTGAGGGACGGCTGGAGCATTGTGAGATGAAGCAGCGGGAAAGAAACCTAATTTTTTACGGATTCGAAGGAGCTGAAAATGAAACCCCGGACGAATCTCGCTCCCGTGTTCTCAATCTGATTTCGAGTTCAATGCAGATTTCCGAGGAGATTGGGTTAGAGCAATGCCGAAGATTATCAAGAAAAGCTAATTCACCGCTCCTTATTGAAGTGCCTGACTACAAACAACGAATTCTGTTACTTAGAAACGCATTCAAACTCAGGGATAAAAAGATATTCTTGAACAAAGATTACCCTGCCACTGTTAGAGAGCAAAGGAAAATACTGATTAATAAACGAAAAGAGCTTTTTTCTAGGGGAATTGTCTCCAAGCTGAGAGATAATAAGTTAATTGTCCGTGGCATAAACTATTATGCTTCTAATGGCCGCGTTGTTAGCGCCAGCGGAGACGTAATATAGCAACCCACCGATAGCGAACTTACTGAATCACGGCCCAACCAATTGCTGCAGGATAAACACTTAGTTCTTTCAAATAAAAGTTCTTTAACAACAAATGGCAAGCCTTCTGGAATTACTTACTGGAATATAAATGGATTCTTTATACAAAATAAAATACATATAAATAAAGATTCACAAAAAAGTTTTAAGACTATTAGCATTAAAAATCCAAAAGTTACGGTAGACACAATAATATGCTGGAATATAAATGGACTTTTTAGGATGCTCTCTGTTTTTCCACTTCTCGAGTACATTAAAAATTACGAGATTTTCGCTATACTTGAAACATGGTGTTCAAACCTCACAAATATAACATTAGAGGATTTCCAAATTTTTGAACAGCCGGCAACTAAGACCACGGGAAGGGGAAGGGGATCAGGAGGAATAATTGTGGGCGTCAAAAAAGGGGGGGCATTACAGGTTGCACAGTACAGAAAAGGATAACATCTGGATATCGATTTTTTTATCACAAAACATAGGAACCGACAAACCCACCACCTGCTTGATATTTGTATATCTCCCTCCAAACGAACTGTACCAGAACAACTTAGTTAGATTAACTAAATATATGGAAAAACAGATAACAGACGGGAAAGAACTAATTCTGATTGGGGATTTAAATATTAGAACTGGAGGGCTCGGGGGACTGTATAATCCAACAAATCTTCAACTCTCTTTAGTTTCCGAAAGAAAAGCAAGAGATCTAGTAATTTCACCACTGGCTGAAGGACTCCTTGAGTTTCTCGAGGACAATTCGCTGACAATAATCAACGGACGATCAACAGGAGACAGAGAGGGTGACTTTACATATGTTTCGGAGAGAGGCTCATCAACTATTGATTACTGCATAGTTTCCCAAGGAATACTGGAAAAAATATTAGACTTCAGGATAGAAACCCAGATGTACTCAGATCACCTTCCTCTTATCCTGAAGTTAACAGTCCAAAACACCTATGAAAACAAATCTAAGGGAGAAGAATATGGTGTTACGAGATACAGATGGACAGCTGGGGGATTTAAGACATTTAAACAGGAATTAAAGGAATTGCAAGTAGTAAAAATATCAAATCTCGATAGCTCCGTAAATACTTTCACTCAAAGAATTACCGAGGCAATGTCAACATCAGGAATAATGTACTCAACTAAGGGTGCCACCGGAAAATCTAAGCCATGGTTTGACAAAAACTGTTACGATATGAAAAAGCTAACAAAAGAAAGTCTGAAGGAATTCCGTAGAACCAACAGGAAGGAAGACCTTGAAAGCTATGCTCTCCATAGAAAGAAATATCTCGGTTTATTAGATGATAAAAGAAGGAAATATATTCAGGAAAAACAAGAAATATTGAGAAATATTAAAGATTCAAAGTCCTTTTGGAAGACCATTGCGCTATTTAAAGGAGCAACAAAAATTCAAGGAGAAATTACTGTACAGGAATGGCACGAATTTTATTGCGAATTAATGAGTATTGAGGAAAAAGAGAAGATCTGTAATATAGAAGTGAGGATCTCGCCGAGCGACCCAATACTTGATCCAGAGATAACTTCTGAAGAGATAGGCAGGGCAATCAGAGATTTGAAGAATAACAAGGCAAGTGGACCTGATGACATCCCCAATGAAATAATAAAAATACTCCCAGACTCATACATGGGTTTATTAGAACAATTTTACAATAGAGCTCTGATAATGGGACACTATCCTACAATATGGACTAAATCGATCATACATCCAATCTTTAAAAGCGGTGACAAAGACAACCCTTCAAATTACCGTGGTATAGCACTGATAAGTAATTTTTCGAAACTTTTTACAACAATACTAAGATCAAGACTGAATGAATGGGTAGAAAGAAGAAACGTCATTCCAGAAAATCAGGCGGGTTTCCGAAGGGGACGATCGTGTGTGGACCTGATATTCACATTGACCTCTCTAATACAACTTTCACTGAGGAAAAAGAGAGGAAAATTATATGTATTTTTTGTTGATTTGAGAAAAGCATTTGACACAGTTCCTCACTCATTACTCTGGAAGAAATTAACCAATCTGGGCGTGAGCTATCAATTTATACATGCAATTAGAAATTACTACGAACAGGCGACTGTGGCAGTCAGATGGAGGGGTTCAATTACAGAAAATATTAAGATACATTCGGGCGTTTTACAAGGAGAGCCACTATCGCCATTACTTTTTATATTATTTATGACGGACCTGATTAAAATGTATGACAACTCAGATCTGACGAGTGTATACCTTCCGGAATTTGGTGATGTTCACCTGCTGATGTATGCAGATGATATTGCTATTATAGGGGAGTCGAGGTTAAACCTCCAAAAAAAGATTAATATATTGAAGGAATATCTTGGTGTGAACGAAATGACACTGAACGAGTCTAAATCGAAGGTTATGGTATTTCGCAATGGTGGTAAACCCTCAAGAGAAGATAGATGGTACTGGAATGGTAAACCTCTGACGGTAACAAGAAGATATAATTACTTGGGATACCCTCTGGTCAGTACAACTAAAACCACTCAAGCCGCAAACTTTTTCAAAGGAAAAGCACTTGCGGCAATAAATGCTACAACCCCAATATTGGCGAAATCAAAAATTAATTCACTAAACTCTGCAATGAAACTGTTTGACTCAATTGTGATGGCTGTTTTGATGTACGCTGCTCCAATTTGGGCAACAGAGTATAAAGATTTATTAGACCATATACAAGATACATTTATTCGTAGGTTTTTGAGTTTGCCTAGATATACACCAGGATACATAATAAGACCAGAAACAGGCCGCGTCTCATTAATAATAACAGCTCTGAAATTGACCTTGCAATATTGGCTGAGGGTGCTGAGTATGGATACAAATAGACTGCCTCGAATTTGTTTAACTAGAATGAGGCAATTATCCTGTGCTACAGGTGCGCCCATCGGTTTTATAAAACAATTAAGCAATTTACTTAATAATAACGGATCTTCGTGGCTTACTTATTGTAATGATCCTGACTCACTAAGGAATGCTATCCCTGGAATATTAAGAACTGCGATAGAGCAATCAATACAAAACGACCTAACAAGAATAACCCAATCAAAGTTATATTCCCACTATAGAGATATATATACAACCTTTACCACCGAAGAATACTTCTTAACTGAACTCCCTTTTCCTATCATCAGATTAATTGCACAATTTAGAACCCTTTCAATTTTTTTCAGAGAACACCATTTGATTTTATTGAGGCGTGAAGACCTGAAATGCACTTTCTGTGGATCAGGAATAACAACGGAGATGTTGCATTACATATTTGACTGTGCTGCTCTGTCTGAGGAAAGACGAAAACTAAATGATAAAACGGGGCAACTTTGTCCTTCATTTCCGGCACTGATTAATGAAATATCAAAGAATAGGTATATAGCGATGGCGATATTTGGATTCCACAAGACTATATCCCGGAAAAAGGCCTCACAGTGTTCTCCCTATCCCTTGTGAACTGGCGAATCCTGTATAGGGCGAGTGGCCCTAAATAAAGGCTTTTTTGTTGTTGTTGTTGTTTATTTATATATAAATACAAAATTAAATTTCAACAGAGTTAATTTTTTTACATACTAGCTAATAATCTCAATCTAAAAAATATTCAAAACAAGCAATTTTAAGATAACACCAAATGTAAAACAGTCGGCCAAGAAAACAACAACGATATTACATCTTTCTCACATATTCACACACAATCTTGATTAATAATTAAAACTAATCTTTAACCCTGTTTATTGTACTTCAACTTTTATTTCTACATTTGTTTTTAAATACCCAATTGTTTTATCATGTTTCTAATTTCGCCTAACAAATATACAAATTTATAGTGACCAACATATGCAAATTTTATCTTTGTTTTTATTTAACTTGATATCGTAAACATAACATCCATTGTAAGCATTTTTCTGTTCATCTTCCGTGGTTTCTCTTTTCTCTGATAGTTTTTAGGTGTAGTATATTTTCTTATTACTAGACTACAAACATTCCCTCGAGAAAAACCTGGGCGAAGCCGGGTACATCCGCTAGTTTATTAATATATATCAAAAGAGGTATCTTTCCCTTTAATTGTGTATCAGAACGATAGAACTGTGCATCACTCCAATAGAAAGCCTTACTAGTGGTGATAAATAATAAGCCACCACATCAGTTTTGATAATTTCAAACAAAAAGCCAACCTGTATACCATGGTTTCGGGTTTTGGCCCTCATCAGTACAGGAGCGGCTTCGATTTCATAACATCCTACGAAAGTGGTGTAATGAAATTGGTCCAATTTACCAAACCTGAGTTTAAGTTGGTGAAGTGGAAAGGGCCGATTTTCATGCAAGAATCCTATGTTGATGCACAGTGCCATCGTTCTAATGCACAATTCACGGAAGAGATTTCTCTTCTGGTACATGATTAACATCCTACCGCTAGATTGTGTTTTATTACCCATTAATATATCTTATCATGCTCAGAACTAACAATAGAGAACCTATTTTCCAGGCCTATAACTACCATCGAAAAATTGGAGAGGAGTGGACTTCAGAAATTGGTTTAACCATGGAAATAAGCACCACCACCATAATTATCGCTAATCCATATATTATATTTCACTGTTGTTATTATCAAATTTCTTAAAATATTATGTTGCAAAAAATTTAACCATATAATTATTTATTTATTTCAATAATCGGGAAAACAAACAAGATTTATTTATTTATTAAACAGGCACGATATTAAATTATTTGCGCCTATTACAGAGGAAACAAACATAACACAAATTAGAAATTAGAATTAAATATTTACAAATTTACATGTATTTATCAACAGAGTTCATAAAATTTATATAGACAAAGTGGCTGAGGTAAGAGAATATAGTCATTTAGATCAGGGAACAATCAGTGTCTCATTTCAATAAAATTCGTACATTTTTTTGTAAGGAAAAACTTATTTTTACGTTTATTTCTAATAATAAATATGTTCTGTGTATTTTTTAATATCTATTAGGATAAATATATTATTCTTATACCAACAACTTTCTTCAGACGATATTTTTGAAAAACGTCTGCACTTATAAATGGCGCAACCTTTAGTTTCGCTATATATATCTTCTGATATTTATTTAATACATTTCGCTATAAATCATGTCGTTTTATTGCCAAAACTTTCCTAGCAGAAGATGTCGCCATCCTATCCTAAATGGTATATCCAGGCTGGGTTAGCACATGATGGTGTTGTTATGAGGAACTGCTTCATCAGGTATTCCAGTCACGTGACCAGTTTTCTTTGATAAATCCTTATCAACTGTGCGCTTGGAATATTAATACTGTCACATTGATTTTGGTGGAGCTCCTCTTTAATAATTCAATCGTCTGTGGTTTTCTGACCTCTCACACCCTCACTTAACCTTCTTGAAGTAAATGGCGCAATACCATTTGATATTGGGCTTCTACTAAAAAACGCTATAACATTCAAGACAGAAATATTTTAGAGAATTTATGAATCAAAAAGAATTACAACATTATATTAATACTTATAAATGACTGCGGCGTATAATTATAAAGCTATATAAACAGTTTAACCGCATAAGTTTATTTTTTATTTGTGAAAAATCATTTTTAATTTCAAAGAGAAATATTTAGATTGGATGACGTATGAAAAGGTTGAATATATGAAGAGTGATGGTCTATATATGAATGGATGACGTATGGAAGGGTGAAAAATATGAAGAGTAATGGCGAACGGAAAAATAAAAGTGTCCAGGAGCGGGAATCTAAGCAGAAGGTTGTGGGTTCGATTCCCGCTCCTGGACACTTTTATTTTTCCGTTCGCCATTACTCTTCATATTTTTCACCCTTCCATACGTCATCCATTCATATATAGACCATCACTCTTCATATATTCAACCTTTTCATACGTCATCCAAAAGTTAGAAATATTAAATATTTCTCTTTGAAATTAAAAATGATTTTTCATAAATAAAAAAGAAACTTATGCGGTTAAACTGTTTGTATAGCTTTATATTATATTAATTATTATTACTTTTTTAATTATCTCTAGTACACGTGGTATAGGCCATTAAAATCATGGTGGGTAGAAATTGGCGACTGCTTTAACTGTAAGTGTACAACATGTCTACACATGTGAAAATCAGTTCGAATTTGCACTTACAAATATGCCAGCGCTCTGTTTAGTTACTTGCACTCGCTGGTGGGATTCGAATATTGCAAGAATTGGGGGTCACTGGAGCATATTTTAATTAGAAAAAAGTGCCCAATAAGGGATTCGATCCCGGGTCGTAGCGGTCGAAAACCAACGGTTTAGACCATCCTTCCACCGAACACCCCTTATTTATCTTAATTATGATTAAGGGAAAAGAGGATTTTGACAATTATTATTATTATTAATTATATAAAAATTACATAGAGAGTAGGTTTGAGTGGAGGTTATGCATTGTAGATGCACTCTACGCTCAATAACCTCTGAATCAATATAATTTTCAAATTTCCATGTATTTCCCTAACTTTTCATTAATAATTACGCGTTGTAATTGTCTTTTTTTTTTAAATAGATATTTCAGTTATTTATTATACATACTTTATATTTATATAAATATATGGGGGGGAATACATATATATTTTGTTTTGGAAAAATAGAGCAAAATTCATAAATAGATCTTTAATTGAAAAGACATATATTGGATAAAATATTATATTATATATAGATAGATAATAAAAAGACATATTGTGTGTGGATTGAATAAAATTATTTATTTGCCTATATTTGCCTTTTTTATTATCCACAGTATTATAACATATTAATGTGTGTCAACAACAAACTCATTAAATATAAGCAAAATATATTTTAAACTTAATTCTATTGACGTTATGTGGCACTGAGTTTGTTTTTGGCACGCATTAATATGTTATAATAACTTGATAAAGGTTGGCGTTCAGCCAACTGAAATATTGGTTAAAATAAATTATATTTTGATCCAATATATGCCTTTTTAATTGTAGATCTATCAATGGTTTGCTCTATTCTCAAAATATATCTTAATGTGCATTATATAATATGCATTTTATGTTAATATACATCAAGTTGGAAAATATTTGTCCAAATAGTCACCAAAGGTCGACTTGATGGACGCTAACTACAACATCGGTGTTAGACCCATCATGACTTAGCATTCTCTGATAAGATACCATCTCCAGAAGAGAGCGGGTTTGTCCATATAATCTCTAAGATATAAGAAACTATAGAATTTATATATCAGCATAAAATCCCTTATATAAAATAAAAGGATTTAAAAGCGCGAATGTTTCTTTTATACATAAAACGAACTTCTACTGTCCTTACTGCGATGAAAAATATATTGGGAGGGCTTGGCTCATCAATGGTGAACCCTCCCAGCGGTTTCGCCAATTTAATCCACCAGACCGCTTCTCAGAGCTCTAATACTGTATTGGATCATTCTGCTTTTATATGCTACACTGAAGGATGCAATCTTAGAAATGGTTTTCAAGTAAACTATGGACATAAGCTTATAGGACAGTAGAATTACATTCAAATATTTGCTTCGAGCAATGCTCTTCAGCAAACTATAAAGACAGGCCAGTTAGGAAGGGAGGGTTCACCACTGATGAGCCAAGCCCTCCCAATATATTTTTCATCGCAGTAAGGACAGTAGAAGTTCGTTTTATGTATAAAAGAAACACTCGCGCTTTTAAATCCTTTTATTTTATATATATAGATGGCGCGTTATTGCTTTGTGTTAATAAAATCCCTTATTATCAAGATTTTATTGATTTCAGAAATATTGTTTAGGACGCCGAAAACGCATTGAATATCATAATATGTATCATGCGAATGTGGAATAAGAAACCATAACAAATAATTACTAATTGGTAGCAAAATCCGTCTTCTCTGTCAAATAATTTCTATTCATATGTTCTTTCATAAATAATTTATTTTTATAAATACGTATATATGTGAGGAAATTAATTTTAAAATAGAAAAGGTCAGGTATAGATATTAAAATAAAAAAGACATATCCTGACCAGAACAAGTTAAATAAACCTTTTGTTTATTTTTGATCCACTAGATGGTGCTCTGACATCTAAAAATGCTTAAATAATCGCGGTCAGGATATGCTTTTTATGATTTTAATATATGTATATTTTCAATTTTAAACTCTATTTAAACTTTATTTATTTAAATATACAATATTTTCTACTATTTTTTTATCCACCAACAATTTTCATTGAACGATATAAATAAATACCACAGAGTAAACTGCTCAATGAAAATAAATGTCGTCTTTTGACCAATATATTGGAGGACATTTAAATAAAAGCGAGAATTGAATTTACCTTCAAATTACTTTAAGGCAGAATTCCCATTTAGAAAGTATTCTTCTTCCAATCATCCTGTTTTTCTGTGAATAAAGAATGGTGAGTTTTTTTTATTTATTCTTTAACTTTCTGAAATTGATTGTTTTCTTTACGGCTATTGTGTGTTGTTTAATTTAATAGTCATTTTTGTCACCTTTTTCTTTATTTAATAGTATATCTTTAACATTGAGATACGCGAAAACAATGCTATCATAGTCGGGCTATATATATGTGTTTGGGATTTTATTTTTTAAATATATTTCAATGATTGTATTTTTAACACTTGATAATATCGCATAGTTATTTTCAATGTTTATATTCATGAATTGATTAGAAAACGTGTTTCAATTAAATCCAAAGCCGAAGCTATGCTGGTGTTTTCTATATATTTTTTATCCCATATTTATTTATCATATATATATATAAAATAAACCTCTTATTATTAAATAAACTAATAAATATATAAAAATTTAAAGTTTCTCACTGGTATGTATATATGAATACACTTCTTTATAATCATATTTTTTAACCTATTGAGATACATTACACAATATTCCTCATTATATAAACATATAAAGTGTTCGTTTCTTCCCGCGCAATTGATTGGCCATTCCCTGTCACGTTACATCAACCAGCCAATCAACATACAGTGTTTCTTTAGCTCAGAGGCATTCACCATCGAGTGTCTATATATTAAATATAAGCCTTTATAATATATATATATATATAAATAAAAAGTTCAATTTCAATATGTCGACATATTATAGATGTAAATATTATTTAAATACGTTAATGATATTTCTATTATTTAGTTTAAAGTGAACTTTGATTGGGTGTATAACTGGGTATCGTTTTACATCTGTTCGTTGTTGTTGTTGTCATTTCCAATGAGGAGCCTTAAATGTCCCCGTGCATCTCTTTCACAGCAGTCGCAATGTCTTCTATCTTTGGTGTGTAAAGTTGCTGCTATAGGTACATGTCAATTTTCTGTTGTTGCTGTTGTTGTATACAATGAAGAGCCTCAGATGTCTCCATGCATCTCTATCACAGCAGTCGCAATGTACTCAATCTTGAGTGTGTAAAGCTGCTGCTATAAGTCCATGTCAATTTTCTGCAATAATGCGGCCATTGCTGGGCATGAGAATATGTTGGTAGGTGTTAGTTCCACACCAGGACAGTTGTTGCATGTCCAATAGGTTCTTGTGCCATATGGGTGTATTGTTATTCCTTTATAGAGTGTTTCGTTCTGAGTCTTGTTATTGTTTTTGTAATTCTTCTCTCAGAAAATAACCTCTCAGAACCTATTCGTTGAAATGTATATTTGGATGATTGAACTTCATATATATTTAGAAATACTGATTTCAAATAGAATTCTGTTCTCTAAATAAAATATGTAATATATTGAATCAAAATCTGAAACTTTGAAACAATTTCTTCTTTAATTTTATTGTTCGAATACACAAATACTACTCAACCTTATTCTAGGATGGATGATGATAAAAGAACACAATATGATGATAACGTATTCTGTGAATTACAGATATTCCAATAAAATAAAATACAAACATATAACTATATTATGATACATTAGCGCGCCATCTGTTATGAAATTTCAAAACTATTATAGATGCATTTGATTCTTTTAAAAATTAAACAATTTCTACTGCCTTTATTGCAATGGAATTAATTTTTCCATTGGAAAAGAGGCAGTAGAAATGGCTTAATTTTTGAAAGAATCCTACGCGTCTATAATAGTTTCTAAATTATATAACTATATTACTAAATGTATCTACTAATTTTGAATAGGTAAGAATAAAAATCTTGGTAATAAATTTCGTATACAATAGAGACATTATTTATAAATGTTTCTCTCTCAATTTAAATCATGTATGCAACACATTTATACATTCAATTATATTATCTTGATTTGCATATCTATCTAAATCTCATAGAAAATTCTTCAATTATTTACATATAACCCATGTGCATTAAACAATTCAAATCCGTTTATTTTCACTCCTCTGATATCTATTCAAAAATATATCTTATTCCATATTATATTCATTGAAAATTTTATTACAAATATAGATTTTTTTGTTATCAAATAAAATTTCCGTTCAAATAAATGTAATTCTCAATTTCTTCTATCCACAAATCAAATTAAAATAATGATTCGGTAACACCAAATTCAATAACCATAACAACCGGAAAAATAAAATAAAAATAGTTTGGGGGGGGGGGGGGGCAACCGTGTAATTATTATTAGCTTCACAGAGTTTATTTTTATATGAACAAAATTAATATCTTCCTTTATATAGGCTCTGATAAATTAATACAATGTAATATTTTTTATCTTTCTCTTTTCATATTTAGAAAAATATACACACATTTTATATTGATATTTAAGGGCTTACTAATATATATGTAAATATAATTAAATAAATATGTAAATAATATTTGGAATTAATTGTGAGAGAAATTAATTTTGAGAAATCTTTTGATTTTATTTCTTATGGAGTGCGGCATTATGCCTTTGTGTACAGTTGATATGGTAAATTTGAAGAATATTTTGAATATTTTCAAATTTTATAATTGCTATATATATGTTAAATATATTTTATCAATTCATAATAATTATTAATAATAATGTTTATTTGCATTTTATATATCATATATATATGTGTATGGAAAAAGGAGCAATACATAAATAGATCTTTAATTGAAAAGCCATATATTGGATAAAAATATGATTTATTTACTAATATTTCAGTTAGCTGAACGCCAACCATTTTCAAGCTATTATCAACATATTTATGTCAACAACAACAATCAACAAATAAATATGTTGTAATATCTTGAAAAGAGTGGCGTTCAGCCAATATATGCCTTTTCAATAAAAATAATATAGGATTCACTAGCGCGCCATCTGTTATCAAAATTCGAAATTATTTTAAAGGCGTAAGATTCTTTTTGAAAATAAACAATTTCTACTGCCCTTACTGCAATGGAAAAATTAATGGGAGGACCTGGCTCATCAGTGGTGAACCCTCCCAGCGGTTTCGCCAGTTTAATCTACCATACAGCATTTTTTTTCGTTGCAGTAAGGGCAGTAGAAATTGTTTATTTTCAAAAAGAATCTTATGCCTTTAAAATAATTTCGAATAAAATAATATATATCTATATATGTTTTGAAAATATAGTAATCCATAAATAAATCTTCAAATAAAAAGGGATATATTGTATCAAAATATCATTTAATTTTACCAATATTTTATTTATAAGGGACTGCGGCGTATGATTATAAAACAACTTAAAGTTTCACCGCATAAGTTTCTTTTCTGTGTTCACAGAAAAGAAACTTATGCGGTGAAACTTTAAGTTGTTTTACAATATTTTATTTGGCTGAACGCCAACCTTTATCAAGGTATTATAGCACTTTAAAATGTTATATTACCTTGATAAAGGTTGGCGTTCGGCCAACTAAAATATTGGTAAATAACTTATATATTGATCCAATATATGCCTTTTTAATTAAAATAATATATATGTATATATGTATCATATATATAAACTAACAATAGGAATATTAGTTATCCAAATCAATTCAAACTTGGTATGCAACAATGAGTTAGATAATACAAGTGACTTTCCTGTAGTAATCCATCTAAAAGGGGGGAAAGGAAGCTAAATATTTAAATAAATTACAAATTTGGCCACCAGGGCGGCGCTAACAAGCCGACTTAGATCCGGGAGATTGGCTTAGTTACTGGAAACCACGCCCAGCCATTTACCTCATCTATGAAATGGTAGGATAGGTGGATCAATATTGCTGGATACATAGATGAGCAGAATTCTCATCGATTGAATTTTTTTACTTCCTTAGGCTTCACTTCTTTGCTTGCCAGCCATTAAATACCCTTGAACATTAAACGAAGTATTCCTTTAGATTTCTGATAATAAGAAAGGATATTATTTACAAGAGACATTAAGTAGGTGTTCAAGTATGGCAAGTAAGATGAGCAGGATTCTCATCGATTGAAATTTTTAAATCATTTTTTTTAGGATTCACTTCTTTGATTGCCAGCTATTGAATACCCTTGAACATTAAACGAAGTATTACTTTAGAATTGTAAAAATAAGAAAGGATAAGATTTACAAGAGACATTAAGAGGTGTATCAAGTATAGCAAGTAAGATTAGCAGAATTCTCATCGACTGAATTTTTTTTTATTTCTTTAAGCTTCACTTCTTTGCTTGCCAGCTATTGAATACCCTTGAACATTAAACGAAGCCTTCCTTTAGATTTGACAAAACATTCTTGGGTGATTTATTCTTTTTTTAAATTCGATAGTCAACAAATATTAAACTGGATGAATGCAATGACGTTTGATCAAGGTCTTCTTTTTGGTTTATATAAATTCTACAAGGCCGCAGTTACTGTTCGGAGGAGATTAATAGAATCGCTGAATGACGTGGTCCATTTGGATGAGGAAAGCGAAGACTAAAACGCGGCTGATTCCATACTAGCCTGTTCAGTGATAAGCTAACCTTGACGTATGCACGAAGGAACGTGTGGCCACTAGACATGTGTCGGACCTGGAGGCTGTTGTTGGATGGTGCGCTGTCTGGAGTATAGGAGCTCCATCTATGATTCCTCTCTTCCTGTGGTGACTCTCGCCCGCTGGGAAAGACTCCCTGGCTGAATTGTTTATATTTTTATCTGTATATATGTCCTTTTTAATCTTGTAAAAGTTGACTAAGGTCAATAAATGCTTTTCAATTGTCAATTGTCTCTCTTCCTGTGGTGAATCTGTATAAGACGGGTGGTCTTAATAAAGCTTTGTGTGTGGGATTGTCAAAAATTAAATAAAGATTAGGTTTACAATTAATTAGGTGTATCAAGTATAAGCAAGTAAGTGGTTAGAAACGAAAACTGAGATAAACCTTTTTGTATTGAAAATAAAACAGAAAACATACAGGGAGATTAAGGCATTTGTTATTAAGAATAGAGAATATAAATAATCTGTAATTAATTAATATTGAAACAAATAGACAATATTTTAGTGAAATCATATATGAAGACCATCAACTGGAGTGAGCCATAAGTAACCAAATAGAGAAATCATTTAGTGAAATTATATGTGAGGTTATCAAACTGGAATATAGCCATAAAGAGCCAACTAGACAATCTCCTGAGCTAAAAAGCAATAAGGAAACAAATAATTTCATCTTTACTGACCGATAACACATGTAACGACAATTCATTGGGAGAAATAGAAACCCCTGTTTGAAGAAAAACATGGAAAACAGATACTGTAAGCATAAAAGCTTTGGGAAAACGGTCGAGATATGATCAAATAACATTTTCGAATAAATGGAAGTAAAATATCATAATATATACTAGATTGTTCTTGAAATAGAAGAGTGCCATATTTAGGGCCTCGGTGATGATATAACCGGGAAGAAGGATTGAGCGCAGAACAAGATATTACAAAGATTTTCTTCTTTAAGGAAATATTTTGAGCAAATAACAAATATTCGACTCGATAAAATCTATCGATACGGTAATATGCAAAATACTAGAAACAAACGATTTCAACAATGAACCTAATGCTGTAGAAAACTAGGTGGATAGAGTTGTAACCTTTGGAATTTCAGAGAAATGAAGAGAATTCATTTCATATAAAATAAATGACAGAGGATGTCTGTTCAGTCCAAGTTATATATCAACTTAATCCCAATCCTGGAATCTCAAAAACTACCTGAATTGTCAACTGCAAGGTTTTATGTCGGCCAGTGGTGGCGGTTTGGATCCTTATAGAAAAAAAGAGATCATCATTTGAAATGAAGCCATATGTAAATAGGTCATTATTTGATTAGGCCATATTCAGTTAAACCTGTCTATAGCGCCTCCTCTTGGGACTCACCAAATAGGGTGCTATAGAGAGAGGCTGCTATAGACAGGTCACTTTTAGTGTAAATCGCATCGTACTACGTATTTAAAATCGGGCGCTATAGAGAGGGAGGCGCTATTTAGAGGTGGCGCTATAGACAGGTTTAACTGTATTAAGATTCTCATCCTAAAACACATGAACAATGAACACATAAAGAAACAAATAGACTAAAGATCTATAGTAAAATACAATAGTAGAAAGCTCTGATGGAAAGAATTGGCTAGAAGAGGGTTCACGACTGATGAGCCAGACCCTCCCAATATTTCTTCATCGCAGTAAGGTCAGTATAAAACTGTTTGATTTACGAAAGAAAATTTCGCTAAAATGTTTTAATTACTTTTACATAGTTGTCGTGTAATTACCTTATATTCATATTTCAAATTTGTTTAATCACTTTAATAATATTGTGATATTTAAATATAATTTCTCTCATTAAACATTATATATTATATATATAATCTGAGATGGTTATAAATTATTATAGTTCTCTCTTGTCATGTATACGTATTTGAACTATATATTTCACACCAAAACATTTGAAAATAAATCAAAAAACGTATTTATTTGAAATATTAGTACAAAGGTGAAATTGTACTGGATCAAGTGGATAAATCGATAAAAAGACATCTCCTAATCGTGCAACTAAGAGTTGCTGATGGCTTGCGCCATCTCTCGGAATAAGCCTTCAGATACTTTTAATTGCAGGATCTGAAGATGCCTTTTTCTTAAAAGATTTATTTGTTTAACTTTTAAATCTAAAAAAGAGCTCGTAGAAGAATAATTCGATTATAAATGATATGTTAAATTTTAAAATAGTTTAGGTCATTTGAAATAGTAAAAAAATGTATATACACGTATATATTCGTAATATTAGGTCGAATAAAACGTATAAGACAATGCATTTAAAGGTAAAGCATTTTCGTTCTTTATAAATAAGAATCCTGTATCCCTTTTAATGCTTCTAATACATAATCTATAAATTTGTTGTGCAAAATATTCAGTTTTATAGCATTGTGAATAAATAAGCAAAGTCATTAATATTAAAATATTTATTTATTTATAATCAAAATTTTAAATATTTCTAACACTCTATGCTTTCTATATTTTTCAATTATAAATTAAATATGATTGCGAGTATTATGAGAAATAACACTATTTTCTCACGTACAAGTAGATACAGTAGGGAATTTTCAAAGCTAAAAAACAAAATTAGGATTAAAATCCTTTCAAAATTTGACTATGGACAAATATATCTGGTATAATCATATATAAATTACCCTAAACAAGAAAAGACGTTCTTTAGGTGAAAGGCAATCAAAAATAATGTATATAGAATATACATGAATAATATATACACTATTTCATGGTTAAATTATTTTAAAAATCAACAAAGCAAAAACAATAGATTAAATTTTAACAGGCCTTTTTGAAAATGAAAAATAAAAAAAATTTGTAGTAATTTTTTAAAATCGAAGCCTAAAAGAAATGCACTTTAAAAAATGAATCTGCGAGAATAAAATACCTTAATAATATATTGGTGATATATTTTATTTTATAAAGTAATTTGAATAGGAAGAGATGTGATATAGGAAGGGGAATAGCACTTAAAATAATACTAACGAATTTAGATTCAAATTTGATCATTCGTAATTTTAAACTTGGTAAATCTTGATGAGTCTCATCTGGAATTATACCCAAGAGATTTAAGCAGAAAAACACGATTAACCGATAAAAAAAAAACTGGCTCTCACAGTTAGAAAGAAATTGAGACTATCCCATTTAAAAGTGGATTCCAAACAGCCATCTTATCTGCCAGCCCATTTCCCGCGCAAACTTAACCCTAACGTTCGTACCTAACCCTAAATGGGGAAAAGTTTAGATAAATCATCCCCCCCACAATCACTATTTAGATATTTCTAGGTCTTTTTTCATCTAAACGAGGTCAGATCTTGGAAACATCTGTTGCCGCAATTTACTGCAAATGTTGGGCAATTTAAAAAGTAGAAAAAGGAAGTGAAAATGCTTTAAAATATGACTCATAATCTCGCTATAAATTGCAATAAAGTTGAACTGCTTTCTTTCTATGGGTTAGGAAGCCATTATCACACTTTTCTACTTTCATTAGAGGAACCTTTTTTTAGTGTTGTCCAGTAATGAAATGGTGCTTGGGACCTGACAAAAACATTGTCGTTTTGATGGCATTTTACTTTATTATTGTCGTCTGCTGTGATATAAATCTTTTGGTTTGATAACTCTTAAGGGAGTGTTATATTTATTTTGATTTATGAACTCTTTTATTAATGTATTTTTATATTTATATTGATGAGGTTCTTTATCAAGGGTTTAAAGGGCATTCATATGTGGTTTTAAATTTATGGATGGAAATATATTATGTATAATATTTCTCAATTTAACAGTAATATAAAATAATGAGACATTTTCCTTGATATCCTGTGTCTGTCTAAGCATCAACTAACCAGATTTAAAGAACCTCTAACAACAATAATTATAGATCAATATCCAAGTTTAAAAAAAAAATCTGAATATAATTATATATTAAGTTGAATTCTGCAATTATACCACCCGTATCTTTTTATCTTCCTCACATTTTCATGCATTTTTATTATCATTGTAGAAAGGAGGGTGGAGATAAAAAGTTACACATTCGCCGAAATTAATTGTTATAAATTTTATCGATAGATGGCAATTGAATTTATAAATGTAATTGTTTGTTATAAACTTTCTTTCAGATTTATTTTAATCAAGGAATAGAAATAATGTACTTTGATTTATTCAAGTAAAGGTAATAAATGTTTAATATTGCGTTGATTTTTTTTCTCCTGTATTTCTTCTACCTGCTGCTTCCCAGCTAGTCAATAAAATGTCATAAATATGTTTTAAATAGGTTTTATTGATTCAATTAAAAAATCTCAATAGTTAGTATTTCTTTCAGGTATTTTGTATTCGTTTAGAGGGTAAGAAATAATATTTAAATTCAAAGATGAAAAATGCATCAATTTTTGGGTATCATATATGAATAAAAATATTTGCTTGTCAGACATGCGAAAATTACATTTTATGATATCATAACTAAAGTGTTAACTTATGTGATGTTTTCATTCAACCTAAAAAACTATTTTAAAAACAAGTGTTATATTGAACAAAGAGCAGGAGCTAGAAGACAGCTTGTAGAGGGATTTTGTTGACTTTGCTTAGAATTATTAATGAAACTGATTCCAATAATTATTAATTAAACATTATATTTATTGATTAACAAGAGAGGTAACAAAATATAAAAAGGAAACTTATATTGAAAACAAAGGAACTCTTTTTTTCTTGTTTTTTAGCGCCTATTTTCCCGTGAGCTTACACACACTCTGTGGTAACAAATAATTAAAATATGTACAACACACGCTCCCCTGTGTGTAAGCCCTAATCAGCAAGTCCAAGGCTATCTGCACATTTCCGTAGTTTGTCCTTAGGTAGACTCTTCGTTAGTATATCCGCCTCCATGTCTTCACTTTTAGTGTATTCCAGCTTGATTCCATTTTGAATTTCCTCTTTCACAAAATAATACTTTCGGTTTATGTGCTTTGTTCGTGAAGTAATCTTGTCAGATTGTATCCAGTTTATTGCAGCCTGGCTGTCACTTTTCAAGGTAATTGGGAAAGTTAAATTTTCACAAAGTTCTTCTAGTAATCCCTTTAACCATAATACTTCTGAAATGCCTTCACATATTGAAATAAGTTCTGCTTCACATGTAGACAAGGCTACTAAATTTTGCTTTCTACTTCTCCAGTTTATTAAGTTGTTGCCAAGTTTGACTGTATAGCCTGAATAGGATTTTGCGTCTCGGGTTGTGCACCAGCTCGCATCAGTACTTATTGTGATATTGTTGTCTTTTGACTTATATGCCAACATGTTATCTCTTGTTCCCTTCAGATATCTATAAATCCTTTTAACTCCAGTTAAGTGTATTTCTCTTGGATCATTACTATACTGTGATAAATTGCTGACGTTGAAGGATATGTCCGGTCGAGTACCCGTAGAGAGGTACATTAGTGATCCAATCATTTCCTGGTATACAGTTTTATCTACTGGCTTAGAGTCCAAATATTCATCCAAATTTTGATTTTAATCTCCAGGTGTCTGCACACTGTTGCATTCTTCCAGTCCAAATCTGTGAAGAATTGTATCAATATAATGAGTCTGAGATAGATAAAATCCATCTTCTTCCCTTTTTATTTCAATTCCAATAAATGGTTCGCTATCTTTCTTTTCTGTTAGAGTAACATATTTTTCTATTTCTGAGGCTAGGTTGTCATTAATTTCCTTACTAGTTCCAGCAATGATGAGATCATCTACATATAGACCCAGTATTGCATACTCTTCTCCTCTCTGGAGTTTATAGACACATGGATCACATTTGGTTCTAATCATTCCCAACTGGTATAAAATTTCATTGATCTTTTTGTTCCAACATTTTCCTGATTGTGGTAGACCATACAGGCTTTTTTCCAATTTACACACTTTGTTTTCTTCTCCTTTTTGTATAAAACCATCTGGTTGTCTCATGTATACTGTCTCTTTTAACTCACCATAGAGATAAGCTGTCTTCACATCATAAGTCTTTATGGTTAAATTCTGTTGTGTTGCAAGAGCTACTATTGTTCGCAAGCTTTCCTTTTTGAGTACAGGTGAAAAAGATTCCTTATAGTCCACACCATATCTTTGATTGCATCCAACAGCAACCAGTCTGGCCTTTCGTTTATATATGCCGTCAGTTGGTGTTTTCTTCGTACTGTAGACCCATTTACTATTGATGACTTTCATACCATTTCCCCTTTGTACTAGTGTCCATACTTTATGTTTCTCTATCTCACTGAGCTCATCTTCCATTGCTTTGTGCCATTCATTTCTTTCTCCACTATCCATTGCTTCTTTAAAGTTCTCCGGAATATAATGATCAATTTCCATAATTAAGTTTGCATTATTCCTATCCTTTATTCTTTGTGAGCGTCGAACTCCTTCTTCAATCAATTTCCTTTCTTGTTCTTCAAGTCTTGCTTTGTGCCGTTCTTCTAAGATGCTCTTTGTTTCTCCTTTCTTTCTTCCTCCTTTTACACATCTTTCCTGTATCGGTTCAGTTTGTGATGAGTCATTTTCACAGTCACCACCCAGTTTTACTGAAGTATCCTCCTGAGACTTCATTTTACTCTCTGTGACAGGATTGTCTTCTTTCAAGATAAGAAAGTCTTCAGCAACTATTTCTTCACAATTTCCTTTATAGGTCAAATTATCACAATTAGTATCTTCCTGAATATCATTTGCATAATCAATTCCTCTCTTATCTTCACTAAATTTTACTGATCTGACTTCATGGATTCTCTTTGTCATTATATCATATATTCTGTAGGCTTTTCTTTTAATGGAATAACCAATAAATATTCCCTTTCTACCCTTTGGTGAAAACTTGTTTCTTCTTGGTTTGCTCTCAAGCCAATGTGTCAAACATCCAAATATTCGAATATGTTTGACCGATGGTTTCCTGCCATTCCATCTCTGCATAGGGGTATTTTGCTTGATAGACCTGTGGGGTGTACAATTCTTAATGTATGTAGCTGTAGCAATTGCCTCTGCCCAAAACATCATGGGTAATTTTGAGTCAATTAGTAAGGTTCTCGCTGTATCTATAAGAGTCCTATTCACTCTCTCTGCGACTCCATTACTTTGTGGTGAGTATGTGGTGGTAAGTTGGTGATGGATCCCACTTCTCTTGAAAAGTCCTTCAAATCTAGAGTTACAAAATTCAGTTCCATTGTCCGTTCTTACATCTTTTATTCTAAGACTTAATTCGTTTTCGGCTCTTGCTTTAAATTCTTCAAATCTTTCAAAGGTCTCATCTTTTGATCTCAGGAAATATACAAAGATTCTTCTACTGTAATCATCTACTATAACAAGGAAATACTTAGATCCTCCTAAAGATTGACATGGCATTGGTCCACATAAATCCATATGAATCAACTGCAGGGGCTTAACTGTATAATTATCTGTAATATTATATGGCTTCTGCACCAGTTTTCCCATTATGCATGCTTCGCACTCTGGTAACCTTTCGAATTTTAGATCCAATCCTCTTACAATATGTCCTTGAATCATTTTTTTCATGTATTCTTCATTTATATGATTTAATCTTTTATGCCATAAACTTATATTGCTATTTTTATTTGATAAATGTGTATTTAAAACCATGACATTTTCATTTTTTGCTATTGGTACATTTCTTTGTTTTGTTTCCATCATAAACATTCTATCTTTAATATATGCTTCAGCAACTAAATCATTCCCTTCATTATAAATTTTTGCTCCATCCTTATTGAAAATAACTGAATTTCCCTTGTTGACTAATTCGTATACTGACAAGAAATTAGTCCTTAAACTTGGTACATGTAAGATATATTTGATGTGAATATTTTCTTGGCCTTCACTTGTGCATGTAGTAAGTCTCATATCTCCTTTGGCTATGGCTTGGGTAGTTTTGCCCTTTTCAGCTAGGTTGATTTCACTTTCATAATCTACCACATTTTCCATTAAAGTTAGGTTTGGGGTTAAATGTGCGGTGCATCCTGAATCTATACACCATATTTGTCTATCATTGCTCTCATCTGGTGAATCTTCAAATTCTTTTACATATGTTTCAAATGCTTGCTCATTAATTCCACTTTTCATAGTATCCACTAGGTTATTTGAATGTTCCCTACTGTATTTGTGATTTCTATCACCAGGAGTCCATTTCTTTTGGTATCCTTGTTTCTGTTTATCTCGAAACCAGCAATCATTAGCTAGATGTCCCTTTTTATTACAAACAAAACATCTTTTTGGCTGAAATTGTTGGACTTTTCTATTTTTAATTCTGTATGCTTGTTCATGCCCATTCTCAACCGATTGATTTAATCTCATATTTCTTCTTGACTCCTCTTCTCTTAGAGTTTGTTGAATCTCTTCAATTGTTGCTTCTCTCTTTGATCGTAAGACAATAGCAATATTTTCATACCTTGGATCTATGCCTCTGACAATATGAAATGAAAGTTCTCTTGAGGGAAATTGATGCCCTAATGATGAACTTCTAGCAGCAATATTTTTTGCCCTTGTTATATATTCATCTACAGTTTCATTATCTTTCATTCTAATGTTCTTTAATTCTAAGCCTATATCAATAATTTTATCTTCCAAATTGCCTGTGTATGTTTTTCTCAGTGAGTCCCATACTTTCTTAGCATTTGTTTCTCCTATGAACATTCCAGCTTGTTCATTTGTCAACGTAGTGATGATTATCCCAAAAGCTTCATCATTTTTATCACTCCAAATCTCCCAAGAACTTTTGTCTTCCATATCAGGTTCTGGATCTGAAATTACACATTTAAATAATTTTCTTCCTCTCAGAACTGCGCCGATTTTCAACGCCCATATTTGATAATTATTTCCTGTTAATGGTTCAATTTTTGTTTGGGATAAAACATTATATTCAGCCATTTTCGTCTTTTGAGCTAATATAAACAAACCAATATATAATTTAAAACAAATATATATTTTAAATTTATTTAAATATTGGGTAGCTTTTAAACATGCAATATTTAGATATAATATAACTTAATCTATATAAATACCTTTAATCTTCTTATAAGTGCTTCAGTTTACCGATCAGAATAAACTTCTTGCTTAATCTTCAGATTGAATATTTTCGTTTTTGAGCTTTATATCAATAAACCACGCTCTGCTACCAATTGTTGACTTTGCTTAGAATTATTAATGAAACTGATTCCAATAATTATTAATTAAACATTATATTTATTGATTAACAAGAGAGGTAACAAAATATAAAAAGGAAACTTATATTGAAAACAAAGGAACTCTTTTTTTCTTGTTTTTTAGCGCCTATTTTCCCGTGAGCTTACACACACTCTGTGGTAACAAATAATTAAAATATGTACAACAGATTTTAGAGAAATATAAACTTCATATCAGAAAGTGTTTATACATAAGAGAATTCTAAAGTATATCTTGTGCGCATTATTTCTATCGCTTGTTTAAAATGAATCTAATATTATATAATATATAAATATATATAGAATGCCTTTATTTTGAATTGAATTTATCTATTTTACATTAAAATATAAATTTAAATAGAAATAAAAGTATTTTTTTATTAAAATCAAACTATAATTAAAACTCTAATATAATTATTGATATTTCATAAAAATAAACTCGAAAAATATTGATTAAAAATGTGAATGTTGTTATGCTATTAAAATAATTATAGTTAAAAAATAAAATCTTGTTGTTATTAAAATGTAAAAGTATTGTCACTCTTATAAGTGCAAAATCAAAAATTATTTTTGACTTAAAAATTTCTCTAATAGAAAGAGAGACTTTTTTAGAAATTTTTACCATGGAAAAATACCAGAAAATTGAAAATACGTTAGGAAATTAAAGACAACGTTAGTCATTTTCGATTTATTTATTCATTTATTTTTCATTAATGTTCATGGTATTGATATTTAAAATGCCAATTTCGAAAAGTAATTTCCTTTAATGAATATTTTAAATTTTGCTTTAAAATATAATCAAATACATATCAAATAAATAATAAATACATATCTTAATCAATAAGGAATTGTCCCATATTGTAACGTAAGAAATTAGGCAAGAAAACTTCAAAATAGCACGGCAATTTATTTAACGTAAAACCAAATTAAAATTAATAAAATAGCAGAGAGGCATTGATAAATTTTACAGTGTATTTAAATACAAATATCAAAAATATAAATTAGTTTCATAGAATAATAAATAATCTACTATAATATTAACAACCAGAAATATAAAATTTATAGCAATTAGAATCACAGAATTGAAAAGAAAATTGTCATTCAAAAATACTTCAACGTCTAGAAATATATTTCATTAAATATTAAATTTATCCCATATATATTATATACTAGACGAATGACCCGGGCAACGCCCGGGTTTACCCGATTAAGTGTTTTATTCAAACACTATTCGTTACAATTATAAATTGGCGCCGTGGATGTCACTCTTGTGAAACGTCCCGCTCCAAACTTTACATGTACATTAGGTCAGCTGATATTACCTCCCATCTTCACCGCTAGAGGCGCTGCTCGCGAGAAAAAGGGCAAACTCGACGAATATTCGGGATAGAGACCTGAAATTTTCACTATAAGTTTTTCCAGATTCTACTCTATATACTGTTAAAATTTCAGTCAGATTAGTTACGATATAAATCTTCAAATCGAGCGAGCGTCTATAAATATTTTAATTTAGATCAAGTATTCTAATTATTAAGCGAACTATTATTAATAAAATTTTGAGAAGATTTCGATTTTAAACGTATTTATTACCTTGATAGAGGGCGCTGTTCGTGAGCTAAACAGAATAATTTGAATATAGTTTTAATATTTAATTTATATATAATTTAAAATAGCCTATCGTTTTCCTCGTATTTTTTTACCTATGTATGGAAATTTTGGTACTGTAAAAAAAAAAAAAAACTTGGCTTCAATAATATAAAAAAAAAACACCCAGGCTAAGTTTCGAACCAAGGTTGTGGAAATACGAAGCCGCACACCTAACCATTAAGCTACGCTTTGCATCATAAATATTCGCATGTAAAGCTATTTCAGGCCTTACATATTTCTAACGACCTTTTTAATATAGGTTTTTGAAACTTGGAAATTATAATACTTCAAATAAATAGAAATAGAGTGAACACAAATAAAACATACCAAATATTTCGAATTAGAGCAGTTATTTTAAACGGCGAATCAGATCAGTTATATAAATAAATAAAACATACCAAATATTTCAAGAGCAGTTATTTTAAACGGCGAATTAGATCAGTTATATCTAAAAATGAAAATATATAAAAAAATAAAACCTATCTCAATCAAAATATTTAGCACAGACACCGGATCCAACTCGATAATTGGTCGAGGTCAATACCCAATATTTGTAAATAACGATGATGCTAATTTGTTATTTATTTATTTTGTCCTACCGGGAGAATCCTGTATGGCACGTGTGCCTAATAAAGGCTTTTGTTGTGTTATTAGTTTTTTTATTAGTTATTTTAAACGGCGAATTAGATCAGTTATATCTAAAAATGAAAATATATAAAAAAAATAAAACCTACCAAATATTTCAAATTAGAGCAGTTATTATATAAATATTTATATTATATGTGTTATCAAGCGAACTATTATTAATAAAATATTGAGAAGATTTAGATTTTAAACGTATTTATAACCTTTTAGTACTTGATAGAGGGCGCTGTTCGTGGGCTAAGTAGAATAATTTGAATATATAGTTTTAATAATTGATTTATATATATTTTTTAAAATAGCCTATCGTCTTCCCCGTTATTTTTTACCTATGTATGGAATTTAGGCTTGAATTAGTGAACTACTGCGAATTTGTATACCGGACATACAAACAAACACACAACATTCATTTTTATATATATAGATATATATCCAATATTATTTAAAATTACTATTTGAACATATCTACATAAATTTACAAATTGTATAATATAAGGTGGACAAGCACTAACGTATATAAAATACATAATTCATTTTGAAAAAAAAGAAAGGAAAAATATGCATTACGTATTTTCTTCTGGTTAAAATTTAAACAAGAAAATGCCGGCCGCTGTAGGTGTAATATTTCGATTGGCCGTTGGGGGCAATTTGGGGCAAAACAAAGTTGGCAGATCGATTCTGAGTAAATTAATATTTTTTTGCTTTATACCGCAGGGATACATTCCAGAAAGGTTTCCATTATTGTACTTATATATGGGAATTTTTCTCTTTATTTAGAGCATTAAAGTATTGGCTCTTATTCCTTTTTCTTTTTCGGTAGTGGGAATATATTTAGAGAAATACTTCTGTTTGAAAACTTTTGAAATAAATTAACAGAAGATTGCGAATATATATATTTTTGGTTTGTATATATTTCTGTTTAGATATATGTAGTGGTTAATTCATTTTAAAATAACCTTTTTACAATTCTGTAGATAATGAACGGGCAATCACTTTTTTTAAATATTATATTCAAATGCATTTTTTTTTAAATTCCTTTAAAATTAGAGAGAATATATATTATAAATTATAGCCAGAAAAATTCGGATTTTGTGAACGGTTATATTTTTAGACTTTCCACAAGAAGAAACATGTGGCCACTGGACATGCGTCGGACCTGGAGGCTGTTGTTAGGTGCTGGGCTGCCTGGAGTACACAGGAGCTCCATCTATTATTCCTTTTTCCTGTAGTGAATCTGCATAAGACCGGTGGTCTTAATAAAGCTTTGTGTGTGTGTGAAAAAAAATATATGTTATGAATAATTTGTTGCTGTTGTTAGATAAAGGGTTGATAAGACAAAGGATCGATAAGATAAAGGGTTGGTGCAGTCGTGATAAGAAAAAGATAATTATTTACCGTCAAGTAGCTTTTATTTTCAATTGCTTGAGGAAAGATTACACATTAGTTATTTTTACATTATATAGAATTTATAAAGTTAATCCTATATTAGTGATTTAAAAGGATAGATATGTTAACTACGCATATTTACAATAAAACTATACAACAAAACTGAAAGTCTTTCTAAAAACGATGATAACAAAAGTAAAATTATCAATTAATAAAATAAAATACAGTCGAACATGGATAATTCGAACCCCAAGGGATCATAAAAAAATTCGAATTATCCAAAAATTCGAATTAAAGATGTTTTGAATAAAAAGGCTTAAAACAATAAAAAATCTCACAATTTCGATCAATTCCTTTATTAAGAATAACATTAGTTGCTGTAAATTTACATTTTTACCGTATATTTAGATTATGTGCAATAATTGTATGTATATACTAAATACATATTAAAAAATTTCAAACTTGATGTATTAATGTACAAAAAAAAAAGGAAGATTGCTGGTTAAAAAAATGTCCAGATTATTCTGCTTCGTTGGAACTCTGAAATTTAATTTTTGCCAAAGAAGTCAGAAATCTTAGCCTGTTTTCTAGAATTAAGTCTTTCAGTAAGGACAAAGGATTCTAACATATTCAACGAGTGGAAAATAGAGGGACTTACGTCATTTTTACTTTCAAAAAAGCGTCTAAGTTGCATGATATAGTTCGTTGCTTCGGCCGCACTTGGAACGTTCATTTCCCCGGCAACTGATGACTCGTCTTCATCACCCGATGCCTCGTCGCCGTCTTGTTTTTCAATGTTGTGGTTGAGCACTTCAGCGATGATATCTGCGTCGGTTATCTCACCACATACTGCAACATCGTCATCCACGTTTAAGAAATCGTCATACGAGGTGGTAGGATTAGAAATGACGTCCTCCCAGCCGTCAACTGAAGGCATCGTTTCCGCTATAATATCATCTGCATTTTCTTCATCCTCCTCCTTTTTTACAAAACCAGCTTTTTTAAAACCAGCTTTTTTGAACGAAATTTTGTTGCGTTCTTTGAAGCCATCTAGCCACCCAGAACTCGCCTTAAAATCGGTTTCCCCATTTCAGTAGCAAATTGTTCAGCTTTGCTTCTTATAAGGTGACCACTCACGGGAATCTTCTTATCTCTTGCTTGCTTGAACCATTTTAAAACACATTTGTCCAAATCAGGATTTCCCGGCTCCCTTACCCTTTTTCGGCCTTTAACACATTCACTTTCACTCCTGAGAATTTTTTTCTTTATTTTTTAAGTACGTCGACAACGTGTTTCGAGGAATCCCAAAGTCCTTAGCAATATCGGATTTTTTTTTCATCCCCATCTCTACTTCTTTAATCGCCGCTATTTTTTCAGCCAACGTCAAATTTTGTATGTTCGAAGCGCCGACATATTCGCTCCTTTTAGCTTTCTTGATAAATAGGGAGTCTCAAAAATCCAATAAAATAAAATTTATTATATATAGTACTTCTCTTGCGGCAAGATATTGCCACGTGGAAAATTAGGAAAGACAAACTTCGGCGTGACACAGCAATATATTTAAGGCAAGGACAAACTATAATTGATAAAATAAAAGATAAGCAATGAGGGAAGTTTACAGAGTAGCAAAATATAAACATAAAAATTGATAACTCTGTTAAGAAAATAATTAATAATAATAAAATAACAAATTCGTTGTTACAATATTACAACGTCATTTCGCAAAATTTCACGCCTTGAACCGGCATCAGGTCCTTATTTTAACTCGTAAAAGTTCGAATTATCCAAGACATAATTCGAATTAACCACGATTTTTCAACATTATTTATATAGGAAATTCTAGGGACCAAGATAAATATTCGAATTAAAGAGGTTTTCAAATTAAAGAAGTTCGAATTATCCAAGTTCTACTGTATATAATTTTTAAAATATAGAAATATTTTAGTTTTTAGATATTATATAATATATATATATATATTGATTTATATCAAGAAATTGGGTTGGCCAAATATCAGGGAACAGGCTAAATCAATGTTTAGTTGATTTCTGTTCCACCAGATGGCGCTCTGCCTTCTGTAAGCACATGTGCTCCTGGTCAGGATATGCCATTTTTATTTTGATTTCAACACCTGAACTTTTTATCTTTTATTTTTTCTTTCATTTTTTCATGTATATATATGTGGTAACCGAGAGGGAAGTCAGGTGTGGAGAGCTTTTCAATACCTCTCTTTACTTCGGAAGACCTTTCACAGTTTTCACAGAGTACAGACAGTCGTTGTTGAGGCAGAATGGAAGACTTGGGATTGTCCACACAAATAATGAAGGACACAGTTGCACTGTGAAAGTCCCGTGTACAGAGTACATTACCTATTTTGATGCAATGGTTCATGTATAACCTGCGTATATTTATTAACAGAGGTGTTTCTATTGTACAACACGTACAAAATTTAGGCCCTAGTGATTTAATTTCAAGTAAGGACACATATGTAAAATTTAATTTCCTTTGGATTTCATTAAGAAAAATGGTCTTTGATGTAACGATCTCAAGGAAATATTGGACATATTATATGGTTGTAAACAATATATAGGTGTATGCGTGTATATGTGTGTATATATGTATATATTTAATGATGTAACTGTAAATAAAATTCAAAGAATATCTCTATATGTAAATAATATTTATGAATCTTTCTAAGTTACTTTCTGTGTGTATCTTTCCATGTTGAATATTTTCTTTGTTATATTTGTATATACATTTAGCGCAAGTGTCCCTAGGAGGACATAGCGTTTTGAATTGAAATAAATAAATAAATCATACAATCTTTTTATATTACACCAATATGGAATTGTTGGTTTAAATTACCATATGTGTGTGTGAAAAACAATTTTAAAATAAATAAAATATATATATAGATGGATTTTTTTCGGGAGAAAATTGATCTAGGAGCCCTATGCTTTATTATATATATTAAAATCAAAAAAAGGCATATCCTGAACACGTTCACATGAAATTTAGATGGCAAAGCGCCATCTAGTGGAAAGGAAATCAACTAAACGTTGATTTAGCCTGTTCCCTGATGTTTGGCCAACCCATTTTTTTTATAAATCAAGGCCTTCGTCATTGTGGTTCAGTCTGTACCTATACGACCAAAATATTTTGGTCCCAGAGTCTTCCTGAGAAATCACGAAATGGGGATTTAAGGCCAAGTTTGCGTAAATACGCTTTTCTTGGGAAAAATAATTAAAAATATATAAATATTTTATATAAGCACTGTGCCTAGGGTCAGGATATGCCTTCTGTATTTTAATATATATATTATATGATCCAAAAAAAAACTTGCTCAGTAGCGTGAAATTAATTAACTATAATGTGTATTTTTATATTAGTGTGAAGGAAAGAGATTAATGGTAACAGATTAATTATAAAAGGAAGAGATTGAAGAAGAGGTGTCGATGGTTTTAATTAAAACTGATGTGTTTTGATCCATCGGTGTCTTATATAACGTCGTGGTATATTGGATAGTTTCATTGGAAATTTATTACAGACCCTCTTGGATTATAGTTTGTTTCTTTTTCAAGTTGCTCTAACATAGATTACAGCTTTTGATAATTATATAATATAGAGCAGGCAATACGCGGACTTCTGGAGGTGGGCAGAGTTCTGGAACCATCACAATAGGACTACATTTATTCTTGATCTTTGTGAACAAGGAATCCTTGTAGTATCGTTCATAGTTATACTCATGGTCAAAATTTAAGGAAGTGAAAAATCTTCAAGATATTGCCAGTCGTCTGTTTTTGGAAGGAGACAGAATCAATTTTGCTCAAACTTGGTTATCTCCTGTATCTCCAATAAAGGTCGCTGTGTATCAAATATCTTACAGAGTTATCGTCTGAATTTCGATAAACATGCTGAAAAGTACAACCTTTCTAAGTTTTATCAATGAATAGTGTATATATATGTTGTAATATATATATTTCAATATAAACTTATATCCCCATATGTAATATAGGTATAGTGTAACAACCAAAACTGTAGACAATTCAACTAGCCAGTTTGGCTATCACGTAATACAAAATTAAATAATAAAATTAGATTGAGTGACAGCCGGCGCCCAGACAGGAGAAAGATCTCCGTTTACACCGTCGCTTCGAAAAACAGTCGGATTACCACCAGTCTCTCTCTGGCCCTAGAATAGATCAGACCCCCTCGACGGGCGCCCGGCTGCTATCTCTATGGTGACATCCAACATGCCTCGTCCTTTTGGCATTCTCATTCACGACTTTAACCACTCTGATCTTTGTGGCCATCACGACTGTATCTAAGCAACTTGCCACACTAGAGTCATCCGACAGGATAAACTCATCACAACATTCAGTCGACAGGATCATTTGCAACACCACAGTCAGTCCTACAGGATAATTGGAATCACGACAGTTAGTCTATAGAAACATTTGCAACACACCATATATATATCATTTACTATCATAGACTATTGTAGGAAAATGTGTTGAATAAAATGTAGGCCATATGTGGAGATGAAACTAAATATAGGATAGCTTATATCAGTCTGAATTGTTCCTCTCTTCAGAGAAAAATATTTCAGCTCCATATGCTTATCAACATAACAAGTCGAGGTTTTGCCAGCTTTTCCTTAATTCACTTTCCGATTAGAGCTTTGTATACTTGTAATACCAGTTCTTCAGTTCAGAAGAATAGTTGAGAATAACGTTATCTATATATATAAAAATGAATGTTTGTATGTTTGTTTGTTTGTTTGTTGGTTTGTATGTCCGGTATACAAATTCGCAGTAGTTCACTAATTCAAACCAAAATTTCCATAAATAGGTAAAAAATAACGGGGATGACGATAGGCGCTATTTAAAAAAATATATAAATCAATTATTAAAACTATATATTCAAATTATTCGATTTAGCTCACGAGCAGCGCCCTCTAGAACACTCAAGCGATCCGCCGGCGGCGCGCGCCCGTTGGCTGCCGGCAGGTCGCCTCAGCGTTCTAGGCGAGAAGCTTTTTCTTAATTATAATGCAAGTCCTTAGCTATATTCACAGGTTTTCTAATTTATAACTATTTCACATATTTACATATATTTTTTCATTTTTTGCTATAACTGATCTAATTCGCCGTTTAAAATAACTGCTCTTGCTATATTTGCTATGTTTTATTTTGCTATGTTTTATGTGTTTGAATAATACATTTAATCGTGTAAACCCGGGCGTTGCCCGGGTCATTCGTCTAGTACCTACTAAAAAACGACAGGTAGGGGTTATTATGTCGTTCTTACTTCTACCTTTGTTTGTTTTGTTTTCTTTCTTAAGTTCATACGGATGGATATCATATTGTCAAGTAGGTCTACAACCACAGCCACAGAAAGCTCTGAATTTCGGATTCTGAATCTCTGATAATACTTACAACTGTTGAGCCAGACGTTATAGTTGTGTTATCAGGGATTCAAAATCAGAAATACATTCACCGTTAGTTAGAAAAAATATTTATTAATTTATATACATGCAAATTGTTATTTTTAGCCATGCAAAACTATAGCAAACTAGACATATATAGTATTATTCCTATTCAAAACATTTACTCATTTTTATTTACATTTCATTGAGTTTTTTTTTTATTTAATTAAAGAAATTTAAAATATATGCCATAATTATATTATAATATCTACAACATATTTTCAGCTGCTACAGCTCTATGGGACACCTGTCAATCATCACTGCACTCCGGGGGGACGACCACAGGTGTGAGGGGTTCTCGGAATCTTATCGGAAAATAAGGAAACCGAGACGCCTCAGTGGCTGACCACTCTCATTATTATTATTTTTATCTTGGGATAAGTTGTTATCACTCTCCCTATAAATACCTCTTGTATATAATTTTATTGGAGAACTAAAAGGTAAATACCCTTTATAATAAATTAATTATTCCCAAATTTGCCCTTGCTTTATTTATCTCCGCGACAATATGTAGGACCAAAATGTCTTAATAAAATACTTTTTTGCTGCTCTATATAATATCTTAGAAATTATTATTTCTCTATTTATTTTCAACAAAATAAAGCTTTTTTCAAATGTTTTGATATTATTTCAAAATACCATAATAAAAATACCAATTTAAAAAAAGGGTTGCATCATATTGCCACGTGGAAAATTAGGGAAGACAAACTTCAAGATGACACAGCAATTTATTTAAGGTAAGAACAAACTATGAAGGATAAACAAAAGATAAGCAATGAGAGAAGTTTACAGAGTAGCAAAATATAAACATAAAAATTATACTCTGTTAATAATATAATAAATACTTTGCTACAATATTATAGCTTGTAATTTTCAATGTCCCTTGGTGTTTAGTCTTAAATAAAGATTCAAATTCATTTAGTTGAAAAAAAGAATAATTGTAATGAATAATATAATTTATAATAAAATTATTCTAAAAATTAATGATATATTTTCTTATAGACACTATTTATAATTAAATTTTATTATGCTAATAAAATCAATACCATTTTTATTGATTTCATTCACCTGTAGATCAACGTTATATTCCCTGCAATAAAAATGAATACACATTTCTATATAAATACTAAAAATCAATGTTTTATAGCAATATAAATACACATTATATATACATTTATTAAAATCCATTTTCAATTTCTCTTCTTTATGACATGGATATAAAAATGGGAGCAAATTTCACAGAGTGAAAAAAAAAAACCGAAATAAACTTGCTCCCAGTGCTACCAAATGTTATTGATCTTATATCGACCAATCTTTCTAAATGATCACATGGAAGATGTATTATCTCCCAAACGATGAATTCCTATTATCCATCGTCTGCAGGGTTTTATAAAATCAGGTTATTTTTAGACAGTTCGTCTGCTCAAGATAAATGGAACTATACTCGGTGGTGTTTGTGATGTGGAGCACCTGTGAGTTATTGCCGCTTGTTCGTCTGCATAATTTATATGGCGGGTTTTTCGTTTGACATGTTTTTCTAGGTTCGTTTGATATATTTTCTATTACTTTTTTGGATTGAATTTTAATAGATATTTGGGTTATATAAATATTATTTATATTTTTAATTATGTAAAATTTTTATGTCAATTAGAGATTTCTGTGAATAAATATAGATGAAATAAAAAGTGTTATATTAGAAATAACGTTTTGAAAGGGATGCTGGTACAGCAAACTTCCCTTTTATACTATTTTTCTTATAATTTGACGATCTGGCATCAATACCTGATGATTTTTCAGGATGTCCCAAAGACCAGCTTTTTTGGTTTTGAGGTACAGTTTGCACCACGACGATGAGTGCAATAGCCCGAAATGATTATGTAGTTAGCTATTCTTGATTAATAAAGAAAGGGTATTTGGCCAATTCTGGAATAAATAAAAATCAACGAAGAGTTGATATTTATTCTGAGAGATGGCTCAAGATATCAGCAACTTTCAGTTGCAAGATCAGGAGATGTCTTTTTTTTTTTTACTTAATCTATCCACCTGAACCTAGTATAAATTCACTTTTTTGATATTCTCAGAAAATGAAAAAAAGTTAACAAAGGGTATTGAACCCAGCTAAATGGTATGTTCAAATCTATAGAGGCACAGAAAAGAACATTTTTAAACTACTCGACTATAGACTTTATTATTACTCTATCTGGATTCCACAATGATGGTAGGTATGCGATCATAATTCAGCTATGCTGATTGAAAGTCTTACATTTAGAAGAGAAGTTGGGTAAAATAAGAAATTTAGCTTAAAATAACTACTTATGGCTTATGATGGATGACTACAATTCTGAATTCAAAAGGTCAAAAATAGTTAAATATAGGCACATTATCGAAACATTGGGTCTATGTAATAACCATGTGTATACACTCATGGACAAAACTTAAAGCATAAAGTCTTTGATTTCTCTGGTCATCTTTTTTTTTTTTTTTAAAGAGACAGGCAATTTTGTGAACACTTGGTTATCTCTATGTCTTCAATATAGGTTACTGTGTATATAAATATCTTTACTGTCTGAATCCCGATTTACAAGTTAAAAGGTACAACTTCCTTAAGTTTTCTCCATGAGTGTAAATGATGCAGAAACTTTTAATAATACAATTTTAATAAAAATGAAAACACCAAAACGCGAATGTTTCTTTTTAAAAATAAATAAAACTTCTACTGCCCTTACTGCGATGTAAAAATATTGGGAGGGCTTGGCTCATTACAGTAAGGACAGTAGAAGTTTGATTTATTTGTGAAAAGAAACATTCGCGTTTTGGTGTTTTCATTTGTATTATATAGATGGCGCTTTATTGTTATGTATTAAATAATACCATTTGTGTTCATAATTCAATAACATAAATAATTTCTTATATCAATATTAAAGTAAAAAGATCAGGATTCCAGTGAAATGTATCTTCTCAAAATCTTTCATCTCTGGCTTTCGTGCTAGCGAAAGCACTTGAGAATAACTGAACAAATTAAAGAGGTAAATTAAGTTAAGATTACCATAAGGAATGAATAAACAACAGATATCTGGATGAATGTTTGTTGTCAGAGCGAATGTCTGCGGTGGAATTCTCTCACGAGACGTGTATTGGATACACTTTCACCTTATTGTTGTATATCTCCATTCACCAGAACGTGTTGTTGCCTTTGTACGGAGGTATGCAGTACAAAGGTCGATTTATCCCACTGAGTAACAAACCAAACGTCTCAACTTTAAATATTCCTTACGGTAATCAGAGACGTAGTGCATTTTTTGTAGGTTTCCCATAAAACCAATAAATCCAGTTCATTAATTTACCTCATTTGCATTCCCCGCTTCTAATCCGTGCCGGAATCTAATTAGCAGAGTTGAAGAAGAACTCGAAGCAATTAAGTCCACAATTAGTCCGCTCTTATTAAGTTGGGGAACCCGATGTCCTGGCTTATCCAGATGGGTCTCTCGGGGACATCCTTTGTTGTTTGCTTTCTTCTTTTTCTCTTAGAGATCCAATACCGACCACTGAGCCGTGTCTCCCTGCTTGTGTACTTAACTCCCTCTGTAGATAGAAAGATGTTGAATTCACTTTTATTATAACTAAGTTTATTAAACAGTTATGTAACTAAATTATTAGAGGTTTGTTCTTGGAGTGAAGTTTTCTACTAGTGGTTTATATCTAGTCATCGTCCCACAAGTATTTTGTTGATTATTGGGCGAAACCTATTTGAAATTTATACAAAAGGGCGTACCTGGATCTGTAAAATATGGACTGTGCAATAAATTCATAAAGAGGGAGCAATCTCTCAAAATATTTTGAGATTTTTTTTTCTTTACAGATCCAGGTACGCCCTTTTATATAAACTTAATTAATGGATCGCCTTTTGACTCAAATTATTTGCAATTGTTGAAGACAATTTTATTGACCGAGTTTACTAAACGGTTATGTAACTAAATTATTAAAGGTTTGTTCTTAGAGCGAAGTTTTCTAGTAGTGGTTTCTATCTAGTCATCGTTCCTAGAGTCGAATTGTTGATTATTGGGCGAAACTTATTTGTAATTGTTGAAAGACAATTTTATTAACCGAGTTTACTAAACGGTTATGTAACTAAATTATTGAAGGTTTGTTCTTAGAGTGAAGTTTTCTTGTAGCGGTTTCTATCCAGTCATCATCCCACAAGTCGAATTGTTGATTATTGGGCGAAACTTTCAATCTTCTAAGAAAACTTATTTTAAACCTATCTATCTCCTTCTGTGCATGCTAATCAAGCCTCTTAAAGAAGAAAGTGATGTAATTTAGCTATTCCTTTGCATTGATAAGTGTAGACATATGGTATACTTACAGTATATTCTGTTTTAAAAAACATTCCCACCATATCCTTGTACCATCTAATATTTTGTAGAAATTATAAAAAAGGAAAATATAGAATGTAAAAAAGAATTATATTGTTTCGTTATTTTAAATAAGATTTGTTTTTGATATTTTTCCATGTTGTGCGTGTCGTTAATTCCCTTGCTATTTTGGTCAAAATAGATTAAAGTGCAGCTCACAGAGTGGTGTAAAAACTTGGCGTGCGGGAGGCAAATCTTAATGGAAACTTGAGTGCTACTAAACAAATAATTCTACAACACCTGGATAAACACAAAATAAACAATTTACAGAAATACAAAAAAATATCGATTTTCAAATACGTAAAATATTATTATTATTCTTGTATTAATACTGGAGAAAGAAAAACGTTTCATTGAACAATGCTACAGATATAGCTGTCGTTAAAAGTATATAATTATTTAGAAAGTTATATTTCCTAATTATCATGATCATTAAAATATTTAACAAAGCAAAATAATTAAGAAAATGTATCTCATGATTGTGCAACTAAAAGTTTCGTATGGTTGGCGCCATCTGTCAAAATAAATATCAACTAATCGTTGATTTTTAATTATTCTTGAATTGGCCTTTCTTGATTAATAAAGAGAAGCTAACCACGTTATTCAAAATATATATTCCGAATTATATATATATATATATATATATATATATATATATGAAACTCTGTAATAGAAGAAGAGTTGAGCTGAATAGCAGAGATTGGTGTATAAGAAATCCAACAATGTTTAAGAACGAGGCCTAGAAGATGTAGAAGGTTGCCAGGAAGTCGTTAAGAGTGTACAATGACATCTCTTCCGTGATTCACGCCCTTATTGCATTCGCTGAAGCCCAGTACTTCCTCATCTGGAGGATATATATGGCTATCAAATCGGAGTTCAGGTAGATAAATTAAGAAAAGGCATCTCCTGATCATGCAACTAAACGTTTTTGATGGCTTGCGTTATCTGTCGGAATAAATATCAACTAATCTTTGATTTTATTTTATTATTCTAGATTTCCTGTGTGTAAATTCTTAAACTTTGACTTTTTCACTAGTTTCCCGATCAGGAGATGCCTTTTGTTTTTAACTTTTCAATTTGTTTTATTGCAGTAGAACGTTTCAATACCGACCAATCAGGTTGAGTGACCTATGACAATCTGACAACAAGGACGTAGGGACAAAATCTCTCAGAAGGACACCAGACGATGTATCACTGTCCCCTCGAGCTCCCATCCTTCTTGTCACCTCTTATCTTAAAGCTGATTGGACGTTACCATCGATCCACAGTCAAATATATAAAAATGTATTCTATTTCAGTGATTTATTTTGTTTAAAATTACGATACCTCTTCTTATATATAAACAAGAAACGTATATATGTTTGGAATATTTTGAAATAATATTTTTCTTATTGAAATATGTTTCCTATTTCGAAAGAAGGCAATAATTATAAAAGTATTTAGGTATTAATTTAACCAATAAATATTATTCATTATATTATAAACACATATATTATTCTCTCAGACTATACGTACTTATTATAATTTTATACCCTTTCTTATCGCAACGAGTAAGGTTACCCTCATGGACAAAAGGTAAGGAAGTGGAAAGTCTTGGTTGTTGCCGGTCGTCTGTTTTTTGAAGGAGACAAAGACAATTTTGTTCACACTTGGTAATCTCGTATGTCTTCAAAAAAGGTCACTGTGTATCAAATATTTTTAAAGTGTCTGCCTGAATCCTGATATACATTGTTGAAGTACAACTTTCTTAAATTTTGTCTATGAGTGTATATACTCTGTTATACATATCAATTTTTAACCGAAAATATTGAAATTATAATGTGATAAAGTATTTGATTGTTTTTATTTGAATATTTGAAATTTTATCTCTACACTCACAAAACACACATAGCATTAACTTCTTTATTAGAGGTTGTAAGTTGGAAATTATATTTTGTGAATTTGAAATGCCATGGCCACATACATACTACATAGAATATGATAAAGAAACACTAAATTATAATATCTACAAATTATACCAATTAAAATGTGTTTTTTTTTCCTTACGATCACGTTTTTCCGTTATACCAAATAAAAATACTATCGAATCAACGCCACAAAGAACACACATAATAAAATATTTAATTAAAAAGGTATACGGAACAAAAATAATTGATTTTACCAATATATCAGTTGGCTGAATGCCAACTTTTTTCAAAGTATTACAACATATTTAAGTCAACACCAAACTCAGCGTCACATAACATTTGTTGACATAAATATTTTGTATCTTGAAAAAGGTTGGTGTTCAGCCAACTGAAATATTGGTAAAATAAATGATATTTTGACCCAATATATGCCTTTTTAATTAAAGATCATTTGATAAATTTCTCTATTTTCAAAACATATTATCATTAAACATTACACAAAATGATAATGATAAAGAAACACTGAATTTTATAATCGTCTGATTATAAATTTAAAATAGTACTTTCCACTTATCCTTCCTCTCCAACAAAGAAAACGTCACCAAATCAAGACAACAAGGACACAAAATAAATCACAAGGTTGTCACAAAAGTTCGTAAACACTTTGCAAAAAATGGAATTCCAATATTATTAGCCGTCATGTATAATGTCTTTGTATTATGTATAAAGTAATTGTATTATTGTAAAGATAGAGGCTACCTGGCCGGCATTCATATTTCTTGAAAATAAAGATACTTCGGCCAGTAAATCTTTTAATTTTTGTTTGCTCCTGACGAGGACAAAGTTTTTTTGTCGAAACGTCGAGGTAATAAAAAGATTTACTGGCCCAAATATCTTTATTTTCAAGAAATGATTGCATTATGTATTATTATGTATTCGTCGTAATAATATTATTCGCCTAGTAATAAGAAAACAACGTTAAGAAAAACAAGATATTTTGGGACAACCTTATATATCAAAGCTTTATTTATATTAAACATTAAGCCAAATAATATATTATGTTTTGTTATGAATGAACACTGAATTAAAAAAATTCTACTAATTATATTTAATAAATAGGAATACACTTTTCAGTTATATCTCTACGTCTCCTACAAAGAAGACATCATCAAATTGACGCCCCAAAGAAACTATATTCCTTACTATATATAAAATGAAAGAATTTAAGCACGAATGTTTCTTTTATATACAATACAAACTTCTACTGTCCTTACTGCGATGAAGAAATATATTGTGAAGGCTTGGCTCTCAGTAAGGACAGTAGAGGTTTGTATTTTATAAGATTATAAACTCAAAAGGAGCTTCTTCTAACATGTTTATTTCGCTAGCTTTCAATAAATTCGTTCTTCAACGAGCGTAAAGACCTTTTGAATTTATATTCCTATAATATTACAACATGGAAAATTAGGAAAGACAAACTTCGGGATAACACAGCGATTTATTTAAGGTAAGAACAAACTATGAAGGATAAACAAACTATAAGGAATGAGGGAAGTTTACAGAGTGTTAAAATATAAACATAAAAAATGATACTCTGTTAATACTAGTGTAAAATAATAAATACTTCATTACAATATACTCGTAGTTATGGTAATTGAAAATTGATGCCTACATCCTAACCAGAAGTTTTTATTGTTCATAAAAGAAACATTGGTGCTTAAATCCTTCCATTTTTATATATAGATTTCGCGTTATTGCTTTGTGTTAATTCTAAACTATTAAAAAAGAAAACTTAAGTATTTTTATAAAATACTAGCGAACCCGGCCACGCGTTGCTGTGGCTAAATTGTAATATATTAAATTAACATTATACTAAACTATTCAGTACAGTAAAGTTAATATTCACTTATGAAGATAAAAATGTTTTAGCCGATCTAAAGCCCTACGGGATTGAGAATGGAACGTTACGTTAAAATTTGAAAGTGATTTATATATATATATAGATAATATAGCCCTTCATTGTAAGCATTGATTATAATCACTGCATTAATAAATGTCAGTGAACTCGTTTATATGTATTGTTTTTTGTTTTCGAGATATTCTAATAGAACGTTCTCACATTTTCTGTAAAATATTTATATATGCACAAACACAGAATATAATCACTGTCTTAATTTCGCTATAATAATTGTTATAAATATTATCATAACAAACATATTTAAAATTAACCAATCAAAATATAATAATGCTGTAAAAACAGACCTTTCTACAATAATATAAAAGAAATGAAAATAAAAAAGACACCCACGCTGAGCAGAAGCTGGGCAGACTATGCCGAGAATGTAAATTCTGAGGTGGATGACAGCTTCACAGTCGTAAAAGGCAGGAAGAGGCGCCGCGACTCGCCGGATCTGCCTGCCATGGCCGCGCAGTCTAACAGCGCTGGCCCTTCTCGCCGACAGCGACCGTCGACGGGACTGATGCCCCAGGTCCAGGAAATCAGGACCACGAGGGCACACGTCATGGAGGCCAGGGCTCGCCAGGCGTCCTGCACCGAGGAGCAGTGCTGTTTCCTCGAGTTCTGTCCGGAATACCAGACCTACCAGTACATGAAGGCTTTGGAAAAGGTGGTCGGAAGCACAGGAAACATTGTCCAGTTCACTAAGGTGAACGGGCAATACTTGGTCGGACTCGCCAACAGATCCCTGGCGGAGCGCCTAGTTCGAGAGGGCCTCGAGATCGAGGGAACCCTTCTCAAGACCTTCCCCTTCAGGAGAACTTCAATCAGAGTTACGATTGGGAACCTCCCCTTCTTTGTGGGAGACGCCGCCGTCATGGATGCTCTCTCCAGATACGGCCGAATAACCTCCATCGCCCCCAAACAGCTTAGGGTTGGAGAGTTTAATTTCACCGACGGCCGCCGGGAGGCCTTTATACTCCTCCATGACGGCATAACCGTCGAAATGCTCCCCTCTCGATTCGAACTGAGGATCAAGGGCGAGCCATGGCCAGCTTTCCTGACCCACGGAGTCAAATGCTCGAAATGCCGTGGTCAAGGTCACCGAAGAGCAAACTGCCCCAACTCCATGGGCGTCCTAATACCGCCAGACGGGGCTCACCGCCCCCTTCCACCGGCCTTCCACCATCGACCGCACCTGGGCTGCCTGGACCGTCTCCGGCCGCGCCAACCCCCGCCGGCGCCTACCAGCCCAGCTGTTAGGCTTTCCGGCGCTCAACCAGATGCCCGAGTTGCGTCCCCACCAGCTACGGCGCCCCGGCCGTCTACACCAGCGCCTCCGGCCTCATCTGTACCGGTGGCGGCCCCTGTTCCTCCATCAGTGGCCCCTGCACCTGTAGATCCCGCGGGCCCTCGCTCGGCAGCAACTGAGCCGACGCCTCCCGCCCGGCCGGACTTCATTGCCCCGTGTGGCCCTCTGCCTGCACAGGGGACCCTCGGACCTGCGACCCACACACCGGATGTCGACATGACCACCACTGAGGAGCCCTCTGCTCCCTCACCAGCCGCAGTTTCAACACCCCCACTGCCTGCGCCTCAGCCTGCTGGGCCGACACCATCTGCTCCCCACAAAGAGGATCCGACACCGGCTATGACACCTCCGTCCCCACCACCTACCCCGATGGAGGAAGACCTGCCGCCGAACTCGGGTGATTGCATCGATAGAATTTTAACAGAGATCATCAGTTCCAAAATCGACGTTGGACCCTTGGTCGATGATGAAATCTCCTGGACCGACGCCATTGATGCCATCCTACATTCCCATTCTAGGGCGCCTTTCCTTGCGAGACTCTCGCCTATTTTGAAGAAAAACTACGCTGTCTTTTTCGAGGCGGCCATCGAGCGCGCTCGGGATTCCCATCCCAGGATCCTCAGCGGGTTGTCCGAGCTTAGGAGGGCCTTGGCTCCCAAGACTAGACGTCACCGCGGCAAGCGCTAACCTAATGTATATACCCCTCTCTTCTCTCTTTCTCTTTGAGATGTAACATTGTCTAGAAGACAATAAACTATTTTTCAATTGTCACACAAAATTGTCACCCACGCTGAGCCTCGAACCTAGGTTTGTTACAAATATTATTAAAAAATTGTTTATGTTAATTTTTATTTTTAAAAGCCTACATTTTAAATAAAATAATATTTTTACTAATTTGCTACAATAATATAAAAGAAATAAAAAAAAAACACCCACGCTGAGCCTCGAACCTAGGTTTCGGGGGTACGAAGCTGTGTACCTAACCTATAGGCTAAGCTTGACGTTACATATAAGCTCATGCGAGGCTATTTCAGGCCATACGTCTGCCGCGAGGGGGCGCTGATTGCGAGTGAATTTACGTTTTATTGTAAACAAAAATGCAACGAAAGGTTATTTCTAAAGAGTAATTAGCCAGAAACCATCCCGGTAGTATACTAAACATCTTCCCAAAGTTTCATCACGATTGGTTGAGCGATGTAGAAGATTATCACTGACGAACGGACGGACGGACGGACCAACGGACGGACGGACGGACCAACGGACCAACAAACATCCATTTTATATATATAGATAATGTAGCCTATGATTGTAGAACATTTAAAAATATCCCGGATGTGTTTCTTTTGAACGAATTTATTTTAGAGGAGAAATAACGATTATTTTTAACCTTAGGGATGAGGTATGAAAGTTTTCCCATCCCTGGACACTTTTATTTTTCCGTTCATCATTACTCTTCAAAATTCATCCGTTCATACTTCATCCTTAGGTTTAGAAATAATCGTTATTTCTCCTTAAAATAAATTTCAATTTTTCGTTCAAAAGAAACGCATACGGGATATTTTCAAATGTCGTTCTACAAACTTAAGTATAACGTCCACAATTTTTCTCAACTAATTAGTTGTGAGGAAGACATAAAGCTATTATTTCCAGCTACTTGATCTCAACACAAAGAGAGAACCAGTAAAAAGTGAGCTTCTTCCCATCCGATAGATTGTTAGTGTTGATAACAATGGGGAATAAGCATCAATTCCACCCAAGATGGATCTTCACGCTATTGTTTCTCATTTCCTGTTGATCGAAGGAACCAGCCGATATTGGAGCCAGCTGGCAGTCTTCTGCTGCCAAAACTTGGAATCGTCTGCCTCCTTACAAAATTGGCGGGAAAACTAAATACCACCAAAAATATACCTCATTTAAATATTATATTTAGAATATTCATTTTAGATAAAGCTTCTTTTACTTTTATCTATATTAATATTGTCTCGGTAGTTATGACAAGTATTCCAGAAGCTTAATTAAAAAATAATTTATTAATTAAATCTATAGAATTCAAACTAAAAGTGTTAAATTAATTTTACAAGTGATAATCTACAAGCATGTTAAGCGGCAATGACTATAGAAATATTTATTATGATAAACTGAAAACAGAGTATTCGAAATAATTATTCAGTGACAATATTATATTACTAATAAAAAGGGTTTAAACATAAAGAGTTTTATAGTTGAATCTCGATTTAAGACCTGCCGAATTTAATAAAAAATCGCATATAAGAACGAGATTTTCTTTCTTCGAGTCTCAAATACAAATATTTTATATATAGAAGAACTAAACAACAATAAGATGTATCAAATTTAAGACACCAATTCAGTTTAAGATGAAAATATCTCATTTTTAAAGTATAAAATTTAGCGTATGTGTGTCTTGTAAGGTCGAAAATGTTTATCTTCAAAATATCGTAACTTTGTAGAAGTGAAGATTTGTTCTATTTTTCATCAATATTTTTTTAAACTTGAGGATAGAATCCTTTCACTATTTAATGTTGAAAATACCGTATTTATAGGCACAATAGAATTTACGATAGAGAAATGCATGCTTATTTATTTATTTCAATTTAAAAAGCTAAGTCCCTCTAGGGACACTTGCGCAATCATACATGTATACCTTTATATTTGTATATACATATATATTAACAATAATTTTAGGCCTTAAAGAGAATAGTCATATGATATTAACATGGAGAAAGAGAGAGAGAAAAAACGAGAACAGAGAAATGTGTATAAAAGAAATAAATGTCTGGAAATGTTATTTGCGTTAAATCGAGACTCTGCTGTAAGAGAAAACCTCAAATGAGCAGTCTATCTGATGAGCAACCACGATTTATGAAAATTCACCTCCATAAGAGACCAATGGATTTCAAGTTTAGAGTGAACTCTCATGGTAATTTCTGTTGTGTTATTATCAAGTCCTAATTACATAGAGACTACATTTAAGTTTTTCTACAATATTCCCACGTGGAAAATGAGGAAAGACAAATTTCGAGATCACGCAGAAATTTATTTAAGGCAAGAACAAACTATGAATGATAAATAAAAGATAAGCAATGAGGGAGTAGCAGAACAGGGTAGTAGTATAGAGTAGAAAAATATGAACATAAAAATGATACTATGTTAATAAAATAATAAAAACTTTGCTACAATATAAACAACCAGATATACCTTGACTCACCCATACAAAAATACATTTATAATCAACACAATTGTCTTCATTCCTTACTTAACATAAATAACCCAGCTTTACCCGATATATATATATATACTTGATTTAATATTTATCCGGTTGAATTTTCCTTTTAACGAAATTCAAACTCTATGTACAACTAAATGAAAAAATATATTTCTATATTTTAAAAAATATATATCTTATTTTTATTCATTGATAATTATACTTTTGTTATCATCGTTTTTAGAATAACTTTCAGTTTTGTTGTAAATATGCGTAGTTGAAATATCTTTTTGAATCACTAATATAGGAGTAACTTTATAAATTCTATATATTGTGAAAATAACTAATGTGTTATATTTTCCTCAAGTAATTGAAAATAAAAGCTACTTGATGGTAAATAATTATCTTTTTTTTTATCACGACTGCACCTTAAACCCTTTATCTTATCGATGCTTTGTCTTATCAATCCTTTATCTAACAACAAACAAATTAATCATAACATATATATATATATATAGGATTTACATTTTATCTAATTCTACTATTGCTAAAAAGAGAAAAGCTAAAGGCGATGAATTTCACTTTATTAAAGAGATTAAAGCTTGGAGAGAGGGTGTTTCTTGGGTTATTGTGTCATCATATCAAGCTTTCGGTAACAAAAACCCTTCTACAGGAGTATGTGATACTTTAAAAGGGTTTGTAATATCTAAAAGCTATATATAATAAAGAAAGAAACTAATCCTCCGAAGCGTTTTTGCTTATTATTACTACTCCTGAAAAGGCAAAGTTTCCCTTTATAATCGCACTAATGGGTTTATTCCCGGTTTGAAAATATGACAGCAACTTCTCCCCGTGTCAACTCATTGCCATCTTTGACAAGTTTTGTTAAAACGTATGCGGGACAAACACTATATGCAAAGAGCTCGGTGAGCTTCAAATTTGCATACTCCGAGGTTGAAACTATAGAAACGATTATTTTATTCTCTCTCTCTCTCTCTGACCAAACACTATTATTCCGTTGACCGCAGCCTTGCAGAAAATTGACATGACCCAGAGCAACAGCTTTAAACACCCAAGAAGAGGACATTTCAACTGCTGTGATAGAGATGTATGGAGACATCTGAGGCTCCATTTTACACACAACAACAACAACTATTATATATTTTTCCGTCAAAATTTGATCCTAATTAGGTAAGTATTGTGGTAACATGTGTGAAATAAACACACAGAGCTTGGTAACCTTCAAATTTACATATAACGTGGTTTAAACTATGGAAGTGATTCTTTTGTTTTGACAAAACTCTATTATGCCGTCAAAATCTGATCCTAATTAGGTAGGTATTGTGGTAATATATGCGAAATAAGCACACATAAGCAGAAATGAATACCTTCAAATTTTCATATTCTTTGGTTCAAAATATGGAAGCGATTCTTTTGTTAAGACCAAACACTATGTATATATATATATTATATAATCTAAAAATGCAAATATTTTATTTTATTTTAAAAACATATATTTTATTTTTCATTCATTGACTGTTATACATTTTTGACCATATATTCAAAAAATATCACTTTTAATTATTGTTGTTGTAAATATGTAAAGTGAACCCTACCTTTTCTAATGAAAATCACGAATATAGAATCAATTTTCTAAATTTTATATTACTGTGATATAAATAATTTTATATGTATATTTTTACTTCAAGAGATTCAAAATAAAAATCTGCTTGAAAGGTAAATAATTATCTTCACTTTTCCACGACTGCACCTCTTTTCAACAATCAAAAACACAAAAAAAAATCTAATCTATAACATATATATATATTAAAAATCGAAATAAAAAAATAAAAGATAAAAGATCAGGATATGCCATTTTTGATATATATATATATATTAAAAATAAAGAAGGCATCTCCTGACCACGAGCACGTGTGCTTTTTAGATGGCAGAGCGCCATCTAGTGGAGCAAAAATAAACTAAACGTTTATTTAGCTTGCTCCGTGATATTTGGCCAACCCAATTTCTTGATAAATCAAGAAAAGCCATCCACGAATAATATAAAAATATATATATATATTTTTTTTTAAATAGCGCAATCCATAAATAAAAAGGTATACATTGGATCAAAATATCATTTATTCATAAATATCATATATTTATGTCATAATATGCATAATATCCAAGATGTATAATTTATTTCCGCCAAAATAAGTATGTAAATATGTTAAACTTGTGTTAAAATGTAAATATGCAAATTCATACATCTATAAAAACTGCACAAAAATAAACGTGGCAGACATCGCGGACGAATGCTACGGCACGTCGGGGGTGCGCTGCTCACTTGGCTGGAACTAATTTTTGGGGATTGTAAGTATAACGGTTGCATCATTCCATTCGATCATGACATATATTTATATCCTGTCAAATTTTGATCCTAATTGGGCAAGTATTGTGGAAAATATGTGAATAAACACACAGAGCTTGGTAACCTTCAAATTTGTTTATTCTGTTGTTCAAACTATGAAAGCGATTCTTTTGTTTCGACCAAATACTGTAATCTCGGTAAATTTGCATCCGAATTGTGCAAGTATTGTGGCAACATATATGGAATAGGGACATAGCTAAAGATATGCTCTCTAAGAGAAAGTGTATACAAACGACTATATAAAATATCAATGCTATTCTATCTCTAGAATTAATTATTTTAATTAAACTGAGATATAAGAGTTCGCTATATATTAATAAAGCGCTTTCCATCTGATTTAAATCAAGTCTTAATTAATACTACGTGATTTTATTTAATACTAGCGGATGTACCCGGCTTCGCCCAGGTTTTTCTCGAGGGAATGTTTGTAGTCTAGTAATAAGAAAATATACTACACCTAAAAACTATCAGAGAAAAGAGAAACCACGGAAGGTGAACAGAAAAATGCTTACAATGGATGTTATGTTTACGATATCAAGTTAAATAAAAACAAAGATAAAATTTGCATATGTTGGTCACTATAAATTTGTATATTTGTTAGGCGAAATTAGAAACATGATAAAACAATTGGGTATTTAAAAACAAATGTAGAAATAAAAGTTGAAGTATAATAAACAATGTTAAAGATTAGTTTCAATTATTAATCAAGATTGTGTGTGAATATGTGAGAAAGATGTAATATCGTTGTTGTTTTCTTGGCCGACTGTTTTACATATGGTGTTATCTTAAAATTGCTTGTTTTGAATATTTTTTAGATTGAGATTATTAGCTAGTATGTAAAAAAATTAACTCTGTTGATTTTTTTGTATTTAATCGATAACAGCGAAGTTACGCATGTTAATGTTAGGAAATATATTTTGATGCTAAGCAAAACCTGCTCCATCTCGTTTTACATAAATGTTGAAAATTTGGTTGAAATTGATGCATTGTAACGAAAGTTTTTAGTGATGTCCACTTATGAAATTTCCATTTTATTAATATAGATTTAATAATAAATAAACTAAACCTATATATATGTAGCACACGAAAAAAAAATATATATGTATTACACGGAAAAAGTATATATATAAAGATAAGTTATAATGTTGAAGGGATGTAATAGGTAAGATAAATACCCAACTATTCTAAGATATATTTGTAATTAATGGGAATATGATATAACCAGTAATGAAAAATTCAATAAAGAAACCTGATATAAATAGAAAGGAAATATGACAAATTCTAAAATAAAAATCTAATTCCACACACAGGTTCTAATTGGTTACTTTGTTGTGATCTCATGAGCTTCACAAAGGAAATGTAATAAATATTACCTTTTATAGGATTATGGAGTAGTTTTATTTCTTTATATACATATATATGTTATATAAAGATTATTTTATTTTAAAATTATAATTTCTAGAACAAATTTCTCTGTTTAAATCGACCGCCAGATGTCGCGGCTTTCCAATTATAAACCTATTGTTGTTGTTTTCCATTGAGCCCGGAAAAGTCCCCAGATGGACTAGAGCGGGCGATGTAAGTGTAACCCGTACACATTTTGGGGCGGAGGTTGTTGTTGTTTTCCATTGGCCGGCTCAAATATTTTGTAGATATGTAAATTAGTCTTTTGTTTTCTTATTCTTCACTCCATAAGTAAGGTACACTTTCTCAATTATGTATTTTATATTTATTAAGCACATTCAAAGCAAATTGTGATTATAATATGTTTTATTATTTTACCACGGCTGTAATTTAAATACTCATGTATAACAATTTCAAGCTAATACTCAATTCTCTATATCAATTCGCAGCAAATTATAATTCTATCTCTCAATAATATCTTCAAAACAAGAAAATAATTCCATGCTCTTAATCTCAAATTCAACATAACAATAATATCCTCAAACAACCTAATAAAATTCTATAGTAAAAAAATTATCATAACATATATGATGTTAACATAACGCGTTGGTGGATGACTTTTCTTGATTTATCAAGATATTGGGTAGCCAAATTTCAGGGAACAACCTAAATCAATGTTTGGTTGATTTCTGTTCCACCAGATGGCGCTCTGTCTTCTGAAAAGCACATGTGCCCCTGGTCAGGATATGCCTTCTTTGTTTTTAATATCAACACCTGATCTTTTTATTTTTCTATTGTTTTTCATATATATGTGAAAATAATAAACAATATAAAAGGTCAGGTGTTGATATTAAAAATAAATAAGGCATATCCTGACCACTACAGCCTACTACACGCTGACGAGCGTCAACAGCGCGAAACGCGTTCGTGGATGGCTTTACTTGATTTATCAAGAAATTGGGTTGGCCAAATATCAGTGAGCAAGTTAAATAAACTTTAGTTCATTTTTGTTCCACTAGATGGCGCTCTGCCATCTAAAAAGCACATGTGCTCGTGGTCAGGAAATGCCTTCTTTATTTTTTATATATACCATATATTACAAAACTATTTTAGAGGCGTAATATTCTTTTTAAAATAAAACAATTTCTACTGGTATGGTAGATTTAACTGGCGAAACCGCTGGGAGGGTTCACCACTGATGAGCCAGGCCCTCCCTTTAATTTTTCCATTGCAGTAAGGACAGTAGTAATTGTTTTATTTTAAAAAGAATATTACGCCTCTAAAATAGTTTTGTAATTTGATAACAGATGGCGCGCTAGTGCATCGTAATACACCATATATACAGGGTGATCCAAAAGTCCCGCACAACTTTAAAAATTAATAACTCCGCGAATATTTGCGCTAGAGCAATGCGGTAAACACCATTGTGTTCAGGATGCAATGGGATTTTTTTATGGCAAATAACGAAAAATTCGAAATTGATTTTAGTTACAACTTTATTCGCTAGATGGCGCTCTACCAGAATCAGAGATTCAGCGGCCAAATTGTTTGATAAATTGAAAAATATAACTGACGACACGTATTTTTCCTTTTTGAATACCAGGAAAGAACCCTAATAATATCAAATGATAAATTAATAAAACACCATTTCGCCAAAAGTTAGAAGAATTGGTTGACGATTTTTAAATACAATCTGAGATATGTAAAATAGGCATATGCAAATTAAAACATGTAGCAAAAAATATTTATATTTTAGATGGAGTTTTGTGAAATAAATTGAATGTTTAAATTTAACTACTGATATCAATACACGATTTTTGAAATGTTAATATAGTCTCAAAAATTATGATGCCACTACTAATAGGATTTCGTGCTATAAGAAATGTATAGTTTCTTGACTAATTGGCGACACTTGACTATTTAAAGGATTTAAAAACGCGAATGTTTCTTTTATGCATAAAACAAGCTTCAACTGTCCTTACTGCGATGAAAAAATATATTGGGAGGGCTTGGCTCATCAGTGGTGAACCCTCCCAGCGGTTTCGCCAATTTAATCCACCAGACCGCTTCTCAGAGCTCTAATAGTGTATTTGATCATTCTTCTTTTATATGCTACACTGAAGGATGGAATCTTAGAAATGGTTTTCAAGTAAACTATGGACATAAGCTTATAGGACAGTAGAATTACATTCAAATATTTGCTTCGAGCAATGCTCTTCAGCAAACAATAAAGACAAGGCCAGTTAGGCATAAATTAACACAAAGCAATAACGTGCCATCTATGCATATAAAATGGTCCATAGTTTACTTGAAAACCATTTCTAAGATTCCATCATTCAGTGTAGCATATAAAAGCAGAATGATCCAATACAGTATTAGAGCTCTGAGAAGCGGTCTGGTGGATTAAATTGGCGAAACCGCTGGGAGGGTTCACCACTGATGAGCCAAGCCCTCCCAATATATTTTTTCATCGCAGTAAGGACAGTAGAAGCTTGTTTTATGTATAAAAGAAAAATTCGCGCTTTTAAATCCTTTAATTTTATATGCATAGATGGCGCGTTATTGCTTTTTGTTGACTTGACTATTTAGCTGGATATTTGTCATGATCCAAAAATGAAATATAGAGGGGAGTGACAAAATATATTTGTCGTACTTTATTCCAAATATCCTATGGGTTTGTCAAATGTTATCATTGTTTATTATACTGTACATAATTTGGAAAATGTATCTCTTCAAAATAAATCATTTTTAAATCGACCTTTTGCGTTGAAAAACGTGGTAGTAAAATCATTTTGTATTATTTTTTGCGCAAAATATCTAAAGTTGGGGGGGGATACAGAGATTATTCCTTATGCTATTTCTTCTAATGAGCGAAAAGCGATAAACTAAACATAAGGGGTAAAATTGTGTATACCAGTGTTATTCGAGAAGTTATAACACTTTGGCCTGCACGACATAATATAAAATGTGGGAAAATGACAAACAAAAAAATTACTGTTTACAGAAAAAAAAGAGTCAAGATGTGAGGACAGCATTTATTATTCCCATAACCCAAAACAAAGAGCTGCAAAATATAACATATGAGGTAACTGCCTTCTCTCTTGTATTAGGTCACAATCCTTGCTCAATGTGGCGCCCTTCATTCTCAAACACCGCCTGCAGACGATAGATGACAGAATGGTCACAATTAAATAGTTGAAATTTATAAAACGTGCCATCTGATAGAAGCCTTCAACATGGCCAATGTGGTAGGCCGGCATCGATAAAAACGCGACTTAATGTACCCCCACACCGAAATTGTAAGGCGTCAAGTCTGGTGATATTGGAGGCCACTGGTATATAAAGTGGCGCCTTATCAACGAATTCCACAGAACGTATCCTTCAGCAATTGTTTGGCACCGCGGGAGATATGAGGAGGTCCTCCATCTTGCATGAATGTTATTTCGCTTAGTGCTTGTCTGTCCTGCAATATGGGAATAACCTTTTCTCTCAAAAGTTGAACATAACGTTCACCAGTTACGAAAAGGGTTTTAAAAGTTCTTCCATTGATTTTTTCAAAGATAAATGGCCCATTAATAAAAGAAGAAGTGAACCAACACAAAACTGTAACTCTGTGCTGATGAAGTGGTATTTCTGTAAAATTCCTAGGGTTTTCTGTTGCCAAAATGAGGCAGTTTTGAATGTTAAATTCTCCCTTTAGATAAAAGTGAGCATCATCTGCTCTTAGAATATTTGACAGCCAGTTTTCATCAATATGAATTTGCCGGAAAACCCATGCAGCGAATTCTTGACGCTTCTCAAAATCGCTGACTTTCAACTCGTGAAAACTTTGAATTTTGTTAGGATATTTTTATAGAAAAATTCTAAATGTGTGTACTTCTCCAAACTGTTCCATACGAAATCCCCGTTTGTCGAGGAACTTGTCTAGCACTTACTTCTCCATACGGGGATAACGTTTCAATAGCTTCAGCATTCTGCAAAACCGTAACAGCCAATGACTTGCATGTCGATGGCCTTCCACTCCGAGGTTTTGCTTCCAGAGATCCAGTTTCCTCAAAACTTTTAATCAATCGCTTTAGAGAGTAGCAACTCATTGGTCCTTTACCGCTTCGAATATCTTTAAAGGAACGAAACGCTCGTAAAGCTTCAGTGGCAGATTCTGAATCACAATTTTAAAAAATTCACCAAGAGTGCTTTATCCTGTAGTGACGGCATTCCAGGGGGAAGGGGAGAAGTTCGACCACACCTCCTTGCGGTCCCCCCTGGACCCTTGGAATATTTGACCAAATTCTGGTTCGTTTCCAAGATGACTAACCTTACAACGGCACCCATTTTTAAAATGAAGAGCAAAACTGATATCTCCAGTAATGCTACCGCGTTCGGGGTAACCGCCGAGTCAGGAGCTGCAGCTCGAGCTCATGATGAGAAATCTACTACGAGGACACAATTCAATCTACTACAACTCAATATAAATGGTACCAAGAGGAAAATAAAGAGCTAACTTGTCTTCTCTGTGACAACAATGTACATATTAATTGTCCTCAGGAGACAAAATTGAATCAGAATCTGAGATTCAATATCAAAGATTATACAACACTACGAATGGACAGACCGGGAAAATTCGGAGGAGGACTTGCCGTTTTGATTAAAACTCTAGAAATCAAATTTAAGGAAATCGCCTATAATCAGAGTAAGCCTAGAGAAAGCACGACAGAAGCTCAGGCAATAGAAATCTATCTTACAGATAAAACAATTCCAATCATAAATGTTTATCACCACGATAATACTAGCATCAACACAGGCCTGGTAGAGACATTAAGTGAAGCGTCTTCGGATATCGCAATCATACTTGGTGATTTTAACGCCAAAAGACCAACTTGAGGCTCACCTGTCCAGGATAACAAAGGTCAGCAGGTTGAGGACATGCTAACCGACCTCGACCTCACGCCGTTAAATAACGAAAAGAACACCTATCTATCCAGGTCCAGAGGCACAGATTCCGCAATAGACATCACAGCGATAAATTACAACATCGCACCCACAACACAATGGATAATTCTGAAAAGTGCAATCAGTGACCACAGACCAATTTTAACAACCCTAAAATTCAAAATTGAGAATTTCCAACAGAATAGAAGAACACTGGGAAAAAAATTACAGAAAAGCTTGAAGAACTGTGCAACGAAAAATTAAATCACAGAACGATTGACAAAAAATTGGAAAAATTATCTTTGAACATATCCAAAGCTGCAAAAGTATCGATACCTAGAGGTAGACGTAAAGACCTGTGAATACTTTACTGGAAAGACCACAATATCGAAGCAATGATTGCAGAGAGAGACAATAAAAATGAACTTCTTAAAACAAATTAAACAGAAGAAATCATAAAGGATATTCAAACAAGAAAAATGGGCAGAATTCTGCGAAAAAAATGGATCCAAAAAAGGAAAGCCATCACTGGAATATAATTAGTATTATAAAACAATAAAAACCAACACTGATCCTCCAATACTCTAACCGATATGAACAGCGAGAACGAACAAACAGATGGCTGACATAGTTGCTGAATATCTTTCAAGCACTTCCAGACTCAGCTATACGAATGAAGGCAGGACTCTAAAAAATAATATAAACAAGTTATTTAAACAAGCAAGAAATTACCATCAACAAGATATTTCCCCGAGAGACTTCACACTGATTGAGCTAAATTCATCAATAGGAAAGTTAAATCCAAGATGTCACCTGGAGATGCTCTAATCTTCGGTCAAATGATTAAACACTTTGGAGACGAAGCTAAAAATCAACTCCTACGAATACTGAACATTTCATGGCAAAATGGTAAACTACCAAAGAATTGGAAGATATCAATTATAGTGCCAATACTGAAACCAAACAAAGATGCTAAGGAATGCAAGAACTATCGGCCAATTGCTCTTATCAGCATACTTTGTGAAATAACAGAATGAATTATCCACTCTAGGCTCATAGTCTGGCTCACTTACAATAATAAAATAAACTTCTACCAAACTGCCTAAAGATCCAGGCACTGTACAACTGATAAACTGTTCTACTTCTGTCAATCAATAATATATTTCTAGGAAAAACCGCCAAAGGAGACAACGGCCGTATTCCTGGATATGACCTCAGCTTTTGATCGAGTGTAGAAATTATTTGAAAGGCTGCACAACATCGGAGTAAGAGGAAAAACCTTAATCTGGATTGCAGACTTCTTAAGGGGAAGAAGAATAAAGGTTCGGGTCAATGGAACATTTTCCAAGGACCGAAGAACATGGGCTGGTGTACCTCAGGGATCTGTGCTCAGTCCTCTACTCTTCTCGCTATATATTAACCGTTGTTTATGTAAATAGATGAATATTATTTGTATTATTTAAAGCCTCATTATGTAATAATATATGTATATATAAATTGGACATTTGTTGTTGGCCATGGTCAAGTTTGAGCTCTTGTACGTCTAATTACGACACAACAAAAGTGGCGACGAGGATGCGCGATCTACAGAGCCAGTAAAAAGCTGAGGAAAACGGCGTCTATGCAAGTATAACAATTACATCTTTTAAACAAATCTGACTCTCGGATTATGGAGAGGAAAATAGGAAAATGCGTTAAGATTACATCTTTTAAACTATCTGGATCAAGAAAACAAAGGAGTAGAAAAGATCAGCATGACAAGTTCAAAGTTAATAGTACCTTTTAGATGATATAGCCCAGTGGAGGACACTTCGATCTTTTTGTACAAAAATTTGAGGCTTTCTTTTTGGCATCTGAAGGAGGAGATTAAGTGCTGATTTTTACCTCGCTACCAGATTCTGAAACTTTGAAGCAGGGAAACGACATTTTCTTCCTGGTCTAATGAAAGATCAACCCTATGATACTATCATTCAAAGAATTAAGATGCATTTGGATCTAAAGAAGAAAGTGATACCACAGCGATACAGATTTTAAAGAGAATTCAACAGGAAGGAGAATCAATTTCGGAATATCTTAGAGAATTGAAACATTTGGCAATAAATTGTAATTTCGTCGATATGTTGGGAACCATGATGCGAGACCGTTTTGTGGCTGGAATCAAGTCGGAAATCCTGCAAATGAAGCTATTACAAGAGGACGACGATGTCACCCTGGATAAAGTTTCTGCAGTGGCGATCTCGTTCGAATTGGCGGAGATAAATACAAGAGAATTACAAGATAAATTAGTGGCCAAGATATCCCCTGTGAATTGAAAGGATAAAAAGGGTGAGTACAATAATAGTACGGCGCAGTATAGGCCTTTCAGGCAAAGTGGCAAAGGCAAAATAGTGTATTATAGATGTGGTGAAAGACATTCACACGTGACATCTGTTTTACCTCATAGAACAAATACTTGTTTTAAAATGTAATAAACTGGGTCATTTAAGTAGGGTCTGCAAAGCTAGTAAAAGAATGTGGGGATGTAAATTTGTACAAGAGGACTCTATATATTCTGTATAGGGCGAAACTGATGCCACAATAAATTTAACAGTAGATGATTATTCTTTGTGCTTTACAATAGATACAGGAAGTCCAGTTACGTTAATACCTAAAGATATTTATAAGAATTATTGGCAAGGTAAAAGATTATTTCCAACAAATTTAAGATTAAAATCCTTTTGTGGTAAATCAATAGAGTTTATAGATCAATGAAATGTTTTTGTAAAAGAAGCCAACCAATATTTACGATTAATAGTTGTAAATGAAAAGTCCAGGTAATTTTATTAGGAAGAGAATGGCTTAAACAGTTGAAACTTGATTATTCTATATTGTTTAGCATTAAAATTTTAAATAATGAATCTAATAGAAATATATTCAAATATATGAAAATTTGATGGATAGGTATGCAGATTTGTTTAACAAAGATTTGGGCAGTCTAAAGGACGTTAGAATAAATTTTAATTTAAAAAAGGATGTGACTCCTGTGTTTTGTAAGGCCAGAAGTTTACCTTTCTCTCTAAAAAAAAAAGTAGAGAATGAAATTGATCGTTTAGTGAATTCTTGCATTTTATAACCTATAGTTCATGCATATTGGACCGCTCCAATAGTACCGGCATCAAAAAAGGATGGTAGTGTAAGGATAAGTGGTGATTTTAGATGTACAGCTAATAAAGCAATAGAATTAGATAGGTATCCCATTCCATCGATCGATGAGATCTTTTCAAAATTATCTACAAGCACCGTACTTTCGACTCTAGACCTATCACAGGCTTACTTACAAGTAATGTTAGCGGAAGAAGCCAAAGCTGTTGTTGATATAAACACAACAAAGAGGTTGTTTTCTTATAAAAGACTACCATATGACGTAGCGGTAGCACCAAATAAATTTCAGAGGATTATGGAAGGCCTATTTTCTGATTTGCCAGGTGTTTCCTGCTACATAGATGATATTTTGGTTGCAGGAAAAGACGTTGAAGATCATGAACAAAAGTTGGATCTAGTGTTTAGATGATTGCTAGAAAAAGGTTTAAAGTTAAACAGATATAAATGTAAATTTGAAAAGAAATCGGTGGAATATTAAGGTTTAAAGTGGATAAATATGGACTGCATCCCTTAGAAAATAAAATTAAAGCAGTGATAGAGGCACCTGAAGCTAAAGAATGTTTCGCAAGTGAGATCTTTCATAGGATTCTTAATTTATTATTATAGATTCATAAAGAATATAGCAAACATTTTAGCGCTATCTATCAACTTTTGAATAAAAATTGTAGATGGAATTGGACGAAAGAATAGCGAATGTTATTTATAAAATGCAATTCATTATTAATGGACTATGAACTAGGCGTAATTCTGAGTCATAGAAATGATAGAAAGGAAGAATGCCCTATAGCTTTTGCTTCTAGAACTTTAACTGAAGCGGAAAAACGTTTCTCTCAACTAGAAAAGAAAGCGTTGAGCATAACATTTGGCGTTGAGAAATTCAGACAAAACTTACTGGGACGAAAATTTGTATTGGTCACAGACAACAGACCCTTAATTCATATATTTTCACCTCATAAACCAATTCCCATATGTGCATTATCCAGAATTAAAAGAGGGTCCTTAAAATTAGCTGCATTTAATTATACTGTGGAATTTCGAAAAACTAGTGATAATTCCAATGTTGACGCATTGTCATCTCTTCCTTTAGAATCGAGTGTCAGGGAGTCTCTTGATGAAGACCAGGTACTTCTTCTTAGGAAGTCGAATGAGGTACCGTTCTCTTTTATGGAGGTGGCTAATGAGACGCCCCAAGATAAAATACTGTCTATAGTATTAAGGAATGTTAGAGTAGGCAACTGTGTGTGTGTGTGTGTGTGGAAATTCACAAGGGTACCGAGAGAAAACCCACTAGCTCCTCATTATAAGATCAATGAGGAATTGAATTTGGAGTTTGGTTGTCTTCAATGGCGTGAAAGAGTGGTAATTCCCCAAATATTAAGATCTTTAATTTAAATGACTTGCATGAATACACATGGGGATTGTTAAAATGAAGATGATTACCAGACGGTATTTTCTGGTGGCCAGGAATAGACAGTAACATCGAGGAGTAAACTAGAGAATGTAGAGTATGCCAAGAATCGGCAAGCATGTCCCCGGCTACCATCTCGGAATGGACTTGGCCCGAAAAACCGTGGCATCGACTTCATCTTGATCTAGCGTGTCCGTTCATGGGAAGAATGTTTTTGGTTCTCATGGACGCATACTCAAAGTGGATAGAAATTTGTATCATCAAAGATATTACCAGAAAAACGATTATAAGTCATCTTAGAGAAATTCTCGCCAGAATTGGATTGCCCTAATTTTTTGTTACAGATAACGGAACACAGTTTGTCTCCGGTGAATTCGAGCAATTTACCAAAATGAATGGTATACGGCATACTAAGACCAGTCCTTATAATCCTAGTACAAATGGTTTAGCTGAGAGATATGTAAGAGAGTTTAAAAACCTTTTGAGAAAGAATAATGGGAAGGATGATTTAGAGACGAATCTACAAAGTTTCCTATTTGCTCATAGAGCATTCCCCCAAACTGTAATAAAGGAATTTCTCGGCGGAACTGCTAATGAAGAGAAGTTTAAGATCAAGATTCTCGAATTTAATACCAAGATGGGAAATCCGCGAGAGGTATTTCATGAGGCCGTAAGAAGGCAGGAGCAGTTTACTACAGGTTGCGAGGTTTATTACCGCAACTATGCAACTGGACCTAAACGGTAAAAGGGTACCATTTTGGAATTATTGAGCTACCGTCACTACCTTATAAGTTGCGAGGGCGTCGTGTATAAGAGGCATATCAATCAATTGCGACCTGTGAGAAAGAAACAAGTGGAAACAAGAAATTTGATACTTCAGGAGAGAAGCCTGTAGGTGGAAGTCAGAAATAAAGTGAAGAGGAGGTTCCAGAGGTTACATCAGGAAACAAGGAGGAGACTGCTTCTGTGCACGTACCCTCTTGCACTCCTATACCAGGGCCTGTTGCTGTGCACGTGCCCTCTTGCACTCCTAAACCGGAGGCTGCCGCTGTGCAAGTGCCCGTCCGCAGTCCTAGACCTCAGAGAGCCAGGAAACCCCTAGACCGACTGGAGTATTATTAAGGGGGAAGATGTGTTGTGTATGTAAATAGATGAAGATTATTTGCATTCTTTAAAGTCTCATTATGTAAGAATATATGTGTATATAAATTGGACATTTTTTGTTGGCCAAACGAAAATAATCTGAGGCTCTTTATTGGACACGATAAAAACAACAACGGCATTCCAGAGTAAAATAAATCATCAGAGATAGATAAATATTTTTCAAATGAATTAAAATAAATATAATCGATACTAAGAGAGAGTTTAATTTTAAAAAATAGAAAATTATTATTTTCGAAATATAAATAACTGAGAGAATTCCAGCAAACCGCATCTAAAATATCAGTTTTTTTTTTTTTGCTACATGTTTTAATTTGCATATACCTATTTTACATATCTCAGATTGTATTAAAAAAATCGTTAACCATTTCTTCTAACTTTTGGCGAAATGGTGTTTTATTAATTTATCATTTGATATTATTAGGGTTCTTTCCTGGTATTCAAAAAGTAAAAATACGTGTCGTTCAGTTATATTTTCAATTTATCAAACAATTTGGCCGCTGAATCGCTGATTCTGGTAGGGCGCCATCTAGCGAATAAAGTTGTAACTAAAATCAATTTCGAATTTTTCATTATTTGCCTTAAAAAATCCCATTGCATCCTGAACACAATGGTGTTTACCGCATTGCTCTAGCGCAAATATTCGCGGAGTTATTAATTTTTAAAGTTGTGCGGGACTTTTGGATCACCCTGTATATGGTGAAGAAGAAAGATTTCATAAGAATATAATTTTGTGAAAATAATTGTGAATTGATTTGTTTATAGAATATCAGTTTATTTGAATAGAAAAAATAGAATTTAGAGAAAAAAAGTTTCTTTTTATTTGAGGTTTTGTAAGCTTCCGAACAACTATTTCTTATATAAAATGTCAGTTTAGCAAGTTGAAACTGAACATTTATATTAGGATTTTTAATGATTATCAGTATTTTCAAATGAATAAGTTAAATAGCTTATAGCTAAAAATGTCATTAATGAAATGTGGCAGTTATAGCCCAAATTATTATTTTTTTAAATTTTGAAATATCTAATATATGTGATATCTTGGGACCTCTGGGACCAGGGTTACCTGATGCTAGACGAACCTCGATGTCAACTCTACCGTGCAGTCGTGGTGGAAGGCGACACAGCTGGGCCAAAAGTGAAATAAACAAACAGAGATTCCACTTAGAAGCGTCTGAACGTCAAGAAGGAATGGGACGAGGAGATTTCTGGCAGGAAAGGGTTTACCTTTTATCGGAGCGTCCGGCAGACTGGTGCTGAAACAAAGGTTGGCTAAGGACTGACTAACTGAGGATCGGGGCCTCCTTTTATAGCTGAGCTGGGTCCATGCAGGTCACTGCCCTTTTCTGGCGTAAACAGGGGGGGTAGAGTTATATTATCCAGGAGGGCCACGACCTCGTAAAAGTTGGACTGGGTTTGCTAGGCCTGCTTTCCTATTTTCACCTAAGCCTGATTAGTTTTAACCTTAATTTTCTCCTGTTATTCTCCATTCCTTCTATCTGTACAGTTGCTATACTTTATTAAATTCTTACGCGGTACAGATTGATGTTAGTTGAGGCTTTCTATTTGCAGTAAATAAGAAGTTGTATACAGTCACGTGGTGGAACATGTGGTAGTAGATATCTGGACTATTTACAACAATTCCATGGTCTTAAATCACATATATATATAGTTTTAGGGTAAATTTTGCCGGGAGGGGCGACCTTTGTTTTTATTGATCAATTTCCTCTCAGTAAATTATTCATCTAAAAATATACTGTATATATTTATATATAATTAATATTAAACTAAACACATCTCACATGACCAATCCATTCTAATGAAGGTCGACCTTTATGGTATCAAATATTCGTTCACCTCCCTGAGCGACCATTTTATAAACTTGACAAAGAACTGTTCTGACTTACCCGAACCTCCTATATACGACCACCTCCAGAAGAGACCTAGAAGTAACTCTGTTTTGTGAAATAATATTTCATAGAGGTTCTTAATAAGCTCTTAATAATATTAATAAGTTCACGAAAGTGAACCAACAATGAAGTTTCCATAGGGAAGTAAAGTTTACAACTCCGCCTTTGCCGGTCCCAAGCCCGGATGAAAAAGGAGGAGGGGTACTAGTAAAAAGCTCACTAAAAACCTGGGCTCAGTTGGCCTGGCTGATAGTACCCTGTAAGGGCTCCTGATCCAGGGATACAGGATGAGCAGCGTCTGTACTCCATGTTAGAAGCGGCTGCACATGGCGTTTGTTCCTCATGCTACTGAGTATTACTCCCAGTCTTAATGGCAAAGGCAGACGCATTCTACTTTACCCAGTCATGATTGTTATCTAATATGATTGAGTGGAAATAAGAAAGAAGAGAAAAGTTTGCCAACAAGGCTGCAGTGAGAAATAAAAGTACCTAACTGGCCCTAAGGGGGTTTTAAATTAATTTTCTGGGGAATTATTATCAATTTGGCGAGGCCAAGTTACATCGTAAAGTTGTCTTTCCATATTTTCCCTTGGGATAATGTTTATTTATTCTTCACGTGGATTTTCAGATGTTGATATACGTGTAAATGATCTTTGTTTCATAATAAATTGTTAGTTAACAAATTTATCGATGGATGTCAGCATTTTGATAGATTTTTATCCTTTTTAATATTCTTCAAAATGTGAAAAAATAGTTCAAATGTGGAACGTGGTTAGCTTT
>CP092877.1:38579341-38653881 GCA_030710605.1 Cordylochernes scorpioides | reverse complement strand
GCCAAGCATGAATAGCTTAAATAAATAATCTCGTCGTCGCTATTAGATTTTTTTTTCTTTCTTCAAAAAATACTATATTAATATTCGTTGTTTTTTAAGGTTACCTTTGGTAGTATTCAAAATTGCGACTCTTCGTTTACCTATTCATAAAATAGTTAAACCTTTCACTTTGAATTCGTAATTTGTTTGTGAAAATGTTAATCTATTTTACCATTGAGGCAAGGGCAGTAGAAAATTAATTTATTTATAAAATATATAAAAAGAATCATATGCGTCAAAAATAGTTCAAATTTATTACTACTATATATATTTTGATACTGATTTTGTACGTTGAAAAAAAGTCAATTTTTTTCTAAAATAGAAATTTACGTTTTATATTAGCTTGAAAAGAGAAATAAATAGATATGTATATAATCAAATGTTTTTTAAATTAATAACCAAAAATTAATATTTTTATAAGGGTATTTGAAGAACACATTATGGTTTTATATACAAGTATATACGTGTAGAATTAAAAGACAATTATATATATATATATCATTTAATATGAAACAAAATAAAAATAAATAACTACATAGATATAAAAAAACAATAATTAATTAATAATTAATAATAATAAAATAAAATTAATAATTTATATGACCTTCTCTTTCAAAAAGCAATAAAATAATTATGGTCAATATTTAATAATTCCTGAATGTAATAGAAAAGTTTATTTTCTAAATCAATATATAAATTTATAAACGTTTTTAGCATAAAATATAATTAGAACATACGAGTGAATATCTGTAGAATTTACAACCAAACGATAAACAAAATATATTAACCCTTTTAAAAAATAGTTTTAAAATAATATCTCACAACCTTGTAAGATATCAACTCACTGAACAACAACAGCAGCAAAAAGCATTAATAATAAAAAAGAAAAATACGACCAAACAGTAATAAATATTTATACCAACAACTAACTAGGTAGTAATAGATTACCCTAAAAATTCTATATTTATAATTTAACTAACAGAGCAGCAGACTCGAAAGTATATAATCTATCACTTTTTACTTTTTAATCTTCACACCAGATGGCAGCAGGTTTATGATAAATGAAAAATGGGTAGAACCGAGCGTTTAAATTTTCCTTTCATAAATATATATATATTTTTTAAATAACGAAAGATAGATGTGGTTTAAGGTTGTTTTAAACACCGTAAATTTTAATTCTTAATTAATCAACGACGAGATTTTTAAGCTACATTAAACCTGTCTGAAATAATGAAGGAAAGCTAGCTGAAGTTTAGTTAGAAAGGATGGAGGGGGTGTAAATTAATTAAGCAGACGATGCTTCACTTTTAGGCTTAGCATCCTTATACATATATATACATGTGATAGATGGATAAACCTGCCTGTGTCGACAATGTCGATGTTTTATATAAAAAAAAAAGCTTAGAAAAAAAATGACTTGTTGTTAATACAAAATCAATCTAGCAACACTGATAAATAGAATATTCGTAGATTGAAATAAATCATTGAGCTTTTGAATTATTATTTTAAATGTATCTATAGAAAAGCTTCTGAATATATTTAGGATATGTTGTGTATGATTTCATATATATGTAAATATGGAATAATATTTAAATTTATAATGTTATTATGTAATATATTTTAACTTAATTATGTAGATATTCAATTAGCAGCAATTTAAATTGAGTTACCACTTATCTTTTTAAAAATCTCGAATTAATAACGCTTAATTTTGTTAAATAGCGGCAAATAGGAAAAGTGTGAAAATCATTTAACCATTTATTTATGTATGATATATATATATATACTTAATATTTGTAAATTATAAAAACAACTCTTAATTGAACATCAGTTTCACATTTTAACATTTCAAATTATTTGCTGAATAAAATTCTTCATCATATATGTAGTAGCATAACTAAATTATGCAAATCGTTTTATATTGACAAAAAAGGCAATTTGTTTAATTTTATTTTTATGTATTATGAATATATATTTCAGCATAAACACTCATGGACAAAACTTGGAGAAGTTGTACCTTTTAGCATGTAAATCGCGATTCTGACAATAACTCTGAAATATATTTGATACACAGTGACCTTTATTGAAGATTGCGAGAAAACCAAGTGTGAACAAAATTTACTCTGTCTCCTTAAAAAAAACAGACGATCGGTGACGTAAAAAAACATTCCACTTAAGTTTTTTCTATGAGGGTATATATTGATTGAGAATTTAAAATGCTGGTTTTATCTTGATTAGCACTTTGAGATCAATATTTTAATTTGTTCTTTTTCGAGAGCTGGATTGGCGTTGCAATCATATTTAATTTTTAAAAAAGCGATAAATTTCTAAATTAGCAGAAGCTTTTTTGAACTTCAAAATGCTGCTCAAATCAATATTTATAAAGTTGACATACATATTAAACATTTTAAAGAATTAAGAAAAGAAAAAAGGGCATCTCCTTATCGTGGAACTGGTAATTGCTGATTGCTTGTGCTATCTATTGGAATAAATACAAACTATTCGTTGATTTTTAATTATTCCATAATTGGCCAAATACCCATTCTTATTAATCAAGAAAAGTTAACCACGTTCCACATTTGAACTATTTTTTCACATTTTGAAGAATATTAAAAGGATAAAAATCTATCAAAATGCTGACATCTATCGATAAATTTGTTAACTAACAATTTATTATGAAACAAAATCATTTACACGTATATCAACATCTGAAAATCCACGTGAAGAATAAATAAACATTATCCCAAGGGAAAATATGGAAAGACAACTTTACGATGTAACTTGGCCTCGCCAAATTGATAATAATTCCCCAGAAAATTAATTTAAAACCCCCTTAGGGCCAGTTAGGTACTTTTATTTCTCACTGCAGCCTTGTTGGCAAACTTTCCTCTTCTTTCTTATTTCCACTCAATCATATTAGATAACAATCATGACTGGGTAAAGTAGAATGCGTCTGCCTTTGCCATTAAGACTGGGAGTAATACTCAGTAGCATGAGGAACAAACGCCATGTGCAGCCGCTTTTAACATGGAGTACAGACGCTGCTCATCCTGTATCCCTGGATCAGGAGCCCTTACAGGGTACTATCAGCCAGGACAACTGAGCCCAGGTTTTTAGTGAGCTTTTTACTGGTACCCCTCCTCCTTTTTCATCCGGGCTTGGGACCGGCAAAGGCTGAGTTGTAAACTTTACTTCCCTATGGAAACTTCATTGTTGGTTCACTTTCGTGAACTTATTAATATTATTAAGAACTTATTAAGAACCTCTATGAAAGATTATTTCACAAAACAGAGTTACTTCTAGGTCTCTCCTGGAGGTGGTCGTATATAGGAGGTTCGGGTAAGTCAGAACAGTTCATTTTCAAGTTTATAAAATGGTCGCTCATGGAGGTGAACGAATATTTGATGCCATAAAGGTCGACCTTCATTAGAATGGATTGGTTATGTGAGGTGTGTTTAGTTTAATATTAATTATATATAAATATATACAGTATATTTTTAGATGAATATTTTACTGAGAGGAAATTGATCAATAAAAACAAAGGTCGCCCCTCCCGGCAAAATTCACCCTAAAACTATATATATATGTGATGATTTAAGACCATGGAATTGTTGTAAATAGTCCAGATATCTACTACCACATGTTCCACCACGTGACTGTATACAACTTCTTATTTACTGCAAATAGAAAGCCTCAACTAACATCAATCTGTACTGCGTAAGAATTTAATAAAGTATAGCAACTGTACAGATAGAAGGAATGGAGAATAAAAGGAGAAAATTAAGGTTAAAACTAATCAGGCTTAGGTGAAAATAGGAAAGCAGGCCTAGCAAACCCAGTCCAACTTTTACGAGGTCGTGGCTCTCCTGGATAATATAACTTTACCCCCCTGTTTACGCCAGAAAAGGGCAGTGACCTGCATGGACCCAGCTCAGCTATAAAAGGAGGCCCCGATCCTCAGTTAGTCAGTCCTTAGCCAACCTTTGTTTCAGCACCAGTCTGCCGGACGCTCCGATAAAAGGTAAACCCTTTCCTGCCAGAAATCTCCTCGTCCCATTCCTTCTTGACGTTCAGACGCTTCTAAGTGGAATCTCTGTTTGTTTATTTCACCTTTGGCCCAGCTGTGTCGCCTTCGACCACGACTGCACGGTAGAGTTGACATCGAGGATCGTCTAGCATCAGGTAACCCTGGTCCCAGAGGTCCCAAGATATCACATATATTAGATATTTCAAAATTTAAAAAAATAATAATTTGGGCTATAACTGCCACATTTCATTAATGACATTTTTAGCTCAGATATTTAACTTATTCATTTAAAAATACTGATAATCATTAAAAATCCAATTCAACTTGCTAAACTGACATTTTATATAAGAAATAGTTGTTCGGAAGCTTACAAAACCTCAAATAAAAAGAAACTTTTTTTCTAAATTCTATTTTTTTTCTATTCAAATAAACTGATATTCTATAAACAAATCAATTCACAATTATTTTCACAAAATTATATACTTATGAAATCTATCTTCTTCACCATATATATATGGTATATATAAAAAATAAAGAAGGCATTTCCTGACCACGAGCACATGTGCTTTTTAGATGGCAGAGCGCCATCTAGTGGAGCAAAAATGACTAAAGTTTATTTAAATTGCTCACTGATATTTGGCCAACCCAATTTCTTGATAAATCAAGTAAAGCCATCCACGAACGCGTTTCGCGCTGTTGACGCTCGTCAGCGTGTAGTAGGCTGTAGTGGTCAGGATATGCCTTATTTAATTTTAATATCAACACCTGACCTTTTATATTGTTTATTATTTTCACGTATATATGAAAAACAATAGAAAAAATATAAAGATCAGGTGTTGATATTAAAAACAAAGAAGGCATATCCTGACCAGGGGCACATGTGCTTTTCAGAAGACAGAGCGCCATCTGGTGGAACAGAAATCAACTAAACATTGATTTAGGTTGTTCCCTGATATTTGGCTAACCCAATATCTTGATAAATCAATAAAAGTCATCCACCAACGCGTTATGTTAACATCATATATGTTATGATAATTTTTTTACTATAGAATTTTATTAGGTTGTTTAAGGATATTATTGTTATGTTGAATTTGAGATTAAGCATGAAATTATTTTCTTGTTTTGAAGATATTATTGAGAGATAGAATTATTATTTGCTGCGAATTGATATAGAGAATTGAGTATTAGATTGAAGTTGTTATACATGAGTATTTAAATTACAGCCGTGGTAAAATAATAAAACATATTATAATCACAATTTGATTTGAATGTGCTTAATAAATATAAAATACATAATTGAGAAAGTGTACCTTACTTATGGAGTGAAGAATAAAAAACAAAAGACTAATTTACATATCTACAAAATATTTGAGCCGGCCAATGGAAAACAACAACAACATCCGCCCCAAAATGTGTTACGGTTACACTTACATCGCCCGCTCTAGTCCATCTGGGGACTTTTCCGGGCTCAATGGAAAACAACAACAATAGGTTTATATATGGAAAGCCGCGACATCTGGCGGTCGATTTAAACAGAGTAATTTGTTCTAGAAATTATAATTTTAAAATGAAATAATCTTTATATAACATATATATATGTATATAAAGAAATAAAACTACTCCCTAATCCTATAAAAGGTAATATTTATTACAATTCCTTTGTGAAGCTCATGAGATCACAACAAAGTAACCAATTAGAACCTGTGTGTGGGAATTAGATATTTATTTTAGAATTTTTCATATTTCCTTTCTATTTATATCAGGTTTCTTCATTGAATTTTTCATTACTGGATATATCATATTCCCATTAATTACAAATATATCTTAGAATAGTTGGGTATTTATCTTACCTATTACATCCCTTCAACATTATAACTTATCTTTATATATATACTTTTTCCGTGTACTACATATATATATATTTTTCGTGTACTACATATATAGGTTTAGTTTAATTATTATTAAATATTAAATAAAATCACGTAGTATTAATTAAGTCTTGATTTAAATCAAACGGAAAGCGCTTTATTAATATATAGCGAACTCTTATATCTCAGTTCAATTAAAATAATTAATTCTAGAGATAGAATAGCATTGATATCTTATATAGTCGTTTGTATACACTTTCTCTTAGAGAGCATATCTTAAGCTATGTGCCTATTCCATATATGTTGCCATAATACTTGCACAATACGGATGCAAATTTACCGAGATTACAGTATTTGGTCAAAACAAAAGAATCGCTTTCATAGTTTGAACAACAGAATATACTAATTTGAAGGTTACCAAGCTCTGTGTGTTTATTCACATTTTTTCCACAATACTTGCCCAATTAGGATCAAAATTTGACAGGATATAAATATATGTCATGATCGAATGGAAGGATGCAACCGTTATACTTACAATCCCCAAAAATTAGTTCCATCCAAGTGAGCAGCGCACCCCCGACGTGCCGTAGCATTCGCCCGCGATGTCTGCCACGTTTATTTTTGTGCAGTGTTTATAGATGTATGAATTTGCATATTTACATTTTAACACAAATTTAACATATTTACATGCTTATTTTGGCGGAAATAAATTATACATCTTGGATATTATGCAAATTATGGCATAAATATATGATATTTATGAATAAATGATATTTTGATCCAATGTATACCTTTTTATTTAAAGATTTATTTATGGATTGCGCTATTTAAAAAAAATATATATATATATGATAATTTAAACCAATAACCCTATATTATGTAATACGTATAACAAGATTGTCATGTTGTATATAGAACTAATTATAAACTATAACTAATTATACGCATAATTGACGTGTGTCCTTGCATCACCATATGTAATGTACTGAGGATGAATAAATAAAAATATATAATAGATTAAAAACTGAGTTAAGAGCAAGATTGAGCGAATCACAAAGTAACTTCTAAAGATAGATGGAAGCCGACAGACTGGTGCCAGTGTCGATTAGCGGACACGTGCAGAAAGGCAATACTTCCTGGTTCCCTTCCTGGCCCAAAGAGTTGTATAAATAAGACCGGCCTTAGCAACAGAGTTAGTCAGTTCCAGTCAGTTCCCCATCCGCGTGTCGCCGGTTGTCACCAACTCATCGACCATGTAAAACAGTAAGAAACCTACTCGATCTCCATTTTTGCTCTTGGCTCGACTTTTATCTATTCAAGGAACTTTTCTTTCAACTGTGTCGCTTCGTTTTGTGTGTGTGGACATTCCCAAGCTTTTCCACTCTGCCTCGACCACGACTGCCTGTACTTTGTGAGAACTGTTAAAGGTCCTACAAGGTGCAGAGAGGTACTGGAAAACTCTCCACGCCCTGACTGTCCCTCTCGGTTACTACAGGTTTGACCCTCGGTTACCACAACTTAGCGAGAGTCGACGAGGTTCTACAAGAGTCAACCAGAACTTTCAACACATTATTACAGAAAGTCGACAGGATAACCACAACGAAGGAGACCACAACGAAGAAGGTAAAAAGACTGTCCAGATAGATAGAAGAGCCAAGAAGCAAAGATGGAGGAACAAGCACGCCATTCCAACAAAACGACCAAGCAATCTTCCCCCCAACGACACAGCCGAACATCCCGCAAAATAAGCCGGTGAGAAGTTATCCACCTTCGGCCTTACAACGCAACCATCTAGACGACATGCCACCATCGCCAAACAGAATCCACAAGCTTCTACAAGCTCTACATGGGACGCCTTCCACGTCATCAGGACAACAACCAAAGACCAAGTCTCCTGACTGAACAATCATACAAACTGTGAGTTTTTAAAAAATCTACTTAACTCTCTCTTCATGCTAACAACTTGATTTTCCATAAATATAATGTTTATTTTTACTGTAATTATTTTTAAATCAAATTTTACCATTTTTATAGCATTTCAATCCAAATTTAAATATTGTACACCCTCATTTATCAATTTTTACTTTATTTTAAGCAACTTTAAATTTTATTCATTACTTGCAATCTTACAGTTTTAAAAAAATCATTTTATATTTAAATTACTCGAATCATAATTCTAAACTTATTTGTGTGTTTCTCTTAATACCTTATTTTTATACCAAAAACACCAATGTCTTAATTAAATACACAAAACTTTTCAAAAATCATTGTTATGTTCACTATTTTATGTACACGCCCCATTCAAATTATAAGTCACTATCATGCCATTACCCTTTTACAAGTATAATTTTCGCACTACCATAATCAACGATTTAAAAAGTATATTCAAATTTTAATAAACATAGATGAAACGCATTTTTTTTAATACAAAAATCGAAAGATACACTATCTTCAAAAGCACAACTAGAAATGTAACTGTCCTTCCCCAAAACAAGTTAAAAATTCCAACATAACTACACTCCCTCGTCCTTTTCTTTTTACATGCATAATTATTAATAATTCACACATCTCTCGGAACAAACTTCAACACACTCCCCCATCACTTTCTCCAATTGGCCACCATCTACTAAACGCGCGATTTAACAACACGTCCAATTTCGAGCCACACGAACTCCATATCGTCGCGAACAAAAAAAATTTTCGCAATAAACATACCACCTCTATAACAATCTGAAAATTCTCGATGTGTTTCGTACAACAACCACCTATGACTAATAAATTTGTTATTCATTCGGAAACTAGTTAGATGCTGTACCAAAAACAAAGACTTCACGTGACACCTTTCTATTCATTCCACTCACTAGTGTCACACAGCGCACCACAACAATTTTCTCACTTAACAGGCCCAAGACGCCTTCATGCCTGTGACACCTCACCAAAACGTGTCCACGTCGGAAAGTCGCACTTTTATTCACATCTAAACCTGACATCATTGAATAACATTTTTTTAAAGTCCGCAACATCGTCGAGACACAACGCTTGCGAACACCGAGAAAACTATATTTTCAAATAGGCAAGTACCACTGTGCTGAGAGATTTTTTTCTAGCCAGCAGGATGATTCACAACGCCCGCCAACATCAATAACAACAGCTGCGTCGGTCGGCATCAAAGGATGGACACCAGTTTCAGCCGCCATGTTGACCCCAGTTTCAGCTTACCACCGCCGATAATTCCAGTACGCCTGTACCTGAAACAAGTGGTCCAACTCGCAGGACGGATAGATTGCAGCACCTATAATTAATTGACTTACCAATCATTACCCAATTTAACATATTACCATGAACATGTCAGATCACGTATTCCCAGTTTCAGAGAGACATAGAAACACCAATGTTTACCAAAAGGGAAATGACCTAGTTACACACCACAGTTGTAACTTTTCTTCCAAAGAGATAATTTTTGTTCCATTTTTCACTACTTAACATTTATCTAATCATTAATAATATTTAATTATATTATAACTTTGTATAAAATCTTGAATAATTATTTTTATTTTTTACTTTTCAATTATATAATCAAATTTTAATTCCAACATTATTTTAACAACTTTATTTTAACAATTTTATTTTTCATGATATTATTTTAGTGTGACAAAACATTTAATTCTTTCAATAATCATTTTTAATTCATTATTATATCTTTTATATTTTACTAATTCATTATTATATCTTTTTTATATTACATGTTTGATCTTATCTACTTAAACTTTTTTATCCGCACTCATATTTTTATCTTTTTATTCACTATATTTTTGTTTAAGTAACTTTATTATATGACAATGTTTATTTATCAGCAACTATCGGGCATACAACAATCGTTTTCAACAATCAAATTCTTACTAATCACTTCCCTATACTTTTTCACTACCTATTTCAGCCATTGCTTCAAACCATCATAGAAACGACAGTACTGCTTGACAATTTTTCTTTTGATTTCGTAATTCAACAAACTCTTTGAACACAGTTCCCCAGAAGTACAAGTCTCGACTTTTGGTCTGAACACGTTTCAAAAGTTTATTTCAATCATCCGCAGAGCACATCACCAACGCATGCACAAAGCGTTCACTTTTTCCAACTTTCAATTTTTTCAACTCTTGCGGACCACAATCAACCTTTGATTTCAAGTCAAGTCAGACCACCTACTGTCGCTACAACAATTCTACTTATCGCATGGCTCTACCACCCCTTTCAATCATATTAATTCTTTTCTTCAACAACCTTTCAACCCAATAACCCTACAATTGTGACAAAGCACTGTAACCTTATACAGGATCGCAGGTGAAACATTGCCTAGGAAGACGCACAAGTCTATATCCTCGCTTTGCACCTGGATCTCAGTATTTGATTGTCTGTGCAACACTTACAATTGCGTATTCTTCAACCCCTAACCCTTTCCAACGCCCGCCAACAATCTTTTAGAACATCATTTTTTATCATTATTTTTTAGCAAACAAAGGTTTTATTTACAGTTCTCTTTTATAATGAATATCATAACTTTTAAATTAAACATAAGTTTTATTTTTATAATTTTCAGATATAGCCAAATAAACATCTTGTTATAGCCCTTTACCCTCACAGTTTTAATTAATTAAAAGAAATTTTAATTACTTACCTGTGTTAGAGAGGCTTTACCCGCTTAAACCCGGATAAACCCTTTCACTCCCGGGGCCCATCTATGATAATTTAAACCAATAACCCTATATTATGTAATACGTATAACAAGATTGTCATGTTGTATATAGAACTAATTATAAACTATAACTAATTATACGCATAATTGACGTGTGTCCTTGCATCACCATATGTAATGTACTGAGGATGAATAAATAAAAATATATAATAGATTAAAAACTGAGTTAAGAGCAAGATTGAGCGAATCACAAAGTAACTTCTAAAGATAGATGGAAGCCGACAGACTGGTGCCAGTGTCGATTAGCGGACACGTGCAGAAAGGCAATACTTCCTGGTTCCCTTCCTGGTCCAAAGAGTTGTATAAATAAGACCGGCCTTAGCAACAGAGTTAGTCAGTTCCAGTCAGTTCCCCATCCGCGTGTCGCCGGTTGTCACCAACTCATCGACCATGTAAAACAGTAAGAAACCTACTCGATCTCCATTTTTGCTCTTGGCTCGACTTTTTATCTATTCAAGGAACTTTTCTTTCAACTGTGTCGCTTCGTTTTGTGTGTGTGGGCATTCCCAAGCTTTTCCACTCTGCCTCGACCACGACTGCCTGTACTTTGTGAGAACTGTTAAAGGTCCTACAAGGTGCAGAGAGGTACTGGAAAACTATCCACGCCCTGACTGTCCCTCTCGGTTACTACAGGTTTGACCCTCGGTTACCACAACTTAGCGAGAGTCGACGAGGTTCTACAAGAGTCAACCAGAACTTTCAACACATTATTACATATATATATTTTTATATTATTCGTGGATGGCTTTTCTTGATTTATCAAGAAATTGGGTTGGCCAAATATCACGGAGCAAGCTATATAAACGTTTAGTTTATTTTTGCTCCACTAGATGGCGCTCTGCCATCTAAAAAGCACATGTGCTCGTGGTCAGGAGATGCCTTCTTTATTTTTAATATATATATATATATATATTAAAAATGGCATATCCTGATCTTTTTATCTTTTATTTTTTATTTCGATTTTTAATATATCTATATTAATAATATATATATATACATAGTGTTTGGTCTTAACAAAATAATCGCTTCCATATTTTGAACCAAAGAATATGAAAATTTGAAGGTTACCGATTTCTGCTTATGTGTGCTTATTTCGCATATGTTACCACAATACCTACCTAATTAGGATCAGAATTTGACGGCATAATAGAGTTTTGTCAAAACAAAAGAATCACTTCCATAGTTTAAACCACGTTATATGTAAATTTGAAGGTTACCAAGCTCTGTGTGTTTATTTCACACTGGTTATCACAATACTTACCTAATTAGGATCAAATTTTGACGGAAAAAATATATAATAGTAGTTGTTGTTGTGTGTAAAATGGAGCCTCAGATGTCTCCATACATCTCTCACAGCAGTTGAAATGTCCTCTTCTTGGGTGTTTAAAGCTGCTGCTCTGGGTCATGTCAATTTTCTGCAAGGCTGCGGTCAACGGAATAATAGTGTTTGGTCAGAGAGAGAGAGAGAGAGAGAGAGAATTAAAATAATCGTTTCTATAGTTTCAACCTCGGGAGTATGCAAATTTGAAGCTCACCGAGCTCTTTGCATATAGTGTTTGTCCCGCATACGTTTTGACAAAACTTGTCAAAGATGACAATGAGTTGACACGGGGAGAAGTTGCTGTCATATTTTCAAACCGGGAATAAACCCATTAGTGCGATTAAAGGAAAACTTTGCCTTTTCAGGAGTAGTAATAATAAGCAAAAACGCTTCGGAGGATTAGTTTCTTTCTTTATTATATATAGCTTTTAGATATTACAAACCCTTTTACAGTATCACATACTCCTGTAGAAGGGTTTGTGTTACCGAAAGCTTGATATGATTACACAATAACCCAAGAAACACCCTCTCCAAGCTTATATATCTTTAATAAAGCGAAATTCATCGCCGTTAGCTTTTCTCTTTTTAGCAATAGTAGAATTAGATAAAATGTAAATCCTATATATATATGTAGTATATTTTGACATAGTTAAATCACAACCTTCTTCTAATACTTATTATAACCCCATATCTATATAAAAATATGTATCAAACTTGTAATAATAGAAGTGACAAATAAAACAAAAGGAGTAGAGGTAGTCCAGACGACAAAGACCAGACGGCGCAATAACCCAGACGAACAGGTGTTTATGATAATGAGTTCAATCACCCCGTCAACAGGTGGCCAGACGTAATAAACAACCCGGCGCCTGACAGGTGGCGTGATTTTATGGGAGCCAATCAGAACTCGCCGCCATCTGCGAGCGTCTCATATAAAAGCCCCCCCAAGATTGGGACAAAGGGAGTTGTTCAGTTAGTTGTTTTCAGAGCGACGCCGTTATACGGTAGGTGGGATCTCTCACCCCCCCTTCTATCCGCGATGTAGGCTTTGGGCATCCGTGTCGCCCATGGTCCGCTGCCTTCGTCCGTGGTCTACCTCTTCCTCTTGGAGTTACCATCTAGACCTGCCTCTGTCTCTTGCTGTCCCAGTGCGGGAATCCCATCACGCACCCACTACCACGACTGCCCAGCACATTCCACTTCGGGATTACTACATATATGTCATAATTTGTATATAATTAAATGCAACCCCGACCCACTATGTATGTACCATGTATGATTTTCAAAGATTTAATAAAAGAATAAGGTAACTGGAGGAAAGAAAGTAACAAAAGACATAGAAAGTAGATCTAGAGGAGAGCATATTTATTAATAACGACGCAGTTAACCTTCTGACCCCAGGTCCCTGCGAGCTAAGTTTAAACCAACACTTCCTGGAAAAACAGGACGTATCTAGTGACCAGAAGTTATAAATGTTAAAGCTAACACCCAATATTTCCGGCAAAGACAGGACGTATCTAATATCCGTCGAAGTTATAAGCGTCAAGCTACCCGACACTTCCTGACCCAGGCCGGGCGTAACTAACACTAAAGGAAGCCGCCGGCCAATCAGAAGATAGCATCTAAACAGGTCAACCAATAGGGAAAGATCAGGTGATCATCTCTCAACCAATCAGAGAGAAACTGAGTCTTGGTGTTAAATCGAAAAGCAAGAATGGTCAGTCACGTTTTCGCTCTCATAGGAACAACACCTACAGTTGTTCAGTGGCTCTCGCCGAGTTCGGACAGTTGCTCCTTGGCTTCCAACAAGGTAACGTCTACTCTAGAGGTCTCTCTCTCTCCGCTCATTTCATCTAAATCCCATCATCGCCATGTGATCAACTAATTAATAAGTCAAATCGCTCAACTCTTCTCAAGCTTTCTTCCCTCCAACCCAGTTGCCTTTTATTTTCAAACCCAATCACGTGTCCTGATTATTCCTAACTGTGTGCTTCACTTACCACTCAACGACTGCGCTTCAACCAAATCTCACCATTCGCATCCAACAGCAAGAAATTCCGCAACGATATTGCCACAGAACGGTTAAGTCGACAGGATTCTACAACAGTGTAATACATCAAATATTATAGTGTAATAACAATTGCATCATATTACACAGAGTCGACAGGATAGTGAGATGGAATTAAATCAGGATCCCATAAGCGTAAAGTCAGACGGTCCAACGGAAACAATGGAAAGAAGGCAAGAAGTAAGAGGGAGCGAACCGGCAGGAGGAGGACAGGAGATGACCGGCCGAGAGACAACTGCGCCCCTAACGGACGCCGTCAACCAGCTGTCAACGTTCCTGACGCGAGTAAAAATTTCTGATGGAGCGGAGTCGGCAATCTCGCCTTTCGACGGCACATACAGCGCGACACAGTTTTTCCAGACGTTCGACCGAAAAATGGAAGACGCATCCATGGAAGAACAAGAAAAATTACTGCGCCTGCCAAACTACCTGGTGCGACAACCCCTGGAGCTCTTCAGGAAACTTCGGCTGGCCGACCGGAGTTATTTCCAGGTGAGACAAATCCTCCTAGATCTCTACCCTGAGTCAAGCGAAGCGTCCTTTGCGAAATATTTCGCCATGAAACTCACTGGACAAGCCAACCTTAGAGACCTACTACCGGGAGAAAACCGCCATGGGATTGCAACTAGGACTTCCACAAGAGGTGATCCTCGAGACGCTGACAGAAGGACTGCCATTCAGCGACCAGCGCCTAGTCCGCGTAGTACCTCCCGAGAACCTAGGAGAATGGTTCCGACTGGTACAGCGGATCCACGGGCCCAGTGTACCGGCAACACGATCCAGAGAAGATCAACCACCCACAATGTCGGGTCCGTACCACAGCACATCCCGACGCCCAGGTGCATGGAATGCACCTCTTCCGCCGTCCAATTGCAAGTTCTGCGGCGCGAGACACTGGCACAGCGAATGCCGACGTCGACCAATCCCGACGACCCACGAAAAAGTCCGGACAGTGCAAACGGTCCCAAAATCACCAGTTCCGACTTCATCACAACCAAGTCAAGCCAGAGACACCTCAGCCGGGCAGCCCTTTCGAGACTGAGGTAGGATCCCTAAACCAACTGACTGTCAAACTTTTTCTAACCCCTAATGTATCATGCCCCTTTTTAATTGATACAGGCGCCAGCCTGAGTATAGTGCCATATAATATTTATCATATGCTAAAAACCCACCTGCCTAATTTAACCCTTGAGGGACATTCACTACACCTCCAAACCCTAAACGGATTTGCAAAAACCATGGGTAAACTATCTATCCCACTGACAATAGGACAAATATCACGAAAGGAGAATTTCCATGTAGTGAATGCACCATTGCCATTTGGAATTCTTAGTATCAATAGCCTCCATAAATTCAGATTAACCATAGATTTTAATAAATGCACTATACTCCAGCTGGGCGCCCCATTGTCTACCCTTTCCTACCATTTTAATCATGTGTCCAATGTATGCACGTACCGGCAGTGTCAGGCGATGTCACAAAAAATTTTCCCCACATCCCAACTTTCCGCCTATGACAACCATTGCGTGCATTCATTGAGAAAACCCCACTTATCTACATGCCCCTTTTTCACTAAAGCCAATTGCCCTTTTTACATGCCCTCAAATCATCAAACCACAACAACTTCAACTTATGAACCTGTCCAAAACGCACCCCACACAGCGGGATAACTCGCATACCAAAAACATAGGTGATCACACACCGTTGCACAACTCTCACATGACCAACCCACACAACGAACTCGACACTCACACTAATACACAACAAAACCCTTTACCACATGCATACTACAACACAACACCTAACACTCATTATACACCACAGTTCACAACACTTCTACAAAGGTACACTCACATTTTTTCACAGGACAAATTCAACGTACCATGCTTACGTATTCCACCAGTAAAAATACCCACGAATTCCGAAAAAATAATCACCATACGTCCATATCGTGTTCCGATATGTGACCAACAAGAAATCCGTAACCAAATACAACAAATGCTGGAGAACGGCATCATAGAGCAATCTTTTTCACCTTTCTCGAGCCCTGTCACCCTCGTCACTAAGCGCGACAAGACCAAACGGTTTTGTATCGATTATAGGAAGGTGAATGAGCTAATCAGCTCTGATGTCCATCCCCTCCCGAGAATCGAGGATATCCTAGACCGCCTCGCACAGGCCAAATATTTCTCCACGGCCGACATATCCTCTGGCGTATTGGCAAGTCCCAATACACCCCGATTCTCGACCACTGTTAGCATTTGCCACCTTTGAAGGATTATACCAACCCACTCGATTACCTTTCGGTTAAAAACCAGTCCTCAGATTTACGAACGAGCCATAAGTCAGGTCCTACAGAGACACGGACTTGACTGTGTGGCACATTACTTTGATGATTTCATCATTTACTCCAACACATTGGAGGAACATCAAAACCACCTGCGACAATTTTTCGCCTTTTGCGAAGCGGAGAAGTTACAACTTAACTTCGCAAAATGCGAATTTTTTAAACAATCCATAAATTTTCTAGGTTACACCATCACAGCTGGTACAATTACACCACTTACACGCAATACCGACATCATCCACGCCATTAAACAACCACACAACCGAAAAACACTACAATCCTTCTTAGGCGCTGTGAACGTCTATAACAAATTCATTCCGGAATACGCTCGCTTGCGAGCACCACTCAACAATCTCCTCAAAAAGGACGTCGTGTGGAACTGGAATGAAGCTTGTCAAGAGGCGTTCATTGACCTGAAAGGAAACCTCACACAACACCCCATTTTACACCTTTACAAAGAAGGTCTGCCATGCCAAGTGTATTGCGATGCATCCACCCTCGGTATAGCAGGCATTCTCAAACAAGTTCACCCTGACGGAAACGTATATCCAGTTCAATATTTCAGCCGAACATTGCGCCCACACGAGAAAAACTACTCCATCTCTGAACTTGAGTGCTTAGCAATCGTTTGAGAGTGTGGAGAAGTTTCGCATCTATCTTATGGGCAGAAAATTTACAATATTTTCTGACCATCACGCATTGCAGTGGTTGAAAACCATCAAGAACCCGTCCGGTAGACTGTTTCGATGGAGTTTACGACTATCGAGTTACGAATATGAGGTCCGCTACATAAAGGGGAAAACTACAATATGAAGCAGATCTCTTGTCCCGTAACCCGTTTTGTGGATTCTTGGACGCCACCCTTATCAAGACCCACCAACCTCCTCCATCGAAAGAGTCTAGTTTGACCATTGATCATAATGGATTACATACAGTTTCCCGAAAAGGTGTAACCAAGATTATACTTCCAAAACCACTCATACAACAACTCTTACAAACAGTACACACACAATACAATCACCCCGGTATTTCCCAAATGTCACGAATTATCTCCACACAATATTACTGGCAAGGTATGTCAAAAGATATTAAACAAAAAGTTAAGACCTGTCCCACCTGCCAATTAACAAAACGTCCAGTAGGACCCACTTACGGAGAATTAAGTCAACCTCCGGAATCTAAAGAACCCTTCGACCTTTTATCTCTGGACACCATAGCAGGATTTGCCAAATATGGCAACACCAAGATATACCTCCATGTGGTAGTCGATCATTTTTCACGCTACGCGTGGGCTTTTCCATCTAAATCCACCAGTACCACCACCTACCAGCAGGTACTTAAACGAGTATTCCAGGATGGTTCTCCAAAACGCCTTCTTACGGATAGAGCCCCTGCCTTCACTTCACCCAAATTTCGTAGTTTCCTACTTAATAGAAATATTCACCCATTGCTCACAACCAGCAACAATCCACAGGCCAACGGTCTATGTGAACGCCTGAACGCCACCCTCACGGGAAAACTTAGGTTATTACACCTAGAAAATCCTAAGGTCGCATGGACCAAGTTGGTCAAGAAGGTTACACTTATATATAACAAGACACCCCACTCTACCACAGGTTTTCCACCCATATACTTAATGTTTGGTATCCTACCCCCAGAAATCTCTAATCATAACACACCGTACCCAGATATCGACAAAGCTAGAAAAATTGCACACACACGCACACAAAACAAACATTTACAAGACAAAAACACTTATGACCAACGACACAAGCAACCACATTTCGAAGTAGGTGATCTAGTGTTAGTAAAATTATATCACCACCCAAATACAGGGAAACTTGCGCCATATTTCACAGGACCTCACACAATATTAGAAATTATTTCACCAAATGTGGTCCGCATAGATCGACCAAATCAACCACTTCAAAGAGACACTGACACAATCCACGTCAACAAACTTAAACTGTATACAGAAAAAATCCATTATATATCACCACCCGCCGTTAACACCTATCATATAAAGCACAACCCCAATTACACGTTTCCTTTCAAACATTTAACACCCGAATTATTCCCAACAGAGTCATTAAGGTTCAAACCCACCAGCAGCGAACCTTTCAAGCATTTAGACCCTGCCATTTTTGCAACAAGACGATTTACATCACTCTTCCCCGATGTTAAAAACTGCAAACCTGACAACCAGCTCAATCATATCACACCACTCCCTAAAGATATCAAACAAGAGAACTGCGAACCTACCAATCATTCAAATTCTACAATTCATAAGGTTCAAGCAAATATTTCAGAGTCCCCAGTTACAAAAATGTGGACGAACATGGGGCAATATCCTATCTTTCATCTGATTTTTATCCTTTGTTTATTAGTTCTACCGTACAACTGTATCCCAATTTTATTCATTAATTACCTGTTTATCTATGCCATGCCCGCTCAGAAAATCTTCGAACTACAAGAGGTAGTTTTTAATTTAGGACAAGCAGTTTTTAATTTTGGACAAACAATTTTTCATTGTGGACAAGCAGTTCTTCATTGTGGACAAACATTTATAAAACTTCTCATAATTTTAGGAACCATCTTCGCAGAAAATCTAAATAAACTCCAAAGAGATAGCAGTAACTGAAAAGATGACCAAACAATGTCGGAGAAATCACGCTCCAAAAACAAGCCCCGAGCCACACCCCAAAATAAATAGACGGCAGGAAATGAGAATTTGAAACACCACGACAGGAAGTGTAGTCCGCGGCGGTTAAATTCGGCCTCTGTAAACAAAGCGGAGCGCCTTCATCCGATCTCCAATTTCATTCCCTCTCGTTTGCCCGACACACCCCACTTCCGTATCTCTAATTACAATGAGAAGATCCCCTATTGAGGTCAACTGGGAACCTCGCTATGCCACCGATTTTTGATTCCAGTTCGAGTCTACATATCGATTTTTACCACCCAATTCCACATCCACGAGACAACACATAGAACTAGCTCACACATTTCTTACACAACAGACTTCTAACATTTTTCACAACACACACACAAAGACAAAAAATTACACATAAAGGTTATATAGATTTCCATGTCTCCTGTACACACAGCATAAACGCACTTGAGGGCTAGAATCACGTTTTTCACCTAAGTGTCGCTACAGATGAGACAAAAAAATTTATAGGGCATAATTGAGCAAGTAAAACATTTATAGGGCAAAATGGAGCAACCAATACATGTAGATCAGGGCATGTAGATACCAAAGGGTTCCAACCAATACACCTTATTTTTCATATCAATCATTTTCATTATTTTCTCTCAATTAAAATTTAAATATTTAATCAATTTATCAATTTATTCAACTTATTACCACTTTTAATCATTAATTATCATTTTTTTTCCCAATTAGTTTATATTATCATTTTTATTTATCAATTATCATTCTATTTACCACTTAGCTTAAACTACCACAACTCAATTATAAACGAAAACTCATTGGTTTTCGATTAAACTAAAAACATTAAATCACCCTTTGTTGTTGAAACCTTTTTATTTTTCATTTTTCTTTTTTTCCAAGCACTCAACTTTGATTTCGTTCAACTCTTATTTTTATTTTTATTTTTGATTTCTCAAAAGACCTAATAGAATTCCTTCGATTTCATTCCCAATCTCGAATAGAATATGGTTAGGCACTTTTCCTTTTTTTTTCACCATTCAACCAAGCACTCAACTTTGATTTCGCTCAAAAAACTTTTATTTTATTTTTATTTTGATTTCAAAAGACCTTGTGAAATTCCCTCGAATTCTTTTCCAAAATTCAAGCAAAAAGTAACTAGGCATTTTCCCTTATCACCATCCAACAAAATAATTTTTCTTTTTCAACCAAAAAACATTCAATTTTGATTTCATTCAACTATTTTTATATTGTTTTTATTTTGATTTCAAAAACCTTAATAGAACTCCCTCGATCTCCTTTCTTATATCGAGTAGAATTCGTTTAGGCCCATTTTCCTTTTTTAACCCACTATGTACCATAGCATTCATTGATTTCTTACAATTAAAAATTTTTGATTTCTATTAATTATACTCAACCTATATCATAAACACCATTCTATCTTACTTTTATGTCACCAGCAATGCTTGTATATAGCCCCTCAATACCCACAACTAATTTTCCCACAAAATTATTTTTCACTTTACAGAATTCTCTCAGGCTAACCCCTTCTTGAATTCTTCACATGTAGGGGGCGCATCTGTCATAATTTGTATATAATTAAATGCAACCCCGACCCACTATGTATGTACCATGTATGATTTTCAAAGATTTAATAAAAGAATAAGGTAACTGGAGGAAAGAAAGTAACAAAAGACATAGAAAGTAGATCTAGAGGAGAGCATATTTATTAATAACGACGCAGTTAACCTTCTGACCCCAGGTCCCTGCGAGCTAAGTTTAAACCAACACTTCCTGGAAAAACAGGACGTATCTAGTGACCAGAAGTTATAAATGTTAAAGCTAACACCCAATATTTCCGGCAAAGACAGGACGTATCTAATATCCGTCGAAGTTATAAGCGTCAAGCTACCCGACACTTCCTGACCCAGGCCGGGCGTAACTAACACTAAAGGAAGCCGCCGGCCAATCAGAAGATAGCATCTAAACAGGTCAACCAATAGGGAAAGATCAGGTGATCATCTCTCAACCAATCAGAGAGAAACTGAGTCTTGGTGTTAAATCGAAAAGCAAGAATGGTCAGTCACGTTTTCGCTCTCATAGGAACAACACCTACAGTTGTTCAGTGGCTCTCGCCGAGTTCGGACAGTTGCTCCTTGGCTTCCAACAAGGTAACGTCTACTCTAGAGGTCTCTCTCTCTCCGCTCATTTCATCTAAATCCCATCATCGCCATGTGATCAACTAATTAATAAGTCAAATAGCTCAACTCTTCTCAAGCTTTCTTCCCTCCAACCCAGTTGCCTTTTATTTTCAAACCCAATCACGTGTCCTGATTATTCCTAACTGTGTGCTTCACTTACCACTCAACGACTGCGCTTCAACCAAATCTCACCATTCGCATCCAACAGCAAGAAATTCCGCAACGATATTGCCACAGAACGGTTAAGTCGACAGGATTCTACAACAGTGTAATACATCAAATATTATAGTGTAATAACAATTGCATCATATTACATATATATTGTCACTGAATAATTATTTTAAATATTCTGTGGTATATCATCATTAATATTTGCATAGTCAACACCCCTTACCATTCTTGTATATTATTACTTGTAAATAATTTTTAGAAATAGTTTGGCATTTTATAAATAAATTATTTTTACTTAAACTTTTGTTATACTCGTTATCACTACCGTGACAATATATATATATATATGTGTTATTATTAATTTGTTTGTTGTTAGATAAAGGGTTGATAAGACAAAGAATCGATAAGATAAAAGGTTGAAGGTGCAGTCGTGATAAAAAAAAGATAATTATTTACCATCAAGTAGCTTTTATTTTCAATTTCTTGAGGAAAATATAACACATTAGTTATTTTTTTATATACTGTAGAATTTATAAAGTTACTCCTATATTAGTGATTCAAAAAGATATTTCAACTACGCATATTTACAACAAAACTGAAAGTTATTCTAAAAAACGATGATAACAAAAGTATAATTATCAATGAATAAAAATAAGATATATATTTTTTTAAATATAGATTTTTTTTTCATTTAGTTGTACATAGAGTTTAAATTTCGTTAAAAGGAAAATTCAACTGGATAAATATTAAATCAAGTATATATATATATATATATCGGGTAAAGCTGAGTTATTTATGTTAAGTAAGGAATGAAGACAATTGTGTTGATTATAAATGTATTTTTGTATGGGTGAGTCAAGGTATATCTGGTTGTTTATATTGTAGCAAAATTTTTTATTATTTTATTAACATAGTATCATTTTTATGTTCATATTTTTCTACTCTATACTACTACCCTGTTCTGCTACTCCCTCATTGCTTATCTTTTATTTATCATTCATAGTTTGTTCTTGCCTTAAATAAATTTCTGCGTGATCTCGAAATTTATCTTTCCTCATTCTCCACGTGGGAATATTGTGGAAAAACTTAAATGTAGTCTCTATGTAATTAGGACTTGATAATAACACAGCAGAAATTACCATGAGAGTTCACTCTAAACTTGAAATCCATTGGTCTCTTATGGAGGTGAATTTTCATAAATCGTGGTTGCTCATCAGATAGACTGCTCATTTGAGGTTTTCTCTTACAGCAGAGTCTCGATTTAACGCAAAGAACATTTCCAGACATTTATTTCTTTTGTACACATTTCTCTGTTCTCGTTTTTCTCTCTCTCTCTCTTTCTCCTTGTTAATATCATATGACTATTCTCTTTAAGGCCTAAAATTATTGTTAATATATATGTATAGACAAATATAAAGGTATACATGTATGATTGCGCAAGTGTCTCTAGAGGGACTTAGCGTTTTAAATTGAAATAAATAAATAAACATGCATTTCTCTATCGTATATTCTATTGCGCCTATAAATACGGTATTTTCAACATTAAATAGTTAAAGGATTCTATCCTCAAGTTTAAAAAATATTGATGAAAAAAATAGAACAAATCTTCACTTCTACAAGGTTACGATATTTTGAAGATAAACATTTTGGACCTTACAAGACACACATACGCTAAGTAGTACGCTTAGTTCTTCTATATATAAAATAGTTGTATTTGAGACTCGAAGAAAGAAAATCTCGTTCTTATATGCGATTTTTTATTAAATTCGGCAGGTCTTGAATCGAGATTCAACTATAAAACTCTTTATGTTTAAACCCTTTTTATTAGTAACTAGCGGACGTACCCGGCTTCGCCCGGGTTTTACCCGAGTAAAGGTTTGTCTAACGAATCTCTCGATAAAGTGAACATTTGTTCCCGGTCCCTTGAAAAATACTCGATAAGTTGAATAAAATCAATATTAATTGGTTCCCTCGGTAATTGGAAGTTAAAGGAATAGTATCTTGCCTTGGAATTGTATAATTATTCTTGTATGGATGTACCCGGCTTCGCCCGGGTTTTACCCAAGTAAAGGTTTGTCTAACGAATCTCTCGATAAAGTGAACATTTTTTCCCCGGTCCCTTGAAAAATACTCGATAAGTTGAATAAAATCAATATTAATTGGTTCCCTCGGTAATTGGTAGTTAAAGGAATAGTATCTTGCCTTGGAATTGTATCATTATTCTTGTCTCAAATAAATTGCCGTGTCATCCTGAATTTTGTCTTTCCTAATTTTCTACATCACAAAATCATCGTATCATCATGATAATATTTAGAGCAGATTGTTGAATTATAACAGATAAATTAGAATATTCATCTTGATTATTTTTAGGCGAAAAGTTATTTCAAAAATTGTATTTGCTAGAAACCTTCCCAGTACTATACTAAATAACTTCCCAAAGTTTCATGGCGTTCCAATGAGTGGTTTGGTCAGGCATAAAGGACAAACAGACACACACACACATACATTCATTTTTATATATATAGATATAATATTGTCACTGAATAATCATTTCGAATATTCTGTTTTCAGTTTACATAATAAATATTTCTCTAGTCATTGCCGCTTAACATGCTTGTAGATTATCACTTGTAAAATTAATTTAACACTTTTTTTGAATTCTATAGATTCAATTAATAAATTATTTTTAATTAAGCTTCTGGAATACTCGTCATAACTACGGAGACAATATTAATATAGATGAAGTAAAAGAAGCTTTATCTAAAATGAATATTCTAAATATAATATTTAAATGAGGTATAATTTTGGTGGTATTTAGTTTTCCCGCCCAATTTTGTAAGGAGGCAGACGATTCCAAGTTTTGGCAGCAGAAGACTGCCAGCTGGCTCCAATATCGGCTGGTTCCTTCGATCAACAGGAAATGAGAAACAATAGCGTGAAGATCCATCTTGGGTGAATTGATGCTTATTCCCCATTGTTATCAACACTAACAATCTATCGGATGGAAGAAGCTCACTTTTTACTTGTTCTCTCTTTGTGTTGAGATCAAGTAGCTGGAAATAATAGCTTTATGTCTTCCTCACAACTAATTAGTTGAGAAAATTGTGGACGTTATACTTAAGTTTGTAGAACGACATTTGAAAATATCCCGTATGCGTTTCTTTTGAACGAAAATTCGAAATTTATTTTAAGGAGAAATAACGATTATTTCTAAACCTAAGGATGAAGTATGAAAGGATGAATTTTGAAGAGTAATGATGAACGGAAAAATAAAAGTGTCCAGGGATGGGAAAACTTTCATACCTCATCCCTAAGGTTAGAAATAATCGTTATTTCTCCTCTAAAATAAATTCGTTCAAAAGAAACACATGCGGGATATTTTTAAATGTTCTACAATCAGAGGCTACATTATATTTATAAAAATACTTAAGTTTCCCTTTTTAATAGTTTAGAATTAACACAAAGCAATAACGCGAAATCCATATATAAAAATGGAAGGATTTAAGCACCAATGTTTCTTTTATGAACAATAAAAACTTCTGGTTAGGATGTAGACATCAATTTTCAATTACCATAACTATATTATAGTGAAGTATTTATCATTTTACACTAGTATTAACAGAGTATCATTTTTTATGTTTATATTTTACCACTCTGTAAACTTCCCTCATTCCTTATCGTTTGTTTATCCTTCAAATTTTGTTCTTACCTTAAATAAATCGCTGTGTTATCCCGAAGATTGTCTTTCCTAATTTTCCATGTGGTAATATTATAAGAATATAAATTCAAAAGGTCTTTACGCTCGTTGAAGAACGAATTTATTGAAAGCTAGCGAAATAAACATGTTAGAAGAAGCTCCTTTTGAGTTTATAATCTTATAAAATACAAACCTCTACTGTCCTTACTGAGAGCCAAGCCTTCACAATATATTTTTTCATCCCAGAAAGGACAGTAGAAGTTTGTATTGTATATAAAATAAACATTCGTGCTTGATTTCTTTCATTTTATATATAGTAAGGAATATAGTTTCTTTGGGGCGTTAATTTGATGATGTCTTCTTTGTAGGAGACGTAGAGATATAACTGAAAAGTGTATTCCTATTTATTAAATTTAATTAGTAGATATTTTTAATTCAGTGTTCATTCATAACAAAACATAATGTATTATTTGGCTTAATGTTTAATATAAATAAAACTTTGATATATAAGGTTGTCCCAAAATTTCTTGTTTTTCTTAACGTTGTTTTTCTTATTACTAGGCGAATAATATTATTACGACGAATACATAATAATACATAATGCAATCATTTCTTGAAAATAAAGATATTTTGGCCAGTAAATCTTTTTATTACCTCGACGTTTCGGCAAATATCTTTTGTCCTCGTCAGGAGCAAACAAAAATTAAAAGATTTACTGGCCGAGGTATCTTTATTTTCAAGAACTATGAATGCCGGCCAGGTAGCCTCTATCTTTACGATAATACAATTACTTTATACATAATACAAAGACATTATACATGACGGCGAATAATATTGGAATTCCATTTTTTTGCAAAGTGTTTACGAACTTTTGTGACAACCTTGTGATTTATTTTGTGTCCTTGTTGTCTTGATTTGGTGACGTTTTCTTTGTTGGAGAGGAAGGATAAGTGGAAAGTACTATTTTAAATTTATAATCAGACGATTTTCTAAAATTCAGTGTTTCTTTATCATTATCATTTTGTGTAATGTTTAATGATAATATGTTTTGAAAATAGAGAAATTCATAAAATGATCTTTAATTAAAAAGGCATATATTGGGTCAAAATATCATTTATTTTACCAATATTTCAGTTGGCTGAACACCAACCTTTTTCAAGATACAAAATATTTATTTCAACAAACGTTATGTGACGCTGAGTTTGTTGTTGACATAATTTCGGAATAAATATGTTGTAATACTTTGAAAAAAGTTGGCATTCAACCAACTGCTATATTGGTGAAATAAATTATTTTTGTTCCAATATATACCTTTTTGATTAAATATTTTATTATGTGTGTTCTTTGTGGCGTTGATTTGATAGTATTTTTATTTGGTATAACGGAAAAACCTGATAGTAAAGAAAAAAAAAAAAACATATTTTAATTGGTATAATTTGTAGATATTATAATTTCGTGTTTCTTTATCATATTCTATGTAGTATGTATGTGGCCATGGCATTTCAAATTCACAAAATATAATTTTCCACTTACAACCTCTAATAAAGAAGTTAATGCTATGTGTGTTTTGTGGGGGTAGAGATAAAATTTCAAATATTCAAATAAAAACAATCAAATACTTTATCACATTATAATTTCAATATTTTCGGTTAATAATTGATATGTATAACAGATAATATACACTCATAGACAAAATTTAAGAAAGTTGTACTTCCACAATGTATATCAGGATTCAGGCAGACACTTTAAAAATATTTGATACAAGTGACCTTTTTTGAAGACATACGAGATTACCAAGTGTGAACAAAATTGTCTTTGTCTCCTTCAAAAAACAGACGACCGGCAACAACCAAGACTTTCCACTTCCTTACCTTTTGTCCATGAGGGTAAACTTACTCGTTGCGATAAGAAAGGGTATAAAATTATAATAAGTACCTATAGTTTGAGAGAATAATATATGTGTTTATAATATAATGAATAATATTTATTGGTTAAATTAATACCTAAATACTTTTATAATTATTGCCTTCTTTCGAAATAGGAAACATATTTCGATAAGAAAAGTATTATTTCAAAATATTCCACACATATATACGTTTCTTGTTTATATATAAGAAGAGGTATCGTAATTTTAAACAAAATAAATCACTGAAATAGAATACATTTTTATATATTTGACTGTGGATCGATGGTAACGTCCAATCAGCTTTAAGATAAGAGGTGACAAGAAGGATGGGAGCTCGAGGGGACAGTGATACATCGCCTGGTGTCCTTCTGAGAGATTTTGTCCCTACGTCCTTGTTGTCAGATTGTCATAGGTCACTCAACCTGATTGGTCGGTATTGAAACGTTCTATTGCAATAAAACAAATTGAAAAGTTAAGAACAAAAGGCATCTCCTGATCGGGAAACTAGTGAAAAAGTCAAAGTTTAAGAATTTACACACTGGAAATCTGGAATAATAAAAATAAAATCAAAGATTAGTTTATATTTATTCCGACAGATAACGCAAGCCATCAAAAACGTTTAGTTGAATGATCAGGAGATGCCTTTTTCTTAATTTATCTACCTGATCCCCGATTTGATAGCCATATATATCCTACAGATGAGGAAGTACTCGGCTTCAGCGGATGCAATAAGGGCGTGAATCACGGAAGAGATGTCATTGTACACTCTTAACGACTTCCTGGCAACCTTCTACATCTTCTAGGCCTCGTTCTTAAACATTGTTGGATTTCTTATACACCAATCTCTGCTATTCAGCTCAACTCTTCTTCTATTACAGAGTGTCATAAATATATATTCAGAAAAAAGGCATCTCCTTATCGTGCAACTGAATTCGAAATATATATTTTGAATAACGTGGTTAGCTTCTCTTTATTAATCAAGAAATACCAATTCGAGAATAATTAAAAATCAACGATTAGTTGATATTTATTCTGACAGATGGCGCCAACCATAAGAAACTTTTAGTTGCACAATCATGAGATACATTTTCTTAATTATTTTGCTTTGTTAAATATTTTAATGATCATGATAATTAGGAAATATATATTTCTAAATAATTATATACTTTTAACGCGCGCGACAGCTATATCTGTAGCATTGTTCAATGAAACGTTTTTCATTCCAGTATTAATACAAAAATAATAATAATATTTTACGTATTTAAAAATCGATATTTTTTGTATTTCTGTAAATTGTTTATTTTGTGTTTATCCAGGTGTTGTAGAATTATTTGTTTAGTAGCACTCAAGTTTCCATTAAGATTTGCCTCCCGCACGCCAAGTTTTTACACCACTCTGTGAGCTGCACTTTAATCTATTTTGACCAAAATAGCAAGGGAATTAACGACACGCACAACATGGAAAAATATCAAAACCAAATCTTATTTAAAATAACTAAACTATATATTTCTTTTTTACATTCTATATTTCCCTTTTTTATAATTTCCATAAAATATTAGATGGTTCAAGGATTTGGTGGGAATGTTTTTAAAACAGATTATACTGTAAGTATACCATATGTCTACACTTATCAATGCAAAGGAATAGCTAAATTTTATCATTTTCTTCTTAAAAAGGCTTGATTAGCATGCACAGAAGGAGATAGAAAAGTTTAAAATAAGTTTTCTTAGAAGATTGAACGTTTCGCCCAATAATCAACGATTCGACTTGTGGGATGCTGACTGGATAGAAACCGCTACAAGAAAACTTCACTCTAAGAACAAACCTTCAATAATTTAGTTACATAACCGTTTAGTAAACTCGGTTGATAAAATTGTCTTCAACAATTACAAATAAGTTTCGCCCAATAATAAACAATTCGACCCTAGGAACGATGACTAAATAGAAACCACTACTAGAAAACTTCTCTCTAAGAACAAACCTTTAATAATTTAGTTACATAACCGTTTAGTAAACTCGGTCAATAAAATTGTCTTCAACAATTGAAAATAATTTGAGTCAAAAGGCGATCCATTAATTAAGTTTATATAAAAGGGCGTACCTCTGGATCTGTAAAGAAAAAAAAAACATTTTTTCTCAAAATATTTTGAGAGATTGCTCCCTATTTATGAATTTATTGCACAGTCCATATTTTACAGATCCAGGTACGCCCTTTTATATAAATTTCAAATAGGTTTCGCCCAACAATCAACAATATACTTTTGGGACGATGACTAGATATAAACCACTAGTAGAAAACTTCACTCCAAGAACAAACCTCTAATAATTTAGTTACATAACTGTTTAGTAAACTTGGTTATAATAAAAGTGAATTCAACATCTTTCTATCTACAGAGGGAGTTAAGTACACAAGCAGAGACACGGTTCAGTGGTCGGTATTGGATCTCTAAGAGAAAAAGAAGAAAGCAAACAACAAAGGATGTCCCCGAGAGACCCATCTGGATAAGCCAGGACATCGGGTTCCCCAACTTAATAAGAGCGGACTAATTGTGGACTTAATTGCTTCGAGTTCTTCTTCAACTCTGCTAATTAGATTCCGGCACGGATTAGAAGCGGGGAATGCAAATGAGGTAAATTAATGAACTGGATTTATTGGTTTTATGGGAAACCTACAAAAAATGCACTACGTCTCTGATTACCGTAAGGAATATTTAAAGTTGAGTCGTTTGGTTTGTTACTCAGTGGGATAAATCGACCTTTGTACTGCATACCTCCGTACAAAGGCAACAACACGTTCTGGTGAATGGAGATATACAACAATAGTGTGAAAGTGTATTCAATACACGTCTCGTGAGAGAATTCCACCGCAGACATTCGCTCTGACAACAAACATTCATCCACAGATATCTGTTGTTTATTCATTCCTTATGGTAATCTTAATTTACCTCTTTAATTTGTTCAGTTATTCTCAAGTGCTTTCGCTAGCACGAAGGCCAGAGATGAAAGATTTTGAGAAGATACATTTCACTGGAATCCTGATCTTTTTACTTTAATATTGATATAAGAAATTATTTATGTTATTGAATTATGAACACAAATGGTATTATTTAATACATAGCAATAACGCACCATCTATATATTACAAATGAAAACACCAAAACGCGAATGTTTCTTTTCACAAATAAATCAAACTTCTACTGTCCTTACTGTAATGAGCCAAGCCCTCCCAATATTTTTACATCGCAGTAAGGGCAGTAGAAGTTTGATTTATTTGTGAAAAGAAACATTCGCGTTTTGGTGTTTTCATTTGTATTAAAATGGTATTATTAAAAGTTTCTGCATCATTTACACTCATGGAGAAAACTTAAGGAAGTTTTACCTTTTAACATGTAAATCGGGATTCAGACAGTAAATATATTTATATACACAGTAACCTATATTGAAGACATAGAGATAACCAAGTGTTCACAAAATAGCCTGTCTCCTTAAAAAAAAAAAAAAGATGACCAGAGAAATCAAATACTTTATGCTTTAAGTTTTGTCCATGAGTGTATACACATGGTTATTACATAGACCCAATGATTCGATAATGTGCCTATATTTAACTATTTTAGAACTTTTGAATTCAGAAATGTAGTCATCCATTATAAGCCATAAGTAGTTATTTTAAGCTAAATTTCTTATTTTACCCAACTTCTCTTCTAAATGTAAGACTTTCAATCAGCATAGCTGAATTATGATCGCATATCTACCATCATTGTGGAATCCAGATAGAGTAATAATAAAGTCTATAGTCGAGTAGTTTAAAATGTTCTTTTCTGTGCCTCTATAGATTTGAACATACCATTTAGCTGGGTTCAATACCCTTTGTTAACTTTTTTTTTCATTTTCTGAGAATATCAAAAAAGTGAATTTATACTAGGTTCAGGTGGATAGATTAAGTAAAAAAAGACATCTCCTGATCTTGCAGCTGAAAGTTGCTGATATCTTGAGCCATCTCTCAGAATAAATATCAACTCTTCGTTGATTTTTATTTATTCCAGAATTGGCCAAATACCCTTTCTTTATTAATCAAGCATAGCTAACTACATAATCATTTCGGGCTATTGCACTCATCGTCGTGGTGCAAACTGTACTTCAAAACCAAAAAAAGCTGGTCTTTGGGACATCCTGAAAAATCATCAGGTATTGATGCCAGATCGTCAAATTATAAGAAAAATAGTATAAAATGGAAGTTTGCTGTACCAGCATCCCTTTCAAAACGTTATTTCTAATATAACACTTTTTATTTCATCTATTTTTATTCACATAAAGCTCTAATTGACATAAAAATTATATAAATACAATAAAAATCACACCTCTTAAAATAAAACAATTATATTTTTCATAATTAAAAATATAAATAATATTTATATAACACAAATATCTATTAAAATTCAGTCCAAAAAAAGTAATAGAAAATATATCAAACGAACCTAGAAAAACATGTCAAACGAAAAACCCGCCATATAAATTATGCAGACGAACAAGCGGCAATAACTCACAGGTGCTCCACATCACAAACACCACCGAGTATAGTTCCATTTATCTTGAGCAGACGAACTGTCTAAAAATAACCTGATTTTATAAAACCCTGCAGACGATGGATAATAGGAATTCATCGTTTGGGAGATAATACATCTTCCATGTGATCATTTAGAAAGATTGGTCGATATAAGATCAATAACATTTGTTAGCACTGGGAGCAAGTTTATTTCGTTTTTTTTTTTCACTCTGTGAAATTTGCTCCCATTTTTATATCCATGTCATAAAGAAGAGAAATTGAAAAATGGATTTTAATAAATGTATATATAATATGTATTTATTTTGCTATAAAACATTGATTTTTAGTATTTATATAGAAATGGGTATTCATTTTTATTGCAGGGAATATAACGTTGATCTACAGGTGAATGAAATCAATAAAAATGATATTGATTTTATTAGCATAATAAAATTTAATTATAAATAGTGTCTATAAGAAAATATATCATTAATTATTAGAATAATTTTATTATAAATTATATTATTCAATTCAATTATTCTTTTTTTTTTCAACTAAATGAATTTGAATCTTTATTTAAGACTAAACACCAAGAGACATTGAAAATTACAAGCAATAATATTGTAGCAAAGTATTTATTATATTATTAACAGAGTATAATTTTTTATGTTTATATTTTGCTACTCTGTAAACTTCTCTCATTGCTTATCTTTTGTTTATCATTCATAGATTGTTCTTACCTTAAATAAATTGCTGTCTCATCTTAGGGTTTGTCTTCCCTAATTATCCACGTGGCAATATGATGCAACCTTTTTTTTTAAATTGGTATTTTTATTATGGTATTTTGAAATAATATTAAAACATTTGAAAAAAACTTTATTTTGTTGAAAATAAATAGAGAAATAATAATTTCTAAGATATTATATAGAGCAGCAAAAAAGTATTTTATTAAGACATTTTGGTCCTACATATCGTCGCGGAGATAAATAAAGCAAGGGCAAATTTGGGAATAATTAATTTATTATAAAGGGTATTTACCTTTTAGTTCTCCAATAAAATTATATACAAGAGGTTTATATAGGGAGAGTGATAACAACTTATCCCAAGATAAAAATAATAATAATGAGATTGGTCAGCCACTGAGGCGTCTCGTTTTCCTTATTTTCCGATAAGATTCCGAGAACCCCTCACACCTGTGGTCGTCCCCCCGGAGTGCAATGATGATTGACAGGTGTCCCATAGAGCTGTAGAAGCTGAAAAAATGTTGTAGATATTCTATATACAGTTACGAGCGTCATTCTTCATCTCCTAATCAATCATCTCTGTCACCGTTTGCTTTTTTTTTGGAATGGCGCACTCCTATTGGTTGGCTACGATCACGCCACCTTTGCCCCCCCATCATGCCTCCCCCACTCGCTTTTTCTTTTTTGTAACTATTGTGTTGGAGCGGGTCGCTCCTTAAATAAATGCATATATTAGTTAATAAATAAATGGAATCCTCTCTTTCTTTTTCCCAGTATGAGACGCCTACGGAAGCCAACAGTACATAGACAGATAAAGCACATAGGCTATAGTTATTAACTAATATATGCATTTATTTAAGGCGCCAATTTATAATTGTAACAAATAGTATTTGAATCAAAACATTCAATCGGGTAAAACACGGGCGTTGCCCGGGTCATTCGGCTAGTTATAATAAAATTATGGCATATATTTTAAATTTCTTTAATTAAATTTAAAAAAAATTACTCTATGAAATGTAAATAAAAATGAGTAAATGTTTTGAATAGGAATAATACTATATATATGTCTAGTTTGCTATAGTTTTGCATGGCTAAAAAGAACAATTTGCATGTATATAAACAAATAAATATTTTTTCTAACCAACGGTGAATGTATTTCTGATTTTGAATCCCTGATAACACAACTATAACGTCTAGCTCACCAGTTGTAAGTATTATCAGAGATTCAGAATCCGAAATTCAGAGCTTTGTGTGGCTGTGGTTGTAGACCTACTTGACAATATTATATCCATCCGTATGAACTTAAGAAAGAAAAAAAAAAAAGGAAGAAAGTAAGAACGACATAATAACCCCTACCTGTCTTATTTTCATCAGTTATAACGTTATTCTCAACTTTTCTTCTGAACTGAAGAACTGGTATTACAAGTATACAAAGCTCTCATCGGAAAGTGAATTAAGGAAAAGCTGGCAAAGCCTTGACTTGTTATGTTGATAAGCATATGGAGCTGAAATATTTTTCTCTGCAGAGAGGAACAATTCAGACTGATATAAGCTATCCTATATTTAGTTTCATCTCCACATATGGCCTACATTTTATTCAACACATTTTCCTACAATAGTCTATGATAGTAAATGATATACACATATATATTAGATAATAAAAGGCATATATTGGATTTGAAAAAATATTTATTTTGCCAATATTTCGGCTGGCTGAACGCCAACGCGGCGCTGAGTTTGTGTTTACAAAAATGTAATGCCTCGATAAAGGTTGGCGTTCAGCCAGCCGAAATATTGGCAAAATGAATATTTTTTCAAATCCAATATATGCCTTTTATTATCTAATGAATTAAGTATGGATTGCTCTATTTTCAAAACATATATATATATATATATATGGTGTGTTGCAAATGTCCCTATCGACTAACTGTCGTGATTCTAATTATCCTGTAGGACTGACTGTGGTGTTGCAAATGATCCTGTCGACTGAATGTTGTGATGAGTTTATCCTGTCGGATGACTCTAGTGTGGCATGTTGCTTAGATACAGTCGTGATGGCCACAAAGATCAGAGTGGTTAAAGTCGTGAATGAGAATGCCAAAAGGACGAGGCATGTTGGGTGTCACCATAGAGATAGCAGCCGGGCGCCCGTCGAGGGGGTCTGATCTATTCTAGGGCCAGAGAGAGACTGGTGGTAATCCGACTGTTTTTCGAACCGACGGTGTAAACGGAGATCTTTCTCCTGTCTGGGCGCCGGCTGTCACTCAATCTAATTTTATTATTTAGTTTTGTATTACGTGATGGCCAAACTGGCGAGTTGAATTGTGTCTACAGTTTTGGTTGTTACACTATAGCTATATTAAATATGGGGATATAAGTATATATTGAAATATATTACAACATATATATACCATTTATTGATAAAACTTAGAAAGGTTGTACTTTTCAGCATGTTTTTCGGAAATGCAGACGATAACTCTGTAAGATATTTGATACACAGTGACCTTTATTGGAGATACAGGAGATAACCAAGTTTGAACAAAATTGATACTGTCTCCTTCCAAAAACAGACGACTGGCAATATCTTGAAGATTTTCCACTTCCTTAATTTTTGACCATGAGTATAATTATGAACGATACTACAAGGATTCCTTGTTCACAAAGATCAAGAGTAAATGTAGTCCTATTGTGATGGTTCCAGAACTCTGCCCACCTCCAGAAGTCCGCGTATTGCCTGCTCTATATTATATAATTATCAAAAGCTGTAATCTATATTAGAGCAACTTGAAAAAGAAACAAGCTATAATCCAAGAGGGTCTGTAATAAATTTCCAATGAAACTATCCAATATACCACGACGTTATATAAGACACCGATGGATCAAAACACATCAGTTTTAATTAAAACCATCGACACCTCTTCTTCACTCTCTTCCTTTTATAATTAATCTGTTACCATTAATCTCTTTCCTTCACACTAATATAAAAATACACATTATAGTTAATTAATTTCACGCTACTGAGAAAGTTTTTTTTTATCATATAATATATATATTAAAATACAGAAGGCATTTCCTGACCCTAGGCACAGTGCTTATATAAAATATTTATATATTTTTAATTATTTTTCCCAAGAAAAGCGTATTTACGCAAACTTGGCCTTAAATCCCCATTTCGTGATTTCTCAGGAAGACTCTGGGACCAAAATATTTTGGTCGTATAGGTACAGACTGAACCACAATGACGAAGGCCTTGATTTATAAAAAAAAATGGGTTGGCCAAACATCAGGGAACAGGCTAAATCAACGTTTAGTTGATTTCCTTTCCACTAGATGGCGCTTTGCCATCTAAATTTCATGTGAACGTGTTCAGGATATGCCTTTTTTTGATTTTAATATATATAATAAAGCATAGGGCTCCTAGATCAATTTTCTCCCGAAAAAAATCCATCTATATATATATTTTATTTATTTTAAAATTGTTTTTCACACACACATATGGTAATTTAAACCAACAATTCCATATTGGTGTAATATAAAAAGATTGTATGATTTATTTATTTATTTCAATTCAAAACGCTATGTCCTCCTAGGGACACTTGCGCTAAATGTATATACAAATATAACAAAGAAAATATTCAACATGGAAAGATACACACAGAAAGTAACTTAGAAAGATTCATAAATATTATTAACATATAGAGATATTCTTTGAATTTTATTTACAGTTACATCATTAAATATATACATATATACACACATATACACGCATACACCTATATATTGTTTACAACCATATAATATGTCCAATATTTCCTTGAGATCGTTACATCAAAGACCATTTTTCTTAATGAAATCCAAAGGAAATTAAATTTTACATATGTGTCCTTACTTGAAATTAAATCACTAGGGTCTAAATTTTGTACGTGTTGTACAATAGAAACACCTCTGTTAATAAATATACGCAGGTTATACATGAACCATTGCATCAAAATAGGTAATGTACTCTGTACACGGGACTTTCACAGTGCAACTGTGTCCTTCATTATTTGTGTGGACAATCCCAAGTCTTCCATTCTGCCTCAACAACGACTGTCTGTACTCTGTGAAAACTGTGAAAGGTCTTCCGAAGTAAAGAGAGGTATTGAAAAGCTCTCCACACCTGACTTCCCTCTCGGTTACCATATATATATACATGAAAAAATGAAAGAAAAAATAAAAGATAAAAAGTTCAGGTGTTGAAATCAAAAATAAAAATGGCATATCCTGACCAGGAGCACATGTGCTTACAGAAGGCAGAGCGCCATCTGGTGGAACAGAAATCAACTAAACATTGATTTAGCCTGTTCCCTGATATTTGGCCAACCCAATTTCTTGATATAAATCAATATATATATATATATATTATATAATATCTAAAAACTAAAATATTTCTATATTTTAAAAATTATATACAGTAGAACTTGGATAATTCGAACTTCTTTAATTTGAAAACCTCTTTAATTCGAATATTTATCTTGGTCCCTAGAATTTCCTATATAAATAATGTTGAAAAATCGTGGTTAATTCGAATTATGTCTTGGATAATTCGAACTTTTACGAGTTAAAATAAGGACCTGATGCCGGTTCAAGGCGTGAAATTTTGCGAAATGACGTTGTAATATTGTAACAACGAATTTGTTATTTTATTATTATTAATTATTTTCTTAACAGAGTTATCAATTTTTATGTTTATATTTTGCTACTCTGTAAACTTCCCTCATTGCTTATCTTTTATTTTATCAATTATAGTTTGTCCTTGCCTTAAATATATTGCTGTGTCACGCCGAAGTTTGTCTTTCCTAATTTTCCACGTGGCAATATCTTGCCGCAAGAGAAGTACTATATATAATAAATTTTATTTTATTGGATTTTTGAGACTCCCTATTTATCAAGAAAGCTAAAAGGAGCGAATATGTCGGCGCTTCGAACATACAAAATTTGACGTTGGCTGAAAAAATAGCGGCGATTAAAGAAGTAGAGATGGGGATGAAAAAAAAATCCGATATTGCTAAGGACTTTGGGATTCCTCGAAACACGTTGTCGACGTACTTAAAAAATAAAGAAAAAATTCTCAGGAGTGAAAGTGAATGTGTTAAAGGCCGAAAAAGGTTAAGGGAGCCGGGAAATCCTGATTTGGACAAATGTGTTTTAAAATGGTTCAAGCAAGCAAGAGATAAGAAGATTCCCGTGAGTGGTCACCTTATAAGAAGCAAAGCTGAACAATTTGCTACTGAAATGGGGAAAACCGATTTTAAGGCGAGTTCTGGGTGGCTAGATGGCTTCAAAGAACGCAACAAAATTTCGTTCAAAAAAGCTGGTTTTAAAAAAGCTGGTTTTGTAAAAAAGGAGGAGGATGAAGAAAATGCAGATGATATTATAGCGGAAACGATGCCTTCAGTTGACGGCTGGGAGGACGTCATTTCTAATCCTACCACCTCGTATGACGATTTCTTAAACGTGGATGACGATGTTGCAGTATGTGGTGAGATAACCGACGCAGATATCATCGCTGAAGTGCTCAACCACAACATTGAAAAACAAGACGGCGACGAGGCATCGGGTGATGAAGACGAGTCATCAGTTGCCGGGGAAATGAACGTTCCAAGTGCGGCCGAAGCAACGAAATATATCATGCAACTTAGACGCTTTTTTGAAAGTAAAAATGACGTAAGTCCCTCTATTTTCCACTCGTTGAATATGTTAGAATCCTTTGTCCTTACTGAAAGACTTAATTCTAGAAAACAGGCTAAGATTTCTGACTTCTTTGGCAAAAATTAAATTTCAGAGTTCCAACGAAGCAGAATAATCTGGACATTTTTTTAACCAGCAATCTTCCTTTTTTTTTGTACATTAATACATCAAGTTTGAAATTTTTTAATATGTATTTAGTATATACATACAATTATTGCACATAATCTAAATATACGGTAAAAATGTAAATTTACAGCAACTAATGTTATTATTAATAAAGGAATTGATCGAAATTGTGAGATTTTTTATTGTTTTAAGCCTTTTTATTCAAAACATCTTTAATTCGAATTTTTGGATAATTCGAATTTTTTTATGATCCCTTGGGGTTCGAATTATCCATGTTCGACTGTATTTTATTTTATTAATTGATAATTTTACTTTTGTTATCATCGTTTTTAGAAAGACTTTCAGTTTTGTTGTATAGTTTTATTGTAAATATGCGTAGTTAACATATCTATCCTTTTAAATCACTAATATAGGATTAACTTTATAAATTCTATATAATGTAAAAATAACTAATGTGTAATCTTTCCTCAAGCAATTGAAAATAAAAGCTACTTGACGGTAAATAATTATCTTTTTCTTATCACGACTGCACCAACCCTTTATCTTATCGATCCTTTGTCTTATCAACCCTTTATCTAACAACAGCAACAAATTATTCATAACATATATTTTTTTTCTTCACACACACACAAAGCTTTATTAAGACCACCGGTCTTATGCAGATTCACTACAGGAAAAAGGAATAATAGATGGAGCTCCTGTGTACTCCAGGCAGCCCAGCACCTAACAACAGCCTCCAGGTCCGACGCATGTCCAGTGGCCACATGTTTCTTCTTGTGGAAAGTCTAAAAATATAACCGTTCACAAAATCCGAATTTTTCTGGCTATAATTTATAATATATATTCTCTCTAATTTTAAAGGAATTTAAAAAAAAATGCATTTGAATATAATATTTAAAAAAAGTGATTGCCCGTTCATTATCTACAGAATTGTAAAAAGGTTATTTTAAAATGAATTAACCACTACATATATCTAAACAGAAATATATACAAACCAAAAATATATATATTCGCAATCTTCTGTTAATTTATTTCAAAAGTTTTCAAACAGAAGTATTTCTCTAAATATATTCCCACTACCGAAAAAGAAAAAGGAATAAGAGCCAATACTTTAATGCTCTAAATAAAGAGAAAAATTCCCATATATAAGTACAATAATGGAAACCTTTCTGGAATGTATCCCTGCGGTATAAAGCAAAAAAATATTAATTTACTCAGAATCGATCTGCCAACTTTGTTTTGCCCCAAATTGCCCCCAACGGCCAATCGAAATATTACACCTACAGCGGCCGGCATTTTCTTGTTTAAATTTTAACCAGAAGAAAATACGTAATGCATATTTTTCCTTTCTTTTTTTTCAAAATGAATTATGTATTTTATATACGTTAGTGCTTGTCCACCTTATATTATACAATTTGTAAATTTATGTAGATATGTTCAAATAGTAATTTTAAATAATATTGGATATATATCTATATATATAAAAATGAATGTTTGTGTGTTTGTTTGTATGTCCGGTATACAAATTCGCAGTAGTTCACTAATTCAAGCCTAAATTCCATACATAGGTAAAAAATAACGGGGAAGACGATAGGCTATTTTAAAAAATATATATAAATCAATTATTAAAACTATATATTCAAATTATTCTACTTAGCTCACGAACAGCGCCCTCTATCAAGTACTAAAAGGTTATAAATACGTTTAAAATCTAAATCTTCTCAATATTTTATTAATATAGTTCGCTTGATAACACATATAATATAAATATTTATATAATAACTGCTCTAATTTGAAATATTTGGTAGGTTTTATTTTTTTTATATATTTTCATTTTTAGATATAACTGATCTAATTCGCCGTTTAAAATAACTAATAAAAAAACTAATAACACAACAAAAGCCTTTATTAGGCACACGTGCCATACAGGATTCTCCCGGTAGGACAAAATAAATAAATAACAAATTAGCATCATCGTTATTTACAAATATTGGGTATTGACCTCGACCAATTATCGAGTTGGATCCGGTGTCTGTGCTAAATATTTTGATTGAGATAGGTTTTATTTTTTATATATTTTCATTTTTAGATATAACTGATCTAATTCGCCGTTTAAAATAACTGCTCTTGAAATATTTGGTATGTTTTATTTATTTATATAACTGATCTGATTCGCCGTTTAAAATAACTGCTCTAATTCGAAATATTTGGTATGTTTTATTTGTGTTCACTCTATTTCTATTTATTTGAAGTATTATAATTTCCATGTTTCAAAAACCTATATTAAAAAGGTCGTTAGAAATATGTAAGGCCTGAAATAGCTTTACATGCGAATACTTATGATGCAAAGCGTAGCTTAATGGTTAGGTGTGCGGCTTCGTATTTCCACAACCTTGGTTCGAAACTTAGCCTGGGTGTTTTTTTTTATATTATTGAAGCCAAGTTTTTTTTTTTTTTTTACAGTACCAAAATTTCCATACATAGGTAAAAAAATACGAGGAAAACGATAGGCTATTTTTAAATTATATATAAATTAAATATTAAAACTATATTCAAATTATTCTGTTTAGCTCACGAACAGCGCCCTCTATCAAGGTAATAAATACGTTTAAAATCGAAATCTTCTCAAAATTTTATTAATAATAGTTCGCTTAATAATTAGAATACTTGATCTAAATTAAAATATTTATAGACGCTCGCTCGATTTGAAGATTTATATCGTAACTAATCTGACTGAAATTTTAACAGTATATAGAGTAGAATCTGGAAAAACTTATAGTGAAAATTTCAGGTCTCTATCCCGAATATTCGTCGAGTTTGCCCTTTTTCTCGCGAGCAGCGCCTCTAGCGGTGAAGATGGGAGGTAATATCAGCTGACCTAATGTACATGTAAAGTTTGGAGCGGGACGTTTCACAAGAGTGACATCCACGGCGCCAATTTATAATTGTAACGAATAGTGTTTGAATAAAACACTTAATCGGGTAAACCCGGGCGTTGCCCGGGTCATTCGTCTAGTATATAATATATATGGGATAAATTTAATATTTAATGAAATATATTTCTAGACGTTGAAGTATTTTTGAATGACAATTTTCTTTTCAATTCTGTGATTCTAATTGCTATAAATTTTATATTTCTGGTTGTTAATATTATAGTAGATTATTTATTATTCTATGAAACTAATTTATATTTTTGATATTTGTATTTAAATACACTGTAAAATTTTATCAATGCCTCTCTGCTATTTTATTAATTTTAATTTGGTTTTACGTTAAATAAATTGCCGTGCTATTTTGAAGTTTTCTTTCCTAATTTCTTACGTTACAATATGGGACAATTCCTTATTGATTAAGATATGTATTTATTATTTATTTGATATGTATTTGATTATATTTTAAAGCAAAATTTAAAATATTCATTAAAGGAAATTACTTTTCGAAATTGGCATTTTAAATATCAATACCATGAACATTAATGAAAAATAAATGAATAAATAAATCGAAAATGACTAACGTTGTCTTTAATTTCCTAACGTATTTTCAATTTTCTGGTATTTTTCCATGGTAAAAATTTCTAAAAAAGTCTCTCTTTCTATTAGAGAAATTTTTAAGTCAAAAATAATTTTTGATTTTGCACTTATAAGAGTGACAATACTTTTACATTTTAATAACAACAAGATTTTATTTTTTAACTATAATTATTTTAATAGCATAACAACATTCACATTTTTAATCAATATTTTTCGAGTTTATTTTTATGAAATATCAATAATTATATTAGAGTTTTAATTATAGTTTGATTTTAATAAAAAAATACTTTTATTTCTATTTAAATTTATATTTTAATGTAAAATAGATAAATTCAATTCAAAATAAAGGCATTCTATATATATTTATATATTATATAATATTAGATTCATTTTAAACAAGCGATAGAAATAATGCGCACAAGATATACTTTAGAATTCTCTTATGTATAAACACTTTCTGATATGAAGTTTATATTTCTCTAAAATCTGTTGTACATATTTTAATTATTTGTTACCACAGAGTGTGTGTAAGCTCACGGGAAAATAGGCGCTAAAAAACAAGAAAAAAAGAGTTCCTTTGTTTTCAATATAAGTTTCCTTTTATATTTTGTTACCTCTCTTGTTAATCAATAAATATAATGTTTAATTAATAATTATTGGAATCAGTTTCATTAATAATTCTAAGCAAAGTCAACAATTGGTAGCAGAGCGTGGTTTATTGATATAAAGCTCAAAAACGAAAATATTCAATCTGAAGATTAAGCAAGAAGTTTATTCTGATCGGTAAACTGAAGCACTTATAAGAAGATTAAAGGTATTTATATAGATTAAGTTAAATTATATCTATATATTGCATGTTTAAAAGCTACCCAATATTTAAATAAATTTAAAATATATATTTGTTTTAAATTATATATTGGTTTGTTTATATTAGCTCAAAAGACGAAAATGGCTGAATATAATGTTTTATCCCAAACAAAAATTGAACCATTAACAGGAAATAATTATCAAATATGGGCGTTGAAAATCGGCGCAGTTCTGAGAGGAAGAAAATTATTTAAATGTGTAATTTCAGATCCAGAACCTGATATGGAAGACAAAAGTTCTTGGGAGATTTGGAGTGATAAAAATGATGAAGCTTTTGGGATAATCATCACTACGTTGACAAATGAACAAGCTGGAATGTTCATAGGAGAAACAAATGCTAAGAAAGTATGGGACTCACTGAGAAAAACATACACAGGCAATTTGGAAGATAAAATTATTGATATAGGCTTAGAATTAAAGAACATTAGAATGAAAGATAATGAAACTGTAGATGAATATATAACAAGGGCAAAAAATATTGCTGCTAGAAGTTCATCATTAGGGCATCAATTTCCCTCAAGAGAACTTTCATTTCATATTGTCAGAGGCATAGATCCAAGGTATGAAAATATTGCTATTGTCTTACGATCAAAGAGAGAGGCAACAATTGAAGAGATTCAACAAACTCTAAGAGAAGAGGAGTCAAGAAGAAATATGAGATTAAATCAATCGGTTGAGAATGGGCATGAACAAGCATACAGAATTAAAAATAGAAAAGTCCAACAATTTCAGCCAAAAAGATGTTTTGTTTGTAATAAAAAGGGGACATCTAGCTAATGATTGCTGGTTTCGAGATAAACAGAAACAAGGATACCAAAAGAAATGGACTCCTGGTGATAGAAATCACAAATACAGTAGGGAACATTCAAATAACCTAGTGGATACTATGAAAAGTGGAATTAATGAGCAAGCATTTGAAACATATGTAAAAGAATTTGAAGATTCACCAGATGAGAGCAATGATAGACAAATATGGTGTATAGATTCAGGATGCACCGCACATTTAACCCCAAACCTAACTTTAATGGAAAATGTGGTAGATTATGAAAGTGAAATCAACCTAGCTGAAAAGGGCAAAACTACCCAAGCCATAGCCAAAGGAGATATGAGACTTACTACATGCACAAGTGAAGGCCAAGAAAATATTCACATCAAAGATATCTTACATGTACCAAGTTTAAGGACTAATTTCTTGTCAGTATACGAATTAGTCAACAAGGGAAATTCAGTTATTTTCAATAAGGATGGAGCAAAAATTTATAATGAAGGGAATGATTTAGTTGCTGAAGCATATATTAAAGATAGAATGTTTATGATGGAAACAAAACAAAGAAATGTACCAATAGCAAAAATGAAAATGCCATGGTTTTAAATACACATTTATCAAATAAAAATAGCAATATAAGTTTATGGCATAAAAGATTAAATCATATAAATGAAGAATACATGAAAAAAATGATTCAAGGACATATTGTAAGAGGATTGGATCTAAAATTCGAAAGGTTACCAGAGTGCGAAGCATGCATAATGGGAAAACTGGTGCAGAAGCCATATAATATTACAGATAATTATACAGTTAAGCCCCTGCAGTTGATTCATATGGATTTATGTGGACCAATGCCATGTCAATCTTTAGGAGGATCTAAGTATTTCCTTGTTATAGTAGATGATTACAGTAGAAGAATCTTTGTATATTTCCTGAGATCAAAAGATGAGACCTTTGAAAGATTTGAAGAATTTAAAGCAAGAGCCGAAAACGAATCAAGTCTTAGAATAAAAGATGTAAGAACGGACAATGGAACTGAATTTTGTAACTCTAGATTTGAAGGACTTTTCAAGAGAAGTGGGATCCATCACCAACTTACCACCACATACTCACCACAAAGTAATGGAGTCGCAGAGAGAGTGAATAGGACTCTTATAGATACAGCGAGAACCTTACTAATTGACTCAAAATTACCCATGATGTTTTGGGCAGAGGCAATTGCTACAGCTACATACATTAAGAATTGTACACCCCACAGGTCTATCAAGCAAAATACCCCTATGCAGAGATGGAATGGCAGGAAACCATCGGTCAAACACATTCGAATATTTGGATGTTTGACACATTGGCTTGAGAGCAAACCAAGAAGAAACAAGTTTTCACCAAAGGGTAGAAAGGGAATATTTATTGGTTATTCCATTAAAAGAAAAGCCTACAGAATATATGATATAATGACAAAGAGAATCCATGAAGTCAGATCAGTAAAATTTAGTGAAGATAAGAGAGGAATTGATTATGCAAATGATATTCAGGAAGATACTAATTGTGATAATTTGACCTATAAAGGAAATTGTGAAGAAATAGTTGCTGAAGACTTTCTTATCTTGAAAGAAGACAATCCTGTCACAGAGAGTAAAATGAAGTCTCAGGAGGATACTTCAGTAAAACTGGGTGGTGACTGTGAAAATGACTCATCACAAACTGAACCGATACAGGAAAGATGTGTAAAAGGAGGAAGAAAGAAAGGAGAAACAAAGAGCATCTTAGAAGAACGGCACAAAGCAAGACTTGAAGAACAAGAAAGGAAATTGATTGAAGAAGGAGTTCGACGCTCACAAAGAATAAAGGATAGGAATAATGCAAACTTAATTATGGAAATTGATCATTATATTCCGTAGAACTTTAAAGAAGCAATGGATAGTGGAGAAAGAAATGAATGGCACAAAGCAATGGAAGATGAGCTCAGTGAGATAGAGAAACTTAAAGTATGGACACTAGTACAAAGGGGAAATGGTATGAAAGTCATCAATAGTAAATGGGTCTACAGTACGAAGAAAACACCACTGACGGCATATATAAACGAAAGGCCAGACTGGTTGCTGTTGGATGCAATCAAAGATATGGTGTGGACTATAAGGAATCTTTTTCACCTGTACTCAAAAAGGAAAGCTTGCGAACAATAGTAGCTCTTGCAACACAACAGAATTTAACCATAAAGACTTATGATGTGAAGACAGCTTATCTCTATGGTGAGTTAAAAGAGACAGTATACATGAGACAACCAGATGGTTTTATACAAAAAGGAGAAGAAAACAAAGTGTGTAAATTGGAAAAAAGCCTGTATGGTCTACCACAATCAGGAAAATGTTGGAACAAAAAGATCAATGAAATTTTATACCAGTTGGGAATGATTAGAACCAAATGTGATCCATGTGTCTATAAACTCCAGAGAGGAGAAGAGTATGCAATACTGGGTCTATATGTAGATGATCTCATCATTGCTGGAACTAGTAAGGAAATTAATGACAACCTAGCCTCAGAAATAGAAAAATATGTTACTCTAACAGAAAAGAAAGATAGCGAACCATTTATTGGAATTGAAATAAAAAGGGAAGAAGATGGATTTTATCTATCTCAGACTCATTATATTGATACAATTCTTCACAGATTTGGACTGGAAGAATGCAACAGTGTGCAGACACCTGGAGATCAAAATCAAAATTTGGATGAATATTTGGACTCTAAGCCAGTAGATAAAACTGTATACCAGGAAATGATTGGATCACTAATGTACCTCTCTACGGGTACTCGACCGGACATATCCTTCAACGTCAGCAATTTATCACAGTATAGTAATGATCCAAGAGAAATACACTTAACTGGAGTTAAAAGGATTTATAGATATCTGAAGGGAACAAGAGATAACATGTTGGCATATAAGTCAAAAGACAACAATATCACAATAAGTACTGATGCGAGCTGGTGCACAACCCGAGACGCAAAATCCTATTCAGGCTATACAGTCAAACTTGGCAACAACTTAATAAACTGGAGAAGTAGAAAGAAAAATTTAGTAGCCTTGTCTACATGTGAAGCAGAACTTATTTCAATATGTGAAGGCATTTCAGAAGTATTATGGTTAAAGGGATTACTAGAAGAACTTTGTGAAAATTTAACTTTCCCAATTACCTTGAAAAGTGACAGCCAGGCTGCAATAAACTGGATACAATCTGACAAGATTACTTCACGAACAAAGCACATAAACCGAAAGTATTATTTTGTGAAAGAGGAAATTCAAAATGGAATCAAGCTGGAATACACTAAAAGTGAAGACATGGAGGCGGATATACTAACGAAGAGTCTACCTAAGGACAAACTACGGAAATGTGCAGATAGCCTTGGACTTGCTGATTAGGGCTTACACACAGGGGAGCGTGTGTTGTACATATTTTAATTATTTGTTACCACAGAGTGTGTGTAAGCTCACGGGAAAATAGGCGCTAAAAAACAAGAAAAAAGAGTTCCTTTGTTTTCAATATAAGTTTCCTTTTTATATTTTGTTACCTCTCTTGTTAATCAATAAATATAATGTTTAATTAATAATTATTGGAATCAGTTTCATTAATAATTCTAAGCAAAGTCAACAAAATCCCTCTACAAGCTGTCTTCTAGCTCCTGCTCTTTGTTCAATATAACACTTGTTTTTAAAATAGTTTTTTAGGTTGAATGAAACATCACATAAGTTAACACTTTAGTTATGATATCATAAAATGTAATTTTCGCATGTCTGACAAGCAAATATTTTTATTCATATATGATACCCAAAAATTGATGCATTTTTCATCTTTGAATTTAAATATTATTTCTTACCCTCTAAACGAATACAAAATACCTGAAAGAAATACTAACTATTGAGATTTTTTAATTGAATCAATAAAACCTATTTAAAACATATTTATGACATTTTATTGACTAGCTGGGAAGCAGCAGGTAAAAGAAATACAGGAGAAAAAAAATCAACGCAATATTAAACATTTATTACCTTTACTTGAATAAATCAAAGTACATTATTTCTATTCCTTGATTAAAATAAATCTGAAAGAAAGTTTATAACAAACAATTACATTTATAAATTTAATTGCCATCTATCGATAAAATTTATGACAATTAATTTCGGCGAATGTGTAACTTTTTATCTCCACCCTCCTTTCTACAATGATAATAAAAATGCATGAAAATGTGAGGAAGATAAAAAGATACGGGTGGTATAATTGCAGAATTCAACTTAATATATAATTATATTCAGATTTTTTTTTTAAACTTGGATATTGATCTATAATTATTGTTGTTAGAGGTTCTTTAAATCTGGTTAGTTGATGCTTAGACAGACACAGGATATCAAGGAAAATGTCTCATTATTTTATATTACTGTTAAATTGAGAAATATTATACATAATATATTTCCATCCATAAATTTAAAACCACATATGAATGCCCTTTAAACCCTTGATAAAGAACCTCATCAATATAAATATAAAAATACATTAATAAAAGAGTTCATAAATCAAAATAAATATAACACTCCCTTAAGAGTTATCAAACCAAAATATTTATATCACAGCAGACGACAATAATAAAGTAAAATGCCATCAAAACGACAATGTTTTTGTCAGGTCCCAAGCACCATTTCATTACTGGACAACACTAAAAAAAGGTTCCTCTAATGAAAGTAGAAAAGTGTGATAATGGCTTCCTAACCCATAGAAAGAAAGCAGTTCAACTTTATTGCAATTTATAGCGAGATTATGAGTCATATTTTAAAGCATTTTCACTTCCTTTTTCTACTTTTTAAATTGCCCAACATTTGCAGTAAATTGCGGCAACAGATGTTTCCAAGATCTGACCTCGTTTAGATGAAAAAAGACCTAGAAATATCTAAATAGTGATTGTGGGGGGGATGATTTATCTAAACTTTTCCCCATTTAGGGTTAGGTACGAACGTTAGGGTTAAGTTTGCGCGGGAAATGGGCTGGCAGATAAGATGGCTGTTTGGAATCCACTTTTAAATGGGATAGTCTCAATTTCTTTCTAACTGTGAGAGCCAGTTTTTTTTTTATCGGTTAATCGTGTTTTTCTGCTTAAATCTCTTGGGTATAATTCCAGATGAGACTCATCAAGATTTACCAAGTTTAAAATTACGAATGATCAAATTTGAATCTAAATTCGTTAGTATTATTTTAAGGTCTATTCCCCTTCCTATATCACATCTCTTCCTATTCAAATTACTTTATAAATAAAATATATCACCAATATATTATTAAGGTATTTTATTCTCGCAGATTCATTTTTTAAAGTGCATTTCTTTTAGGCTTCGATTTTAAAAAAATTACTTCCAATTTTTTTTTTATTTTTCATTTTCAAAAAGGCCTGTTAAAATTTAATCTATTGTTTTTGCTTTGTTGATTTTTAAAATAATTTAACCATGAAATAGTGTATATATTATTCATGTATATTCTATATACATTATTTTTGATTGCCTTTCACCTAAAGAACGTCTTTTCTTGTTTAGGGTAATTTATATATGATTATACCAGATATATTTGTCCATAGTCAAATTTTGAAAGGATTTTAATCCTAATTTTGTTTTTTAGCTTTGAAAATTCCCTACTGTATCTACTTGTACGTGAGAAAATAGTGTTATTTCTCATAATACTCGCAATCATATTTAATTTATAATTGAAAAATATAGAAAGCATAGAGTGTTAGAAATATTTAAAATTTTGATTATAAATAAATAAATATTTTAATATTAATGACTTTGCTTATTTATTCACAATGCTATAAAACTGAATATTTTGCACAACAAATTTATAGATTATGTATTAGAAGCATTAAAAGGGATACAGGATTCTTATTTATAAAGAACGAAAATGCTTTACCTTTAAATGCATTGTCTTATACGTTTTATTCGACCTAATATTACGAATATATACGTGTATATACATTTTTTTACTATTTCAAATGACCTAAACTATTTTAAAATTTAACATATCATTTATAATCGAATTATTCTTCTACGAGCTCTTTTTTAGATTTAAAAGTTAAACAAATAAATCTTTTAAGAAAAAGGCATCTTCAGATCCTGCAATTAAAAGTATCTGAAGGCTTATTCCGAGAGATGGCGCAAGCCATCAGCAACTCTTAGTTGCACGATTAGGAGATGTCTTTTTATCGATTTATCCACTTGATCCCAGTACAATTTCACCTTTGTACTAATATTTCAAATAAATACGTTTTTTGATTTATTTTCAAATGTTTTGGTGTGAAATATATAGTTCAAATACGTATACATGACAAGAGAGAACTATAATAATTTATAACCATCTCAGATTATATATATAATATATAATGTTTAATGAGAGAAATTATATTTAAATATCACAATATTATTAAAGTGATTAAACAAATTTGAAATATGAATATAAGGTAATTACACGACAACTATGTAAAAGTAATTAAAACATTTTAGCGAAATTTTCTTTCGTAAATCAAACAGTTTTATACTGACCTTACTGCGATGAAGAAATATTGGGAGGGTCTGGCTCATCAGTCGTGAACCCTCTTCTAGCCAATTCTTTCCATCAGAGCTTTCTACTATTGTATTTGTCTATAGATCTTTGGTCTATTTGTTTCTTTACGTGTTCATTTTAGGATGAGAATCTTAATACAGTTAAACCTGTCTATAGCGCCACCTGTAAATAGCGCCTCCCTCTCTATAGCGCCCGATTTTAAATACGTAGTACGATGCGATTTACACTAAAAGTGACCTGTCTATAGCAGCCTCTCTCTATAGCACCCTATTTGGTGAGTCCCAAGAGGAGGCGCTATAGACAGGTTTAACTGAATATGGCCTAATCAAATAATGACCTATTTACATATGGCTTCATTTCAAATGATGATCTCTTTGTTTCTATAAGGATCCAAACCGCCACCACTGGCCGACATAAAACCTTGCAGTTGACAATTCAGGTAGTTTTTGAGATTCCAGGATTGGGATTAAGTTGATATATAACTTGGACTGAACAGACATCCTCTGTCATTTATTTTATATGAAATGAATTCTCTTCATTTCTCTAAAATTCCAAAGGTTACAACTCTATCCACCTAGTTTTCTACAGCATTAGGTTCATTGTTGAAATCGTTTGTTTCTAGTATTTTGCATATTACCGTATCGATAGATTTTATCGAGTCGAATATTTGTTATTTGCTCAAAATATTTCCTTAAAGAAGAAAATCTTTGTAATATCTTGTTCTGCGCTCAATCCTTCTTCCCGGTTATATCATCACCGAGGCCCTAAATATGGCACTCTTCTATTTCAAGAACAATCTAGTATATATTATGATATTTTACTTCCATTTATTCGAAAATGTTATTTGATCATATCTCGACCGTTTTTCCAAAGCTTTTATGCTTACAGTATCTGTTTTCCATGTTTTTCTTCAAACAGGGGTTTCTATTTCTCCCAATGAATTGTCGTTACATGTGTTATCGGTCAGTAAAGATGAAATTATTTGTTTCCTTATTGCTTTTTAGCTCAGGAGATTGTCTAGTTGGCTCTTTATGGCTATATTCCAGTTTGATAACCTCACATATAATTTCACTAAATGATTTCTCTATTTGGTTACTTATGGCTCACTCCAGTGATGGTCTTCATATATGATATCACTAAAATATTGTCTATTTGTTTCAATATTAATTAATTACAGATTATTTATATTCTCTATTCTTAATAACAAATGCCTTAATCTCTCTGTATGTTTTCTGTTTTATTTTCAATACAAAAAGGTTTATCTCAGTTTTCGTTTCTAACCACTTACTTGCTTATACTTGATACACCTAATTAATTGTAAACCTAATCTTTATTTAATTTTTGACAATCCCACACACAAAGCTTTATTAAGACCACCCGTCTTATACAGATTCACCACAGGAAGAGAGACAATTGACAATTGAAAAGCATTTATTGACCTTAGTCAACTTTTACAAGATTAAAAAGGACATATATACAGATAAAAATATAAACAATTCAGCCAGGGAGTCTTCCCCAGCGGGCGAGAGTCACCACAGGAAGAGAGGAATCATAGATGGAGCTCCTATACTCCAGACAGCGCACCATCCAACAACAGCCTCCAGGTCCGACACATGTCTAGTGGCCACACGTTCCTTCGTGCATACGTCAAGGTTAGCTTATCACTGAACAGGCTAGTATGGAATCAGCCGCGTTTTAGTCTTCGCTTTCCTCATCCAAATGGACCACGTCATTCAGCGATTCTATTAATCTCCTCCGAACAGTAACTGCGGCCTTGTAGAATTTATATAAACCAAAAAGAAGACCTTGATCAAACGTCATTGCATTCATCCAGTTTAATATTTGTTGACTATCGAATTTAAAAAAGAATAAATCACCCAAGAATGTTTTGTCAAATCTAAAGGAAGGCTTCGTTTAATGTTCAAGGGTATTCAATAGCTGGCAAGCAAAGAAGTGAAGCTTAAAGAAATAAAAAAAAAATTCAGTCGATGAGAATTCTGCTAATCTTACTTGCTATACTTGATACACCTCTTAATGTCTCTTGTAAATCTTATCCTTTCTTATTTTTACAATTCTAAAGTAATACTTCGTTTAATGTTCAAGGGTATTCAATAGCTGGAAATAAAAGAAGTGAATCCTAAAAAAAATGATTTAAAAATTTCAATCGATGAGAATCCTGCTCATCTTACTTGCCATACTTGAACACCTACTTAATGTCTCTTGTAAATAATATCCTTTCTTATTATCAGAAATCTAAAGGAATACTTCGTTTAATGTTCAAGGGTATTTAATGGCTGGCAAGCAAAGAAGTGAAGCCTAAGGGAGTAAAAAAATTCAATCGATGAGAATTCTGCTCATCTATGTATCCAGCAATATTGATCCACCTATCCTACCATTTCATAGATGAGGTAAATGGCTGGGCGTGGTTTCCAGTAACTAAGCCAATCTCCCGGATCTAAGTCGGCTTGTTAGCGCCGCCCTGGTGGCCAAATTTGTAATTTATTTAAATATTTAGCTTCCTTTCCCCCCTTTTAGATGGATTACTACAGGAAAGTCACTTGTATTATCTAACTCATTGTTGCATACCAAGTTTGAATTGATTTGGATAACTAATATTCCTATTGTTAGTTTATATATATGATACATATATACATATATATTATTTTAATTAAAAAGGCATATATTGGATCAATATATAAGTTATTTACCAATATTTTAGTTGGCCGAACGCCAACCTTTATCAAGGTAATATAACATTTTAAAGTGCTATAATACCTTGATAAAGGTTGGCGTTCAGCCAAATAAAATATTGTAAAACAACTTAAAGTTTCACCGCATAAGTTTCTTTTCTTTTATAATCATACGCCGCAGTCCCTTATAAATAAAATATTGGTAAAATTAAATGATATTTTGATACAATATATCCCTTTTTATTTGAAGATTTATTTATGGATTACTATATTTTCAAAACATATATAGATATATATTATTTTATTCGAAATTATTTTAAAGGCGTAAGATTCTTTTTGAAAATAAACAATTTCTACTGCCCTTACTGCAACGAAAAAAAAAATGCTGTATGGTAGATTAAACTGGCGAAACCGCTGGAGGGTTCACCACTGATGAGCCAGGTCCTCCCATTAATTTTTCCATTGCAGTAAGGGCAGTAGAAATTGTTTATTTTCAAAAAGAATCTTACGCCTTTAAAATAATTTCGAATTTTGATAACAGATGGCGCGCTAGTGAATCCTATATTATTTTTATTGAAAAGGCATATATTGGCTGAACGCCACTCTTTTCAAGATATTACAACATATTTATTTGTTGATTGTTGTTGTTGACATAAATATGTTGATAATAGCTTGAAAATGGTTGGCGTTCAGCTAACTGAAATATTAGTAAATAAATCATATTTTTATCCAATATATGGCTTTTCAATTAAAGATCTATTTATGGATTGCTCCTTTTTCCATACACATATATATATGATATATAAAATGCAAATAAACATTATTATTAATAATTATTATGAATTGATAAAATATATTTAACATATATATAGCAATTATAAAATTTGAAAATATTCAAAATATTCTTCAAATTTACCATATCAACTGTACACAAAGGCATAATGCCGCACTCCATAAGAAATAAAATCAAAAGATTTCTCAAATTAATTTCTCTCACAATTAATTCCAAATATTATTTACATATTTATTTAATTATATTTACATATATATTAGTAAGCCCTTAAATATCAATATAAAATGTGTGTATATTTTTCTAAATATGAAAAGAGAAAGATAAAAAATATTACATTGTATTAATTTATCAGAGCCTATATAAAGGAAGATATTAATTTTGTTCATATAAAAATAAACTCTGTGAAGCTAATAATAATTACACGGTTGCCCCCCCCCCCCCCCCCCCCAAACTATTTTTATTTTATTTTTCCGGTTGTTATGGTTATTGAATTTGGTGTTACCGAATCATTATTTTAATTTGATTTGTGGATAGAAGAAATTGAGAATTACATTTATTTGAACGGAAATTTTATTTGATAACAAAAAAATCTATATTTGTAATAAAATTTTCAATGAATATAATATGGAATAAGATATATTTTTGAATAGATATCAGAGGAGTGAAAATAAACGGATTTGAATTGTTTAATGCACATGGGTTATATGTAAATAATTGAAGAATTTTCTATGAGATTTAGATAGATATGCAAATCAAGATAATATAATTGAATGTATAAATGTGTTGCATACATGATTTAAATTGAGAGAGAAACATTTATAAATAATGTCTCTATTGTATACGAAATTTATTACCAAGATTTTTATTCTTACCTATTCAAAATTAGTAGATACATTTAGTAATATAGTTATATAATTTAGAAACTATTATAGACGCGTAGGATTCTTTCAAAAATTAAGCCATTTCTACTGCCTCTTTTCCAATGGAAAAATTAATTCCATTGCAATAAAGGCAGTAGAAATTGTTTAATTTTTGAAATAATCAAATGCATCTATAATAGTTTTGAAATTTCATAACAGATGGCGCGCTAATGTATCATAATATAGTTATATGTTTGTATTTTATTTTATTGGAATATCTGTAATTCACAGAATACGTTATCATCATATTGTGTTCTTTTATCATCATCCATCCTAGAATAAGGTTGAGTAGTATTTGTGTATTCGAACAATAAAATTAAAGAAGAAATTGTTTCAAAGTTTCAGATTTTGATTCAATATATTACATATTTTATTTAGAGAACAGAATTCTATTTGAAATCAGTATTTCTAAATATATATGAAGTTCAATCATCCAAATATACATTTCAACGAATAGGTTCTGAGAGGTTATTTTCTGAGAGAAGAATTACAAAAACAATAACAAGACTCAGAACGAAACACTCTATAAAGGAATAACAATACACCCATATGGCACAAGAACCTATTGGACATGCAACAACTGTCCTGGTGTGGAACTAACACCTACCAACATATTCTCATGCCCAGCAATGGCCGCATTATTGCAGAAAATTGACATGGACTTATAGCAGCAGCTTTACACACTCAAGATAGAGTACATTGCGACTGCTGTGATAGAGATGCATGGAGACATCTGAGGCTCTTCATTGTATACAACAACATCAACAACAGAAAATGTACATGTACCTATAGCAGCAACTTTACACACTCAAGATAGAAGACATTGTGACTGCTGTGAAAGAGATGCACGGGGACATCTAAGGCTCCTCATTGGAAATGACAACAACAACAACGAACAGATGTAAAACGATACCCAGTTATAAACCCAATTAAAGTTCACTTTACACTAAATAATAGAAATATCACTAACGTATTTAAAGAATATTCACATCTATAATAGGTCGACATATTGAAATTGAACTTTTTATTTATATATAAATTATAAAGGCTTATATTTAAAATATAGACACTCGATGGTGAATGCTTCTGAGCTAAAGAAACAATGTATGTTGATTGGCTGGTTGATGTCACGTGACAGGGAATGGCCAATCAATTGCGCGGGAAAAAACGAACACTTTATATGTTTATATAATGAGGAATATTGTGTAATGTATCTCAATAGGTTAAAAAATATGATTATAAAGAAGTGTATACATATATACATACCATCGAGAAACTTTAAAATTTTATATATTTATTAGTTTATTTAAGAATAAGAGGTTTATTTTATATATATGATAAATAATTAGAAGGATATAATGGTATAAAAAATATACAAAACTCCAGCTTAGCTTCGGCTTTGGATTTAATTGAAACACGTTTTCTAAACAATTCATAAATAAAAACATTGAAAATAACTATGCGATATTATCAATTGTTAAAAATACAATCATTGAAATATATTTAAAAAATAAAATCCCAAACACATAGATATAGCCCGACTATAATAGCATTGTTTTCGCGTGTCTCAATGTTAAAGATATACTATTAAATAAAGAAAAAGGTGACAAAAATGACTATTAAATTAAACAACACACAATAGCCGTAAAGAAAACAATCAATTTCAGAGAGTTAAAGAATAAATAAAAAAACTCACCATTCTTTATTCACAGAAAAACAGGATGATTGGGAGAAGAATACTTTCTAAATGGGAATTCTGCCTTAAAGTAATTTGAAGGTAAATTCAATTCTCGCTTTTATTTAAATGTCCTCAAATATATTGGTCAAAAGACGACATTTATTTTCATTGAGCAGTTTACTCTGTGGTATTTATTTATATCGTTCAATGAAAATTGTTGGTGGATAAAAAAATAGTAGAAAATATTGTATATTTAAATAAATAAAGTTTAAATAGAGTTTAAAATTGAAAATATACATATATTAAAATCATAAAAAGCATATCCTGACCGCGATTATTTAAGCATTTTTAGATGCCAGAGCACCATCTAGTGGATCAAAAATAAACAAAAGGTTTATTTAACTTGTTCTGGTCAGGATATGTCTTTTTTATTTTAATATCGTATACCTGACCTTTTCTATTTTAAAATTAATTTCCTCACATAAATACGTATTTATAAAAGTAAATTATCTATGAAAGAACATATGAATAGAAATTATTTGACAGAGAAGACGGATTTTGCTACCAATTAGTAATTATTTGTTATGGTTTTTTATTCCACATTCGCATGATACATATTATGATATTCAATGCGTTTTCGGCGTCCTAAACAATATTTCTGAAATCATTAAAATCTTGATAATAAGGGATTTTATGCTGATATAAAAATTCTATAGTATCTTATATCTTAGAGATTATATGGACAAACCCGCTCTCTTCTGGAGATGGTCTCTTTTCAGAGAATGCTAAGTCATGATGGGTCTAACACCGATGTTGTAGTTAGCGTCCATCAAGACACTTTTGGTGACTATATGGACGAATATTTTACAACTTGATGTATATTAACATAAAATGCATATTATATAATGCACATTAAGATATATTTTGAGAATAGAGCAAACTATTGATAGATCTACAATTAAAAAGGCATATATTGAATCAAAATATAATTTATTTTACCAATATTTCAGTTGGCTGAACGCCAACCTTTATCAAGTTATTATAACATATTAATGCGTGCCAAAAACAAACTCAGTGCCACATAACGTCAATAGAATTAAGTTTAAAATATATTTTGCTTATATTTAATGAGTTTGTTGTTGACACACATTAATATGTTAAAATACTGTGGATAATAAAAAAGGCAAATATAGGCAAATAAATAATTTTATTCAATCCACACACAATATGTCTTTTTATTATCTATCTATATATAATATAATATTTATCCAATATATGTCTTTTCAATTAAAGATCTATTTATGAATTTTGCTCTATTTTTCCAAAACAAAATATATATGTATTCCCCCCATATATTTATATAAATATAAAGTATGTATAATAAATAACTGAAATATCTATTTAAAAAAAGACAATTACCACGCGTAATTATTAATGAAAAGTTAGGGAAATACATGGTAATTTGAAAATTATATTGATTCAGAGGTTATTGAGCGTAGATTGCATCTACAATGCATAACCTCCACTCAAACCTACTCTCTATGTAATTTTTATATAATTAATAATAATAATAATTGTCAAAATCCTCTTTTCCCTTAATCATAATTAAAATAAATAAGGGGTGTTCGGTGGAAGGATGGTCTAAACCAGGGGTGGCGAACGTGCGGCCTTAAGGCCGCATGTGGCCTTTTCTTGCCCAAGTTGTGGCCTTTTCTTAAATTCAAAACTATAATTTTTGTTTCGCAGTTTTCAATTACTTTCATTATTTTATTGAAAATATCTAATACGAATGTCATATATTATATAATATATATAATATATATATATATATATAAATATGCGGCCTTCTCAAAAATGGTCAAATGAAAATTGGCCTTCTAATATAAAAAGGTTCGCCACCCCTGGTCTAAACCGTTGGTTTTCGACCGCTACGACCCGGGATCGAATCCCTTATCGGGCACTTTTTTCTAATTAAAAAATGCTCCAGTGACCCTCAATTCTTGCAATATTCGAATCCCACCAGCGAGTGCAAGTAACCAAACAGAGCTCTGGCATATTTGTAAGTGCAAATTCGAACTGATTTTCACATCTGTAGACATGTTGTACACTTACAGTTAAAGCAGTCGCCAATTTCTACCCACCATGATTTTAATGGCCTATACCACGTGTACTAGAGATAATTAAAAAGTAATAATAATTAATATAATGTTGTAATTATTTTTGATTCATAAATTCTCTAAAATATTTCTGTCTTGAGTGTTATAGCATTTTTTAGTAGAAGCCCAATATCAAATGGTATTGCGCCATTTACTTTAAGAAGGTTAAGTGAGGGTGTGAGAGGTCAGAAAACCACAGACGATTGAATTATTAAAGAGGAGCTCCACCAAAATCAATGTGACAGTATTAATATTCCAAGCGCACAGTTGATAAGGATTTATCAAAGAAAACTGGTCACGTGACTGGAATACCTGATGAAGCAGTTCCTCATAACAACACCATCATGTGCTAACCCAGCCTGGATATACCATTTAGGATAGGATGGCGACATCTTCTGCTAGGAAAGTTTTGGCAATAAAACGACATGATTTATAGCGAAATGTATTAAATAAATATCAGAAGATATATATAGCGAAACTAAAGGTTGCGCCATTTATAAGTGCAGACGTTTTTCAAAAATATCGTCTGAAGAAAGTTGTTGGTATAAGAATAATATATTTTTATCGTAATAAATATTAAAACACACAGAACATATTTATTTTTAGAAATAAACGTAAAAATTAGTTTTTCATTACAAAATACTGTACGAATTTTATTGAAATGAGACACCGATTGTTCCCTGATTTAAATGACTATTTTCTCTTACCTCAGCCACTTTGTCTATATAAATTTTATGAACTCTGTTGATAAATACATGTAAATATTTAATTCTAATTTCTAATTTGTGTTATGTTTGTTTCCTCTGTAATAGGCGCAAATAATTTAATATCGTGCCTGTTTAATAAATAAATAAATCTTGTTTGTTTTCCCGATTATTGGAATAAAAAATAATTATTTTGTTAAATTTTGCAACATAATATTTTAAGAAATTTGATAATAACAACAGTGAAATATAATATATGGATTAGCGATAATTATGGTGGTGGTGCTTATTTCCATGGTTAAACCAATTTCTGAAGTCCACTCCTCTCCAATTTTTCGATGGTAGTTATAGGCCCTGGAAAATAGGTTCTCTATTTTTAGTTCTGAGCATGATAAGATATATTAATGGGTAATAAAACACAATTTAGCGGTAGGATGTTAATAATGTACTAGAAGAGACATCTCTTCCTTGAAATGTGCATTAGAACGATGGCACTGTGCATCAACATAGGATTCTTGCATGAAAATAGGCCCTTTCCACTTCACCAACTTAAACTCAGGTTTGGTAAATTGGACCAATTTCATTACCCCTTTCATAGGATTTTATGAAATCGAAGCCGCTCCTGTACTGACGAGAGCCATGGTATACAGGTTGGCTTTTTGTTTGAAATTATCAAAACTGATGTTGTGGCTTATTATTTATCACCATTAGTAAGGCTTTCTATTAGAGTGATGCACAGTTCTAGCGTTTTGATACACAATTAAAGGGAAAGATACTTGGTTCAAATCACATTAATAGGTACCGCTCAGCAAGAGCAACCTAGTTCATGATAATTGAACAATGAATAATATGTGAAGGTTATTCACATTTTAAACAAATTTTAACACGGGATTCAATCCCGGTTCATGACTGTCGGGAATCGAGGGGGTTACCCACTCGTCCACCGACTTTATGGAAGATACCTCTTTTAGTATATATTAATAAATTTATATATTTATAAAGCGATATATGTTGTGTGTGTGTGTGTGTGTGTGTGTGGATTCTTAAAATAATTTCCAAATTATAAATACAATAATAAATTTTAAAATTTCAATCTATATGATAATTCCTTAAATATATCAAATTATAGTAAATATGCAAATACACACTAATTAAATAAGAATATATACTAAATAAAACAATATGCAAAAATATCCCAAGGTATATATATATGTACATAGATTTCATAATAGATTGGCATCAGGCGCCCTTTTATTCGTTATTTATGTTCTCATGTAGAAGGGGCAAATATTCCCGAAAGCTTGAGACTGATTTTAAAAAATGAAAATTAACCCATCTCCAGAAACCTTTTTAATTATTTAATAAAAACAATATATCAATCAGAATAATTGTAATAAGTTCATTTATTATTGATAAAATTAAAATAATAAATGATATAAAAATAATTATTACAATTATCCTAATGGATATAGCGACATGGCTAAAATTAGTTTTCAAATACTAAAATGATAGTGTATCATCTAACACTTTAAAGGTATATTAATTTTGATAAAAGATATTAAATTAAAAAAATTAAAAATCAATGGGAGGGCATTTTTGATTGTAATGAGGGCAGTAGAAATTGGTTAATTTTTAAAAGAATCATACGCGTCTATAATAGTTTAGAATTTTCATAACAGATGGCGCACTAATGCATCATAATATACAAGTGTTAAAAGTAAGTTACCTTATATAGGTTATAAGAGTTTTCACATCATATTATCGACTTGACTGATTTTAAAATTATTTGTAAAATTAAAAGAAAATGGCCAAATTAAAACTTTCAAACTTTCATAGGAGTATTTTCATTTTAATTTACAATGTTATAATGAAATTGCTTTGAATGTAAATTTAAACTATCGTATTTGTATATTTATATTTTCATATATATATATATATATAGTATATTTTAAACTGTATAATAATGACACTTTTAGTATATTTAACATATCTTCCAATTAGTTAAAGCCGATACCTTATAATTTCCTACCCTTCTATTAAAACGACACTTTCTAGTTACTACCACCCCATGTTTTGTTTATAAACTATTGATAATACCTGTAAACCCCTATTTGTATGTAACACTAAAAATGTTGACGTCAAAAAAAAAATCCATAGAGCGGTCAGCTGGGGACAGCTGGGGAGAGAGAAGGAAAATGCCAAAGCCCATGTGGGGCCCCCAGGGACTCTTTATAGACGACCCCTGAAAACAGGACAGATTTTGGCAGGGGGTCAGCAGCAGATGGTTCTAGGGTGTGGCCATCGACATACGATTTCTGTCTCACACAGTCTCTCCCTCCATGTCTCGGGGATAAGCATCCAAGTTTGTGTCATGGCCTCTACCTCTGTCCCGTGGGATGTTCCCGATCACTCTCGGTGTTAACATCTAGCCTCTGCTTCTTGTTGTCCGCGTGTGGGAAGAACATCAACACTCGCCTCACGTACACGACTGCCAGCTTATCCATTCGTCGGCACATTTGCAACAATATTACATATATATATAAATTAAAAAAAAGGCATCTCCTTATCGTGCAACTGAAAGTTGCTGATGGCTTGTGCCATCTATCGGAATAAATATAAACTATTCTCGTTGATTTTTTAATATAATCAGTATATATATATATATATATATATGTATATGTAATATTGTTGCAATATGCCTACGTATGGATGAACTGGCAGTCGTGTACGTGAGGCGAGTGTTGATGATCTTCCCACACGCGGACAACAAGAAGCAGAGGCAGGGCTAGATGTTAGCACAAAGAGAGTTCGGGGACAGCCCACGGAACAGAGGTAGAGGCCATGACACCAACTTTGATGTTTATCACCGAGACATGGAGGGAGAGTGTGTGAGACAGCCAGGCTGAAGGGAACCAACACCTCTAGAACATCTGCTGACCCCCTGTCAAAACTTGTCTTGTTTTCAGGGGTCGTCTATAAAGAGTCCCTGGGGGCCGGCCCCACATGGGCGTTGGCATTTTCATTCTCTCTCTTTGGCTGTCCTCAGCTGACCACTCTTTGGATCTTTATTTGGACGTCAACATTTTTAGTTTTTCATACAAATAGGGGTTTACAGGTATTATTAATAAGGATATAGCATATATACAAAATATGGGGGTGGTATCAAATAGAAACGGTGTACATTTTAATACAGTTTAAAATATACTATATATATATACTGATTAAATTTATTCAATTAAATAGGCATATATTGGATCAAAATATCATGTTCTTTAATTAAAGATTTATTAATGGATTGCTCTAGTTTTAAATATTGATTAAATGTAATACATTTAGTGTACCATATATTTTACACCTTTATTTTTTAAATATTTGGCACTAAATATATTGCATTTGCATATCAACAACACACGATAGTTTAAAGCGTGAAAAAAGGGAATAGTGTTTCTATTATATATCGTGAAGATAAAGGTTGTCTGGCTGGCATTCATAATTATAAAATAATGACGCTTCAGCCAGATAAACTTTTATTTTTTCTCAACGTTTCAACATAATATATTATATAGGAACGTGTTTTAAATAAATCATTGAAAGTTTTGATATTTATTTTTATATTAATAATATAATATTAAAAATTATAAATAAAATACAAAACTAACCCTCGATAACCGTTTTATTTATTATTTTCATTTATCGAAGAGGATTCTATTCTTTTATGAATATATATATATATGATAAAAAAAATCATGGCATAATGGCCCTCTTAGCAGAGAAAGATAAAAATAAATATTATATATAAGACCAATATAAGCACACTTGCCATAAACAATTATATATAAATACCTGAATATATATTTATATATTATTTTATACAACATATATTTATATTTTCGAATATAACTGTGAAAGATTGAGAAGAAATACTAGATATATAACTGATATAAATAAAATATAAATGTAAATATAATTAATTTTATCCTTCAAAAATACTCTATTATAAATTAATTAAATAATATATTAGATTCATATTTTGATATATTAATATTCTGGATCAAAATAATTTATTAGAAATTAAAAGTATATATTAATAAATTATTTTAAAACACCAAAAGATAAGTTTACATTTAAATATTAAAGCCGGTATGAATGGCGTTCATTTTCAAACATGAAATATATATATCTTTTGGTACACTTATATATAAGAATGAAGGAAAGGCTGACATCTCCTTGTGTTGAGATAATGGAATAAGAACAGAAGATATGGATGTAGCTAAGTCACTAAGACGTGTGGTAAAATCTATTAGGGAAATCTTAGCTAATCAAATTACAAGAAAGGATTCAGGCGTATTAGGCTTAGTAGAAGAGGATTATTTGAACATCTAGTACTATTTTCTGACTCTATACATGGTCTTTTGATGATATCATTGCCTTTTTACTTCCTTTTGATTGGTTTCTTTGATGTTGATTGTTATTTTGATCTGTTATATATCTTTAAAAATATTATTAATTATAAATTTAATATATAAATAAATAATAGCGATTATATGTGCGTTAAATATTAAATTCTAACGTTGTAATATTTACATATGCATATTTATTATATACCTGAAATAATATATATAAATATATACGAATAAAAGATTACCTGAGGAGATTCTTTTTCGATTTATTGCGAGCTTTCGAACCTTTCGGTTCTTCTACAGGCATGGATAGCATGAATATACTAACAGGATTTATACGCGTTTGGGCCATTATATACATGTGATGATTTAAGACCATGGAATTGTTGTAAATAGTCTAGATATCTACTACCACATGTTCCACCCCATGACTGTATATAACTTCTTATGTACTGCAAATAGAAAGCCTCAACTAACATCAATCTGTACCGCGTAAGAATCTAATAAAGTATAGCAACTGTACAGATAGAAGGAATGGAGACTAACAGGAGAAAATTAAGGTTAAAACTAATCAGGCTTAGAGGATAGTAGAAGTAAGGCCTAACAAAGAGGCTTAAAGCCAGCACCACTTGTAATAAATCTACAGTCAATTTTACGATCGCGGAAACCATAAAAGCTAAGTTTAACGCCCAGTACTTCCTGGCCAAGACCGGATATATATTCCGACAAAAGACATATTCCTACCAATTAGGAGACAAGACCTAAGTAGGTCAACCAATAGCCAGCGGCCACGTGGCATGGTCCCGCCAATTGGGAAAGAATCACCTAAATAGGTCAACCAATTAGAAAGAAGAAAGGTCTTGGTGTTAAATCGAGAACCTAGGTTAGGCAGTCTCCGCTTGGCTCTCAACAAGGTAACACTTGCTCTAAAGATCTCCCTCTCTCCTCATCCCATTCCTTCTTGACGTCAGACGCTTCTTAGTGGAATCTCTGTTTGTTTATTTCACCTTTGGCCCAGCTGTGTCGCCTTCCACCACGACTGCACGGTAGAGTTGACATCGAGGTTCGTCTAGCATCAGGTAACACTGGTCCCAGAGGTCCCAAGATATCACATACATACATACACATTTACATACGAAGCAATATTTCAAATATAATTAAAATAAAAATAAGAATTATGACTATAGAATTATAAAACTATGCAAATAAAATTTAAACATTTTTAAAATTTGCTAAAATTCGGGAACTACATTTATATACGCTAAAAACCGGAAATGAACGGTAAGCAGGGGTCCCTCCAACCAGGTTACACTATGAGGGTTATCTAGGGCCACATGGAAAATAATTATTGTATTAAAATATGGTAGGCTTCAGGAAGATCTATTTTTCTGTTGATACTGTTAGTTTGAGTGGAGATGATTGATTCTAGATATAATCTAACCTGCTTGCTGCGTATATGCTGATAAAGTATTTTAGGGTGGTCCAGATTAAATTTATGACCTGTGTGTAATATATGTTGATATATGAGTGATTTAGGATCCCTATTATTTATGTTCCGTTTATGTTCTGTTAATCTGATGTGCGCGGTTCTACCAGTCTCGCCCACATAGGAGGCTGGGCAATCATGGCAAGAAACAGCGTACACAGCACCAGTGGAATGGATGGGGTTGTTAGGTTTATCTGCTTTGGTGATGGGATTCCTGAGAAGAGGGTTGCAATATTAGGAGGACTGTTGTAAAAGACCTGAATACCGTAAGGACGAAGAATTCTGGAGATAGCAATGGAGACTGGGGAAAAAGGAAGGAGACAAGTGGCTCTATAAACAGTGGTTGACCTTGGAATAATACAAACAGTATTCCACAAAAAGAACATATACCACCTCTATATACCCATTTCTCCTCCAATAGTCCCATAGCCTATAAAATCAATACAGTCAGGACCTTAACTAAAAGAATATACACACATTGCTCTTTACCCATATTCAAAACCATAGAAAAATCCAGAATCATTTCTCTTTTGACCACTGCAGGATATCCCAGATATTTCATAGAAAAAAAATTATTTTGATCCTATTGCTCCAAAATGTTTTAATTTTTTTCGCTAACGAGATAAAAATATTTTTGTCGAAACGTCGAGATAATAAAAATATTTACTAGGCGAAGTATATTTCAATTTAATAATTAAAAATATTAAATATCATTAATGAATCACAAAATTTTTTATTGTCTTTATTATAATGTTTCCGTGAAACGCTGTGGCACCTTTCAAGGAAAATCTTTCTTATATATATAATTTCATATATTAACATTAATTATATTTCCAAAATGGACAAATGGATTTTTATTCTATATAAAATGTTAGAATTATTATAGGTTTGAAAATAAATATTATATAATGTTTAATAGATCATTCACCTAGACAAAAGCACAATGCCTCGTCCACTAAACAATATATAGGTTTTTAACTTTTAATTAGACAATTTTAATTTATATTTAGACATTTTTAATTTTAATTTAGTCACTTTCATCTTTCAACGGGCATAAATATAACTATACTAAGAAAGATAACATTTTTTCACTTTTACAAATAGTTAAATTGATCATTTGCATGTCCTTCTTTATATTCTTAATATTTTTTATATTCTTAATATTTTTATTTTTATTTCTATGTAAAACCAATACGTGTATATATTCCCTACAGCCATCGTTATCTTTCTTAGTATAGTTATATTTATGCCCGTTGAAGGACTTTTGTCCGAAAGCTCGTAGCATTCTTACAATAAAAGAAACTCATCTTCTAATCCTTCTTAATTGATTTACCTTACTAGAAGAGTCTTTACCTTTACTTTCATCTTTATTTAGACATCTTCAATTTTAAAATAGACATTTTTCATTTCAATTTAGACATTTTTTATTTTAATATAAAATTTTTCATTTTAATTTAGACACATATTATGTATTGAAAACATAATTTTTACAAATATAATTTTATTTTTACGTAGTTGATTTATATTTATTAAGTTCTAAATATATATTTCTAAATGTGATTTATATTTCAATTGATAAAACGCTCTAAATATTTTATATGAAACCTTTTATATTATTTGATACTTTATAATTCATTATTTTCTCACATTTTAAAATTTATTTGGTGAAATGTTCCAATTTCATACATTTTAGACTTATTTTATAATCAAACAAAATTAAAATATTTAATTATAAAACTTATTATTAAAAAGTTAGGGGATAGTATTTTGAAAATGTGTCCAAAATATAACCTTTGAAAATATTTTAAAATTCTTTAATATTTTTCTGAACGTTATTTTTAAAATGTGTTAGAGATTTAAAAATAAATATTTTAAGGCTCAATTTTGGGTTGAAATTTATTATTCTCTTTATCTAACTGGTATTAATTTTGCTTAAAAGTAAAAGTATAAGAGGTATGATAACTCTCTATGAAAGTTTCACACAAATACACTTTAACATAATTTACACATTTACACTTTAACATTCCTAAAGGAGATAAAACTAGTTATGATGTTAGTAAAAGCTACAGACCAATTTCCTTGCTATCTAACATTTCAAAAATTTTCGAAAACGTTTTTAAAAATAAAATTACTACCTTTTATGACGAAAACAATTTGATGAGTCATAGACAACATGGCTTCTCCAGGCATAAATCAAAAATTACTGCTATGAAAGAGCTGACTGAAACTATTCTGGAACACAAGCAAAGAGAACTGACGGCGTTGATCGCCTTGGACTTATCAGGGGCTTTTGATAATGCATGGTGGCCAGCTATAATAAAAAGAATGGATTTAGACAACGTTCCCAGCTCTCTGATTCAAATCATCCAATCCTATTTGAATAATAAAAGGACAGTTTGTCTGTCATACGGTGGCAAAACGGTCTCCAAAAACCTTACTAAGGGATGTCCTCAGGGTAGTCCACTGTCACCGTTATTATGGAACATCTTGCTAAACGATATTTTAATGAATTTTAAATCTACAAACGCTGGAATTATTTGCTACGCGGACGACATCTCTATTGTATGTTGGCATTATAATTTAGAGGGTCTAAAAACTGAGTTAGTGAACACCCTAAACTATGTCACTCAATGGTGTCGCTCAAACAAGTTAAAAATAAATCCAGAAAAAACAAACTTGATTCACTTTCACAATTTCTATAGGTTCCAGCTGGAATTTTAAAAAACCGTCATAAAGCCTTCAAATGAAATCAAAATTTTGGGAATGAAATTATCTAATCATAGGTTCAAAACAAAAATAAATTTCACCCCGCACATCAATGAGATTTTGCATAAGGCGCATCGCATGAAAAATCTGCTTTTTTCCCTCAGCGGCAAAATATGGGGTATAAACTCTAATAAAAGGTTAATTTTGTATAAGACGCTAATTAGACCTATTCTAACATATGGAGCTGAAATTTGGTTTTACCAAATAAATAACCGCTGTAAACAGAAATTAAATTCGATGCTATACCAAATTGTTCTTTGGGCTACTAGATCGTTTAAAACATCTTCCTCAAATTGTGTCCACTGTCTGGCAGAGATCCCATTCCTGACTGATTTTATCGAATCAAGATTGATTAAATATGAATTGGACCAACTAAGCGAGGAAGACCAACGAACGTTCAGTCCACATTCTCCTTCAATTATAAAAGGATTTTTGAGAACAAGAATGGAAGATATGTTTTCTAATACAAGTGATCACTTTCGTCTCTTTTTCCCTTTGGGCATTCCAAAATATTTCCGCCCTGACTTTTACAATGTGCAATTCGTTACTGGTCATGGAAATTTCGGAGATTTTCTGTTTCGAATAGGAGCTATAGACGATCCGGGATGTTTATGTGGAAAGAGAAAGCAGGATTCCAGTCATCTGCTTCTTGAGTGCCCAATCTTCCAGAACTACAGAAACCGGGAAAACATCGAATACAAGGATCTTTTTATGTTTGTAAATAGTAAGGACTCGTATTTTAAATTTAGAAAATTCTGTAAATATATCTATGATTTTCTCTCTTGGTTAAAAAAACCTTAATTATTACCTATTTGTATATATTTTTTTGGTTTGTTTATTTTGTTGGTTGTGATGTATAATCAAGAATGATTTTAATGTCCTCTTTCTTATCTTTTCAAATCTTGTAATTATTTAATTTTTTTTATGTAATATATTATCTGAATTTAGTGTTGTTATTGACGCAAGCATCCCTTGTAGGGATATCGCGTCTGATTTGATAAACAAATAAATAAATAAATAAATAAATAAACATAATAAAATAATATGTAAAATGTATTAAAAATTATGTGAAATGAGTCAACAACTGAGGCGTTTTCAATAAAAATTTAATTATTAAATATATTTTCAGATATTGCATATAATTTGATAAACTCTATTTGATAGTTTGAAAAGTGTGTCTATATTTTTGTAAACATTATTTAAATTTGCGCCAACTATTTTTATACCAAAAGAGAGAGGCAGCGCTAGCGCTAACTATTTATATATGTAGAAAAAGCCTATGATAATATAAAATTTAAAAATAGTTTAATTTTTTATTTTTATGCATATATAGGTATAGATATTAAAACGCTTAATAATTAATACTATTTAAAGATCTGAAAATCTATAAATAGAACCCATTTTTGAATTATTTAAAATATTTACTAATTTTAAGTATATTTTGTGTGCTTTTAAAAATTAATATGATATTTTAAATAATTTAAATTTTAGAGAAATATTTATAACTTTATTTATTGATTGAATTTAAAACTTAAAAAAAAGACAGAAATTAAATTATTTAGTTTTTTATATAGTGTAATACTAAATTTTTAGGCAATTAATTTACACGAATAAATATCATATTCAATTTATTAGAGCCTGTTCCTAAATATAATACTCGAGCTTTATATTTTGCCTAATATTTTAAAATTTATTCTCAAACAATAAAAATAATATTTGATAAATATTTTCATAAATATGAAATTTGTCGATAAAAAGTTTGTAGATGATTTTAATTCATATTCATAATGATGGTACTAACTAAATATTTTATTTATTACTCAAATTATTCTGATGGATCAACCATTATTTTTCTTTTAAATGTTTAATGATTGCCTGGTATTCTTCATTGTTAAATAAATATATATTCTATATATAGAGTGTAAGTGATAGAGTGGTTATCGTTTCAAGACGAATAGAACGCTGGATAGATTTCACATATTAGAAATTTTTCATTTTGAATATTTTAAATTGTTTCTCTCTCTTTCTGAGTTAGGTAACACTAGCCATAGCATCGAACTACTTACTCTGTGGGATAGAAATCTCGCAGTCCATCGGTGGCGGAGTCTTTTCTGTGGTGGGCGCTCCTATTGGAGACCTTGTATATCCTTATATCTATAAAAATGAAATCCAAAATCGATGTTTTGTTATCGCGTTGCGCAAAATCTACAGAGTAAATCATTATGAAATTTCGCATAAGGTAGCTGAAGATTTCGTTTAACATATAGGCTATTCAAAAAACTAAAAAGGTTAATGTGCTTTTTTTTTTAAATATAAAACCAAAAAGCATTAGTTCCAGCCTTTTACCGCTTGGGCGCAGCACTGGTCGCGACGATAAATGAATTTGATTGGTTAATAATTTACACGTGGTTTGTTTACACGATAGATGTTAGTTCGTTTACACGATGGATGTTTTTAAAATGTAAGATTATCAAATCGCCGTGAAACTTTAGGAAGTTATTTACTATACTACTGGGAAGGTTTCTGGTTTGAATTTGATTTGAAATAAATATTCTTTGTAATTTTATTTGCAAATTTTCTACTTTCACTCGCAAGCAGCGCCTTTCGCGGCATCTGGTGGAATTATATTTATTAATTGTAACAATGCTTAAAATGTGTTCCAAGTATAATAGATTTAATTTGAGAATTTAGTAATATAATATTCCAATGACGTAAAAAAACTTGGTATTTCAATATTAATAAATATTTAAAGAAAATATTGTAACGTTTATGTGTTAAATGGTAAAATGTATAGTTAAAATATATTTTTACATTGTTAATTTATTTGTTGTTGTTTTATAATAATGAAGATGCAAATTACATTGTTGTTGTTGTTTATTATCGTTTGTTTATATAAAAAATTACATTGTATGTGACGATGATAACAAAAATGAATTTATAAATTAATATATATAATTCATTGATAAAAAAAGAAATAATTAATTATCAAATTCACAAAAGTGATAATATCCTATTTAAAATATTATAAATGTTTTCAAATATTTATGTGTTTCAAAAATATATTTAAACGCATATAACAATATGTAATAAGTTGAGGTCTGGTAGCCTCTTGTAGAATCCTGTCGACTCTCGCTATAAGCTGTGGTAACCGGTGGTCAAACCTGTAGTAGCCGAGAGGGACAGTCAGGGCCCGGAGAGTTTTCCAGTACCTCTCTGCACTTTGGAAGACCTTTAACAGTTTTCACAGAGTACAGGCAGTCGTGGTCGAGGCAGAGCGGAAAGCTTGGGAATGTCCACACACACAAAACGAAGAGACACAGCTGTAGTAGGAAAGTTCCATGAACAGATAGGAGCCGAGTTAAGAGCAAGATGGAGATAAGAGTTTCTTACTGTTTTACATGGTCGATGAGGTGGACCTGGCTATAAGCGACAAGGGCTCACGCTGACGATGAAAGGGGTGACTGCTGACTAACTAACTATTGTCGGCTAAAACCGAGGTGTTTATATACCATTCCCGAGGAGGGGGGGGGAGACATCTGCGAATTTGAACTTTGAACGTCTGGGGCATTCTGCACCCTTTGGACCAGATGGCAACGGCTGCCGAATTCCATTTCAGGGTTGTTGGATTGTCTGAGAATGTGAAATTTGAACGTCCGCACCCTTTGGCCTTGATGGCAACGACTCGCTAAATTCCTCTTCAGGATTGTTGGGTTTCTCTCTCGATCTTAGACGTTTTTGAATTTCTCAATCTTGCTTTAACTTAGCTCTTAATCTATTACATAGTTTTATTTATTTGTCTTTAGTTTGTACAAAGTACATTACATATGGTGATGCAATGACACAGATTAATCATGCGCATAATTATTTATAGATGTGTTTCTATATACAACATGACAATCTTGTTATAAGTAATTATACAATATAGGGTTGTTGGTTTAAATTACCATAAATATTTATATTTATATACGTTTATAAATCAATATATAGGTGGATTGGATGTTTTCTAGAATCGTTTTAACAAATGTTCTTTAGGCAAACTTTCACTCGGATAAAACCTGGGCGAAGCCAGGTACATTCGCTTAAATACAGTTATTTACAAATGTTCGTTTGTGGCAAGTATATTTTCCTTCAACTTCAAATTACCGAGTGAACTAATTAATACCGTTTTTTTTTTTTAAATTATCGAGTATTTTTCAAGGGACCGTGAAAATTTTCAAAATATCGAGAGTATAGACAAGTATAGATTCAGTAGGGATTAGATGTTTTTATAGAATCGTTTTAACAAATGTTCGTTAGGCACACTTTTACTCGGGTAAAACCGTGTTTGTCGGCTATGCACGCCCTGAATTTGTAACTAATCTCGCTGAAATTTGAACAGGACAGAAAGTTAAATCTGGAAGAGTGTTTTGTCGCACTTTAACCAAAAAAAATTATAATTAACCAGGTAGTGTGCAACAATATTTTTTTAGTCAGAAATGATAATGACAATATCGCTGTATCATGCTTGATTGACATAAACAAATTTCTTTACGGGAATATTCACTAAAGCAGTCCACGGGCGGAGCCAGATAATAATTTTTAATACGCAGGAACAAAATTCTACCAGCGAAACATTCACTCGAGCAGAAAACACACGAAACCAGGTCATCACTATATATAAAATATCGTTTCTCGGCCTTTTGGCTAAGTTCATGTAGTATATCTCTAGATATTTTTATTTATATATATCTTTTCAAAAATCTATTCAGTAGAGAGAGAGGATATGTTTGCTCGAAAAATATACTTTATATCCTTCCCTTCTTCCCTTCCTTTATCGTTTTCCATTATTATATTATCCTTCCTTATATCTATAAAAATGAAATCCAAAATCGATGTTTGTTATCGCGTTGCGCAAAATCTACAGAAATAATCATTATGAAATTTAGCATGTAGGTAGCTGAAGATTTCGTTTAACATATAGGCTATTTAAAAAACTAAAAAGATTAATGTGCTTTTTTTAAAAATGCAAAACCAAAAAGCATTAGTTCCAGCCTTTTACCGCTTGGAGCCGCACTGGTCGCGATGATAAATGAATTTGATTAGTTAATAATTTTACACGTAGTTTGTTTACACGATGATTGTTTTTAAAAGGTAAGATTATATATGCTGTAACGTTTTTGTGTTAAATGTTAAAATGTTGTAATGTTTAAATATGTTTTTACTTTGTTAATTAAATTTTTGTTGTTTTATAATAGTGAAGATGCAAATTACATTGTTGTTGTTTATTATCGTTTGTTTATAAATAATTATATTGTATGTGATGATGATAACAAAAATGACTTTAGATTAATATACAAAATTAATTGAAAAAAAAAGGAATTAATAATTTTAAAATTCACAAACGTGAAAAATATATATTTAAACTCTTTGATAATAATATTAATCGATTCGTTATCAAATTTATACGCACCCGGAACCTGGGTTAATTAAAACTGTATTGTGAAAATTCGCACGTAGGTAGCTGAGGTTTTGGTTTAGCATTTAGACTAAAAGTGCGAAAAATTGTATTTCGTATAACTATTTTTTTCCTTTTTAGAAAGTAAGATTTTATTTAGTTATTTAGTAATATTTTTCAAATTAAATTATTTGGAAATATTATTCACTAGCGGATGCGTACCCGGCTTCGCCCGGGTTTTATCTGAGTGAAAGTTCGCCTAATGAATATTATTGATAATAATATTCCGGAACACACAGAATATTATGATAATAATATTCGTTACATTATACCCTTTATATTATATTATATATATTATATATATCTATAAAAATGAAATCCAAAATCGATGTTTGTTATCCTGTTGCGCAAAATCTACAGAATCAATAATTATGAAATTTCGCATATAGGTAGCTGAAGATTTCGTTTAACATATAGGCTATTAAAAAAACTAAAAAGGTTAATGTGCTTTTTAAAAAAAAATGTATAACCAAAAAGCGTTAGTTCCAGCCTTTTACCGCTTGGCGCAGCACTTGTCGCGACGATAAATGAATTTGATTGGTTAATAATTTTACACATAGTTTGTTTACACGATGAATGTTTTTGAAAGTTAAGATTATCCAATCGCCGTGAAACTTTAGGAAGTTATTTACTATACTACTGGGAAGGTGTATGGTTAAAATTTGATTTGAAATAAATATTTGTTGCAATTTTATTTGTAAATATATACTTTCACTTGCAAGCAGCGCCTCTTGCGGTATCTGGTGAAATTACATTTATAAATTGTAAAAATGCTAAAGTGTGTTCCAAGTATAATAAATTCAATATTTAATTTGAGGATTTAATAATATAATATTCCAATGACGTTGTTAAAAAACTTGGCATTTAAATATTAATATATATTTAAAGAAAATATCTTATTTAAAATTCAATAAATTTTCAAAAAAAATTATGGGTGTCAAAAACATTTAAACGCATATAACAATATTTATATACGTATATAAATCTATATATAGGTATATTGAATGTTTTTTAGAATCGTTTTAACAAATGTTGATTAGGCAAATTTTTTACTCGGGTAAAAACCAGGCGAAGCCGGGTATATTCGCTAAATACAGTTATTTACAAATGTTCGTTTGTGGCAAGATACTATTCCTCCCACTTCAAATTACCGAAGTGGACCAATTAATATTGATTTTATTCAACTTATCGAGTATTTATTTTTCAAGGGCCCGGGAAAATTTTCAAATAATCGAGAGTATAGACGAGTATAGATTCAGTAAGGGTTGGATGTTTGCTAGAATCGCTTTAACAAATGTTCGTTAGGCGAACTTTTACTCGGGTATAAACCGGGCGAAGCCGGGAACATATATATATGTTTGTCCGCTATGCACGCCCTTAATATGTAACTAAAATCGCTGAAATTTGAACAGGACAGAGAGCTAAATCTGAAAGAGTTTTTTGTCGCACTTTTAATCGAGAAAAAATATAATTAACCAAGTACTGACCAACA
>CP092877.1:38568458-38579241 GCA_030710605.1 Cordylochernes scorpioides | reverse complement strand
GCGTTTTAGTCTTCGCTTTCCTCATCCAAATGGACCACGTCATTCAGAGATTCTATTAATCTCCTCCGAACGGTAACTGCGGCCTTGTAGAATTTATATAAACCAAAAAGAAGACCTTGATCAAACGTCATTGCATTCATCCAGTTTAATATTTGTTGACTATCGAATTTAAAAAAGGATAAATCACCCAAAAATGTTTTGTCAAATCTAAAGGAAGGCTTCGTTTAATGTTCAAGGGTATTCAATAGCTGGCAAGCAAAGAAGTGAAGCTTAAAAAAAAATTCAGTCGATGATAATTCTGCCAATCTTACTTGCTATACTTGATACACCTCTTAATGTCTCTTGTAAATCTTATCCTTTCTTATTTTTACAAATCTAAAGTAATACTTCGTTTAATGTTCAAGGGTATTCAATAGCTGGCAATCAAAGAAGTGAAGCCTGAAAAATAAATTTAAAAATTTCAATCGATGAGAATCCTGCTCATCTTACTTGTCATACTTGATACACCTACTTAATGTCTCTTATAAATAATATTCTTTCTTATTATCACAAATCTAAAGGAATACTTCGTTTAATGTTCAAGGGTATTCAATGGCTGGCAAGCAAAGAAGTGAAGCCTAAGGAAGTAAAAAAATTCAATCGATGAGAATTCTGCTCATCTATGTATACAGCAATATTGATCCACCTATCCTACCATTTCATAGATGAGGTAAATGGCTGGGCGTGGTTTCCAGTAACTAAGCCAATCTCCCGGATCTAAGTCGGCTTGTTAGCGCCGCCCTGGTGGCCAAATTTGTAATTTATTTAAATATTTAGCTTCCTTTCCCCCCTTTTAGATGGATTACTACAGGAAAGTTACTTGTATTATCTAACTCATTGTTGCATACCAAGTTTGAATTGATTTGGATAACTAATATTCCTATTGTTAGTTTATATATATGATACATATATACATATATATTATTTTAATTAAAAAGGCATATATTGTATCAATATATAGTTTATTTACCAATATTTTAGTTGGCTGAACGCCAACCTTTATCAAGGTAATATAACATTTTGAAGTGCTATAATACCTTGATAAAGGTTGGCGTTCAGCCAAATAAAATATTGGTAAAATTAAATGATATTTTGATACAATATATCCCTTTTTATTTGAAGATTTATTTATGGATTACTCTATTTTCAAAACATATATAGATTTTAATTATTTAATTCGAAATTATTTTAAAGGCGTAAGATTTTTTTTTGAAAATAAACAATTTCTACTGCCCTTAATGCAATGGAAAAAAATGCTGTATGGTAGATTAAACTGGCGAAACCGCGGGAGGGTTCATCACTGATGAGCCAGGCCCTCCCATTAATTTTTCCATTGCAGTAAGGGCAGTAGAAATTGTTTATTTTCAAAAAGAATCTTACGCCTTTAAAATAATTTCGAATTTCGATAACAGATGGCGCGCTAGTGAATCATATATTATTTTAATTGAAAAGGCATATATTGGCTTAACGCCACCCTTTTCAAGATATTACAACATATTTATTTGTTGATTGTTGTTGTTGACATAAATATGTTGATAATAGCTTGAAAATGGTTGGCGTTCAGCTAACTGAAATATTAGTAAATAAATTATATTTTTATCCAATATATGGCTTTTCAATTAAAGATCTATTTATGGATTGCTCTTTTTTCCATACACACATATTGTGGCGGTAAGAATTGCAAGCAACAGGCGTAGATAAATCGAACGATAAACGTTTATTGCTGCCAACGAGCAGACTACTCACAAATCAAAGAATACACGAACACATATACACCAATCATTAACTCAATACATGCAAAACAAACACAAACAAAATCCAAAACCTAATTATGTAAAACAATACAACAAATAACGCTACAATGCCCTCCTCTCCAAAAGGACAGCGTCCTCGCTGTCAGACGGCAGGCTCATCCTCGGGTAGGTCCAGTTGTTCGTCCGGGTCACGGTAGTTCTTCATTCTCACTACGTGCACAATTTCCTTTGGCTTACGACGGCGGTTAGTAGTGTCTAGACTTTCAACTTCGTACGTCACATCCGAAATGCGTCTCGTCACCCTATAAGGGCCGAAATATCGTTTTATTAATTTTTCGGATATCCCTATTTTCCGAACGGGTATAAATATCCATACTTTATCGCCTGGCTGATAGCTCACTTCTCGATGTTTGGCGTCGTAGAGTCGTTTATTGCCCTCTTGCGCTCTCAGTGTATGTAGCCGAGCCAATTGTCGCGTCTCCTCTGCTCGAGTCACTATCTCTCGATTATAGTCCTCTTGATCTTCATCTTTTAAAAGAGGAAACAATGTATCCAACGTAGTTTCAGCTTCTCGTCCATGGATGAAGCTGAATGGGGTGAATCCGGTGGTGTCCTGCTTCGCCGTATTGTAAGCAAACGTGATGAACGGAAGAATAACGTCCCATTCCTTTTGTTCGACGTCCACATACATTGACATCATGTCGGCCAGGGTTTTATTAAGTCTCTCAGTGAGACCATTCGTCTGAGGATGGTACGCCGTGGTAAATCTCTGAGCCGAAGAGCAAAGTCGCGTCAGCTCGGATATTAGTTTAGACTGAAAAACCCTACCCTGGTCAGTAATTATTTCTCGTAGTGCTCCATGTTTAAGCACTACGTCCTCCAGGACGAACTTGGCCACTTGCTGAGCGTCTGCCGATGGTAAGGCTCGGGTGATAGCGTATCGCGTCAGATAGTCTGTGCAAACTATTATCCATTTATTTCCTAAATGGGATATTGGGAATCTTCCGAGGAGATCAATTCCGACTCTTTGGAACGGAACAGAGGTGGGTGGTATCGGTTGCAGCAATCCGGGCGGTCGCAAGGGAGCATGTTTACGACGCTGGCACTCCCTACAGTGACCGACATATTTTCTTATGCTCCTCAGAAGACCTGGCCAAAAATACTTCCTCCTAATTCTATCGTGGGTTTTAGCCAACCCTAAATGACCGGCAGTTGGATTATCGTGGAGACTTCTGAGGACGTCAGGGCGCAAATGCCTGGGGATCACCAATAGCCACGGTTGCCCCACTGGGTCGAAATTCCGCTTGTAAAGAGCTCCATTGATTATTTTGAAGCGGTTTTGATCGTTCCTCGAACATTCCTCCGATATTCTCACAATTACCGGATCTTTCCGCTGTTCCGCGACGATATCAGTTAAAGCAGCTAATGTTGGTATGTCATCTTCGGATTCCCCTGGGTTATTCGCTTCGATTGGATTGCGTGAGAGACAATCGGCATCTTGATGTTTTCTGCCGTTTTTATATACCACGTTCACATTGTACTCCTGAAGTCTTAAGGCCCACCTGGCCAGTCTTCCCGACGGGTCCTTCAGTCCCGAAAGCCAACAGAGCGAGTGATGATCCGTCACAATTGTAAACGAGCGACCGAATAGGTATGGACGGAACTTGCCGATCGCCCAAATCGCGGCAAGACACTCCCGCTCCGTTGTTGAATAATTTTTTTCAGCTGTTGACAGCGTTCTTGATGCATATACAATCGGTTTTTCACTTCCTCCCTGGACCTGGACCAAAACCGCACCAATTCCAAACCCACTGGCGTCGGTGTGCAGTTCGGTCGCATACTTTTCGTCAAAGTGGGCCAAGACGGGTTCCGACGCGAGTGCCAACTTCAAGGATTCATAGGCCTGCCGTTGATCTGGTCCCCATTCGAATCTGGTGTTCTTTCTCAACAACCTGTGTAGTGGTTCAGCTTTTTGAGCAAAATTCTTAATGAAACGACGATAATATGAGCACATTCCAATGAAACTTCTTACATCAGTAAGGGATTTGGGAGTAGGGAATTTGGACATAGCATCAACTTTACCCGGGTCGGGGTGCACGCCCTCTCCATCCACCAGATGCCCAAAAATGCTTAGTCGTTTTGTTCCGAACAAGCACTTGTCTGGATTTAACACAAGTCCAGCCTTTGAGAGACACCTGAGAACTAATTCAAGGCGTCGAACATGTTCGTCAAAGGTGGGTGAAAACAATAATATCGTCCAGATAGCAAAGGCACATTGACCACTTCAACCCCCTCAGCAAGGTATCCATCATTCTTTCAAATGTCGCTGGGGCGTTACACAGCCCGAAAGGCATAACTTTGAACTCGTACAATCCGTCGGGTGTAATGAAGGCGGTCTTTTCGCGATCTGCCTCATCCACCTCAATCTGCCAGTAACCAGAACGGAGGTCCATGGAAGAATAATAACTCGCCCCTCTTAAGCAATCGAGTGTATCGTCAATCCTTGGTAGTGGATATACATCCTTTTTTGTGATTTTATTCAGGTGTCTGTAATCGACACAGAAACGCCAACTACCATTTTTCTTTTTCACTAATACCACAGGAGAGGACCAAGGACTTTCGGAAAGCTGAACTATACCTCCTTTCAACATTTTGTCGACCTCATTCTGAATGGTTTGACGTTCGACCTGCGACACTCGATATGGACGGCGTTTAATCGGGGGATGGTCCTCTGTATTTATCTTGTGCTTGGCTGTGCTCGTCAGATTAGACGGAAACTTATTAAATTCAAATAAGCCGCTGAAACTTCCAAGTATCGAACATATCCTGGTCCTTTCAAGCATGGATAGATCAGGGCTTATCATCGAGGCAATGTTTGGAGAGTTTTCTTGTCCAAGAATCCCCTGCCGATTGGTGTCCGAAGCATCACCGATGACCGCCAGCTGACCCTCTTCCAGTACCTGTATCTCTCCAATACACATTCCTTTGGGGACAGTTCGATCACATGTGCCGATGTTGGTTATCCAAATTCTCCCTTTTCCATGCTGGACAGCGAAGATCGAGGCGGGAACCATCAGATCACGTTCCTAGAAAGAGGATCCTCGAAGGCTCCATTACGACATCACTCACACCGAGTATAGCTTCGCTGATTACGTTTATCTGCTTGGTTGATCCAGCGGGGATTATAAAGCTATCGTCGGCGGCCACAGTTTGGAATATGCTCGAAGAATCCTCTGGTAGTTCTGCTTTTTCTAACAGAATCTCGGCGCCACCACAATCGATTATAGCCCTTGACGCCTCTAGAAAGTCCCAACCGAGAATGATGTCGTGGCTACAACTTGGTAAAACAATGAATTCAAACGGCTGTACTAATCCGTTTATTTCTAAACGTAACGTACATCGGCCCCTGGAAACGATATATTTCCCGTCGGCAACTCTAAGTGTCATGCCAGCGTCACTGAACATAGTCTTTTTGTGTTGTTGTCTAAAGTGGTCCGAAATAACCGAAAACGAAGCGCCGCTGTCGACAAGGGCAGGAAAAGTTTTATCGTCAATAGTAACGTCAACTATATTCTGTGATAGTTTAGCGGCTATGAGCGGCGGAGGATTTATAATCTCCTCAGCGACCTTACCTCCAGCGAAGGGCGCTTGCTCTAGTTTTCCTCACGATAAGCTGATCGGCCAGATCGTCGGCTTGGCGATATCGAGGGGCGACGTTCAGCTGGGGATCGGCCACGACCTGGATAGGGCGACGGGCTTCGGTAACTTGCGCGGCCTGGGGTTTCATTGCTATTATAGATCGTTCGCGGGCCGTTCTGGACAGGGTGGTATCTCCCCGGTGGCTGTCGATCCATCATCCCTCGCCGCTCTCGGCAGTACCTGGCGACGTGACCCGGGCGTCCGCATTGGAAACAAACGGGAATATTATCCACCGTCCTCCATTCGTCAGTCTTTCTTCGGGCAGTTGTCAGCCTTGTAGGACTTTGCTGCTGGTAATACGGGGGTGGTTTCGCCGGTCCTTCAAATTGGCGGCGTTGTTCTTGGTAGTATGGACCCTGCTGCGCAATTGGGGTCAGATTTCTCTCAACCTCTTCATGAATCATTTTCTTCAGGGAGTTCACCTCCGGCACTATAGGCTCGGAATGTAGGGCACTTTTAATTTCTTCTCTCACGATTCGTCGAATCAGATCTTCCAGGGACGAGGAGTTTGGTTGCTCTATACTTGCGACGTTAGGGAGTCGCTCAAACCTTGGTTTCCCGATGCGTCGCTGCTTGCAAGCCTCCACCTTTCGGCACCAATCGACAAAGGCTTCAACAGTATCAATTTCCTTTATCAAGATGACCTGATAGACATCTTCTACCACACCTTTCATTAGATGTGCCACTTTCTCTTCTTTACTCATATCGGGATTCACCTGCCTACACAAGCTCAGAACGTCTTGGATATAGGATTCACAGGATTCTGTACTCTTCTGAGCTCGACTCTGAAGGTTGTCCTTAGCGCGTCTGAGAAGGACACCGCTATTGTCGAATGTCCGGCTAAACATCTCCTTAAACATATCCCACGAATCCATTCCTTCTTCGTTGTTATCATACCATTGGCCAGCGGTCCCTTCCAAAAAGAATGGTGCGTTCGCCAATTTCATCGTGGCATCCCAGCAGTTCGATCTCGCAATACGTTCGTAATCCTTCATCCATTTGCCACAATCCTCCGTTCCATTGCCGCTAAACACAGTTGGGTTTCTTGTCAAATGTTTGCAAGTATTAACACCCGTGTTAACTCCAGCCGATATTGACATTTTTCTGATTGGCTTATTCTTTTCGTCGAAATCAAAACGTGGTTCCAGGCCTTCTAGGCGACGGCTTCTTCTGACAGAGGTATCCGTGATGGTATCGGTACCCAGCTTCTCCACCACTTGTGGCGGTAAGAATTGCAAGCAACAGGCGTAGATAAATCGAACGATAAACGTTTATTGCTGCCAACGAGCAGACTACTCAAATCAAAGAATACACGAACACATATACACCAATCATTAACTCAATACATGCAAAAAAACACAAACAAAATCCAAAACCTAATTATGTAAAACAATACAACAAATAACGCTACAATATATATGATATATAAAATGCAAATAAACATTATTATTAATAATTATTATGAATTAATAAAATATATATTTAACATATAGCAATTATAAAATTTGAAAAAATATTCAAAATATTCTTCAAATTTACCATATCAACTGTACACAAAGGCATAATGCCGCACTCCATAAGAAATAAAATCAAAAGATTTCTCAAAATTAATTTCTCTCACAATTAATTCCAAATATTATTTACATATTTATTTAATTATATTTACATATATATTAGTAAGCCCTTAAATATCAATATAAAATGTGTGTATATTTTTATAAATATGAAAAGAGAAAGATAAAAAATATTACATTGTATTAATTTATCAGAGCCTATATAAAGGAAGATATTAATTTTGTTCATATAAAAATAAACTCTGTGAAGCTAATAATAATTACACGGTTGCCAAACTATTTTTATTTTATTTTTCCGGTTGTTATGGTTATTGAATTTGGTGTTACCGAATCATTATTTTAATTTGATTTGTGGATAGAAGAAATTGAGAATTACATTTATTTGAACGGAAATTTTATTTGATAACAAAAAATTCTATATTTGTAATAAAATATTCAATGAATATAATATGGAATAAGATATATTTTTGAATAGATATCAGAGGAGTGAAAATAAACGGATTTGAATTGTTTAATGCACATGGGTTGTATGTAAATAATTGTAGAATTTTCTATGAGATTTAGATAGATATGCAAATCAAGGTAATATAATTGAATGTATAAATGTGTTGCATACATGATTTAAATTGAGAGAGAAACATTTATAAATAATGTCTCTATTGTATACGAAATATATTACCAAGATATTTATTCTTACATATTCAAAATTAGTAGATACATTTAGTAATATAGTTATATAATTTAGAAACTATTATAGACGCGTAGGATTCTTTAAAAAATTAAGACATTTCTACTGCCCCTTTTCCAATGGAAAAATTAATTCCATTGCAATAAAGGCAGTAGAAATTGTTTAATTTTTGAAAGAATCAAATGCATCTATAATAGTTTGAAATTTGATAACAGATGGCGCGCTAATGTATCATAATATAGTTTTATGTTTGTATTTTATTTTATTGGAATATCTGTAATTCACAGAATACGTTATCATCATATTGTGTTCTTTTATCATCATCAATCCTAGATTAAGGTTGAGTAGTATTTGTGTATTCGAACAATAAAATTAAAGAAGAAATTGTTTCAAAGTTTCAGATTTTGACTAAATATATTAAATATTTTATTTAGAGAACAGAATTCTATTTGAAATCAATATTTCTAAATATATATGAAGTTCAATCATACAAATATATTTTTCAACGAATAGGTTCTGAGAGGTTATTTTCTGAGAGAAGAATTACAAAAACAATAACAAGACTCAGAACGAAACACTATAAAGGAATAACAATACACCCATATGGCACAAGAACCTATTGGACATGCAACAACTGTCCTGGTGTGGAACTAACACCTACCAACATATTCTCATGCCCAGCAATGGCCGCATCATTGCAGAAAATTGACATGGACTTATAGCAGCAGCTTTACACACTCAAGATTGAGTACATTGCGACTGCTGTGATAGAGATGCATGGAGACATCTGAGGCTCTTCATTGTATACAACAACAGCAACAACAGAAAATTGACATGTACTTATAGCAGCAACTTTACACACTCAAGATAGAAGACATTGCAACTGCTGTGAAAGAGATGCACGGGGACATCTAAGGCTCCTCATTGGAAATGACAACAACAACAACGAACAGATGTAAAACGATACCCAGTTATAAACCCAATTAAAGTTCACTTTAAGCTAAATAATAGAAATATCATTAACGTATTTAAATAATATTTACATCTATAATATGTCGACATATTGAAATTGAACTTTTTATTTATATATAAATTATAAAGGCTTATATTTAAAATATAGACACTCGATGGTGAATGCTTCTGAGCTAAAGAAACACTGTATGTTGATTGGCTGATTGATGTCACGTGACAGGGAATGGCCAATCAATTGCGCGGGAAAAAACGAACACTTTATATGTTTATATAATGAGGAATATTGTGTAATGTATCTCAATAGGTTAAAAAATATGATTATAAAGAAGTGTATACATATATACATACCATCGAGAAACTTTAAAATTTTATATATTTATTAGTTTATTTAAGAATAAGAGGTTTATTTTATATATATGATAAATAATTAGAAGGATATAATGGTATAAAAAAATATAGAAAACTCCAGCATAGCTTCGGCTTTGGATTTAATTGAAACACGTTTTCTAATCAATTCATAAATAAAAACATTGAAAATAATTATGCGATATTATCAATTGTTAAAAATACAATCATTGAAATATATTTAAAAAATAAAATCCCAAACACATATATATAGCCCGACTATGATAGCATTGTTTTCGCGTATCTCAATGTTAAAGATATACTATTAAATAAAGAAAAAGGTGACAAAAATGACTATTAAATTAAACAACACACAATAGCCGTAAAGAAAACAATCAATTTCAGAGAGTTAAAGAATAAATAAAAAAACTCACCATTCTTTATTCACAGAAAAACAGGATGATTGGGAGAAGAATACTTTCTAAATGGGAATTCTGCCTTAAAGTAATTTGAAGGTAAATTCAATTCTCGCTTTTATTTAAATGTCCTCAAATATATTGGTCAAAAGACGACATTTATTTTCATTGAGCAGTTTACTCTGTGGTATTTATTTATATCGTTCAATGAAAATTGTTGGTGGATTAAAAAATAGTAGAAAATATTGTATATTTAAATAAATAAATTTAAATAGAGTTTAAAATTGAAAATATACATATATTAAAATCATAAAAAGCATATCCTGACCGCGATTATTTAAGCATTTCTAGATGTCAGAGCACCATCTAGTGGATCAAAAATAAACAAAAGGTTTATTTAACTTGTTCTGGTCAGGATATGTCTTTTTTATTTTAATATCTATACCAGACCTTTTCTATTTTAAAATTAATTTCCTCACATATATACGTATTTATAAAAGTAAATTATCTTTGAAAGAACATATGAATAGAAATTATTTGACAGAGAAGACGGATTTTGCTACCAATTAGTAATTATTTGTTATGGTTTTTTATTCCACATTCGCATGATACATATTATGATATTCAATGCGTTTTCGGCGTCCTAAACAATATTTCTGAAATCAATAAAATCTTGATAATAAGGGATTTTATGCTGATATAAAAATTCTATAGTATCTTATATCTTAGAGATTATATGGACAAACCCGCTCTCTTCTGGAGATGGTCTCTTTTCAGAGAATGCTAAGTCATGATGGGTCTAACACCGATGTTGTAGTTAGCGTCCATCAAGACACTTTTGGTGACTATATGGACGAATATTTTACAACTTGATGTATATTAACATAAAATGTATATTATATAATGCACATTAAGATATATTTTGAGAATAGAGCAAACCATTGATAGATCTACAATTAAAAAGGCATATATTGAATCAAAATATAATTTATTTTACCAATATTTCAGTTGGCTGAACGCCAACCTTTATCAAGTTATTATAACATATTAATGCATGCAAAAAAATAAACTCAGTGCCACATAACGTCAATAGAATTAAGTTTAAAATATAATTTGCTTATATTTGATGAGTTTGTTGTTGACACACATCAATATGTTATAATACTGTGGATAATAAAAAAGGCAAATATAGGCAAATAAATATTTTTATTCAATCCACACACAATATGTCTTTTTATTATCTATCTATATATAATATAATATTTTATCCAATATATGTATTTTTAATTAAAGATC
>CP092877.1:38486353-38568358 GCA_030710605.1 Cordylochernes scorpioides | reverse complement strand
CATTTATGAATAGAGTGCATCTGCAATGCATAACCTCCACTCAAACCTACTCTCTATGTAATTTTTATATAATTAATAATAATAATAATTATAAAACTATTTTTTCATCGCAGTAAGGACAGTAGAAATTGTTTTATTTTAAAAAGAATATCACGCCTCAAAAATAGTTTTATAATATGATAACAGATGGCGCTCTAATAATAATAATTGTCAAGATCCCTTTTCCCATAATCATAATTAAGATAAATAAGGGGTGTTCGGTGGAAGGATGGTCTAGACCGTTGGTTTTCGACCGCTACGACCCGGGATCGAATCCCTTATTGGTCACTATTTTCTAATTAAAAAATGCTCCAGTGACCGTCAATTCTTGCAATATTCGAATCCCACCAGCGAGTGCAAGTAACCAAACAGAGCTCTGGCATATTTGTAAGTGCAAATTCGAACTGATTTTCACATGTGTAGACATGTTGTACACTTAGAGTTAAAGCAGTCGCCAATTTCTACCCACCATGATTTTAATGGCCTATACCACGTGTACTAGAGATAATTAAAAAATTAATAATAATTATTATAATGTTGTAATTCTTTTTGATTCATAAATTCTCTAAAATATTACTGTCATGAATGTTATAGCGTTTTTTTGGTAGAAGCCCAATATCAAATGGTATTGCGCCATTTACTTCAAGAAGGTTAAGTGAGGGTGTGAGAGGTCAGAAAACCACAGACGATTGAATTATTAAAGAGGAGCTCCACCAAAATCAATGTGACAGTATTAATATTCCAAGCGCACAGTTGATAAGGATTTATCAAAGAAAACTGGTCACGTGACTGGAATACCTGATGAAGCAGTTCCTCATAACAACACCATCATGTGCTAACCCAGCCTGGATATACCATTTAGGATAGGATGGCGACATCTTCTGCTAGGAAAGTTTTGGCAATAAAACGACTTGATTTATAGCGAAATGTATTAAATAAATATCAGAAGATATATATAGCGAAACTAAAGGTTGCGCCATTTATAAGTGCAGACGTTTTTCAAAAATATCGTCTGAAGAAAGTTGTTGGTATAAGAATAATATATTTATCGTAATTGATATTAAAGATACACAGAACATATTTATTATCAGAAATAAACGTAAAAATTAGTTTTTCATTACAAAATACTGTACGAATTTTATTGAAATGAGACACCGATTGTTCCCTGATCTAAATTACTATATTCTCTTACCTCAGCCACTTTGTCTATATAAATTTTATGAACTCTGTTGATAAATAGATGTAAATTTGTAAATATTTAATACTAATTTCTAATTTGTGTTATGTTTGTTTCCTCTGTAATAGGCGCACACAAATAACACTGGTCAACAAGATTTTTGCACAAGAGAACCTGATTATGTTTCTAGTGTAACTTTTCATGCTGAACTCAAAAATCTAATCAGAAATTTCCCATCACCTATGGTTTTTGCGTGACGGTCTTTTTTTTAGTATTGGGATAAATACACTAAAAATTGCAAACAATGTCACGTAACTGGTTTATCAAAAAATATTTTTTTTTGTCCACAAAGAAATAGCATCTTATCTACATGTCCTGAATCCAAATATACCATTAGTTTTTTTCTATTACACAATATTTCTGAGATACACCTACTTGAATTTGGAAATATTGTTAATATATAGGCATATATGAACGAAACATATTTATTATTGAAAAGCAGTGACAGTGGATTTTCGTCTATACTTTGCTTGTGGTAGATCCCTCTTGAGTGCCCAGCAGTCGTCGGCAAGCATAGCGGGACTCCATTTACCTTGGTACCGCTTCTCCATGCTTGATATAGCTTGATGAAACCTCTCACCATGCTCATCGCTAACTGCGCCAAGATTGTCTGGAAAGAAATCTAGATATGAATGCAGGAAATGGATCTTGAGGGACATGTTACATCCCAGTGCCTTGTAGGAAAGCAACAGATCATTAACTATGTCTCGGTAATTTTCAACCTTGACACTTCCTAAGAAGTTTTTGCAAACGTTTCTAAAGGAATTCCATGCTGCTGCTTCAACTTCATTCAAACTATTTTGAAAATTTCCATCCTGCTGCAATTCTCGAATCTGAGTTCCAACGAAAATGCCTTCTTTAATCTTCGCTTCACTTATACTAGAAAATTTTTGTTTTAGGTAGGCAAATCCACTGGCATTTCGATCCATTGCCTTGACAAAGTTCTTCATTAATCCCAGTTTAATATGTAATGGTGGTAAGTAAATATTTTCTGAATCGATCAGGGGTAGATTTGCAATATCTTTATATCCTGGAGTAAATATTTTACGGTTTGGCCAGATTTTTTTAATGTAATGCCTTTCCCTATCTCTGCTATCACACTCACACAGAAAACAACAGAATTTTGTATATCCAAGCTGTAATCCACGCAAGAGAGCAACGACTTTCAAATAGCTGTATATTTTCCAACCGTATCTTTCATATTCTATCTTTTTCAAAAGCAGTTTCATCTTTTCGTAAGTCTCTTTCATGTTGGATGCATGTATTTATCCCAATACTAAAAAAAGATCGTCAGACAAAAACCATGGGTGATGGGAAATTTCTGATTAGATTTTTGAGTTCGGCATGAAAAGTTACACTAGAAACACCATCAGGTTCTCTTGTGCAAAAAAAAAAAAGGTTTTTTTGTAGACCTGTGTAATTTAATATCGTGCCTGTTTAATAAATAAATAAATCTTGTTTGTTTTCCCGATTATTGAAATAAATAAATAATTATATGGTTAAATTTTGCAACATAATATTTTAAGAAATTTGATAATAACAACAGTGAAATATAATAAATGGATTAGCGATAATTATGGTGGTGGTGCTTATTTCCATGGTTAAACCAATTTCTGAAGTCCACTCCTCTCCAATATTTCGATGGTAGTTATAGGCCTGGAAAATAGGTTCTCTATTGTTAGTTCTGAGGATGATAAGATATATTAATGGGTAATAAAACACAATCTTACGGTAGGATTTTAATCATGTACCAGAAGAGACATCTCTTCCTTGAATTGTGCATTAGAACGATGGCACTGTGCATCAACATAGGATCCTTGCATGAAAATCGGCCCTTTCCACTTCACCAACTTAAACTCAGGTTTGGTAAATTGGACCAATTTCATTACACCCCTTTCGTAGGATGTTATGAAATCGAAGCCGCTCCTGTACTGACGAGAGCCATGGTATACAGGTTGGCTTTTTGTTTGAAATTATCAAAACTGATGTTGTGGCTTATTATTTATCACCATTAGTAAGGCTTTCTATTAGAGTGATGCACAGTTCTAGCGTTCTGATACACAATTAAAGGGAAAGATACTTGGTTCAAATCACATTAATAGGTACCGCTCAGCAAGAGCAACCTAGTTCATGATAATTGAACAATGAATAATATGTGAAGGTTATTCACATTTTAAACAAATTTTAACACGGGATTCAATCCCGGTTCATGACTGTCGGGAATCGAGGGGGTTACCCACTCGTCCACCGACTTTATGGAAGATACCTCTTTTGCTATATATTAATAAATTTATATATTTATAAAGCGATATATGGATTCTTTAAATAATTTCCAAATTATAAATACAATAATAAATTTTAAAATTTCAATCTATGTGATAATTCCTTAAATAAATCAAATTATAGTAAATATGCAAATACACACTAATTAAATAAGAATATATACTAAATAAAACAATATGCAAAAATATCCCAAGGTATATATATATATATATATATATGTACATAGATTTCATAATAGATTGGCATCAGGCGCCCTTTTATTCGTTATTTATGTTCTCCTGTAGAAGGGCAAAGATTCCCGAAAGCTTGAGACTGATTAAAAAAAAAAAAAAGAAAATAAACCCACATCTCCAGAAACCTTTTTAATTATTTAATAAAAACAATATATCAATCAGGATAATTGTGATAAGTTCATTTATTATTGATAAAATTAAAATAATAAATGATATAAAAATAATTATTACAATTATCCTAATGGATATAGCGACATGGCTAAAATTAGTTTTCATATACTAAAATGATAGTGTATCATCTAACACTTTAAAGGTATATTAATTTTGATAGAAGATATTAAATTAAAAAAATAAAAATCAATGGGAGGGCATTTTTGATTGTAATGAGGGCAGTAGAAATTGGTTAATTTTTAAAAGAATCATACGCGTCTATAATAGTTTAGAATTTTCATAACAGATGGCGCACTAATGCATCATAATATACTAAGTGTTAAAAGTAAGTTACCTTATATAGGTTATAAGAGTTTTCACATCATATTATCCACTTGACTGATTTTAAAATTATTTGTGAAATTAAAAGAAAATGGCCAAATTAAAACTTTCATAGGAGTATTTTCATTTTAATTTACAATGTTATAATGAAATTGCTTTGAATGTAAATTTAAACTATCGTATTTGTATATTTATATTTTCATATATATATATATATATCGTATATTTTAAACTGTATAATAATGACACTTTTAGTATATTTAACATATCTTCCAATTAGTTAAAGCCGATACCTTATAATACCCTACCTTTCTATTAAAACGACACTTTCTATTTACTACCACCCCATGTTTTGTATATAAACTATTGATAATACCTGTAAACCCCTATTTGTATGTAACACTAAAAATGTTGACGTCAAAATAAAAATCCATAGAGCGGTCAGCTGGGGACAGCTGGGGAGAGAGTAGGAAATGCCAAAGCCCATGTGGGGCCCCCAGGGACGACCCCTGAAAACAGGACAGATTTTGGCAGGGGGTCAGCAGCAGATGGTTCTAGGGTGTGGCCATCGACATACGGTTTCTGTCTCACACAGTCTCTCCCTCCATGTTTCGGGGATAAGCATCCAAGTTTGTGTCATGGCCTCTACCTCTGTCCCGTGGGCTGTTCCCGATCACTCTCGGTGTTAACATCTAGCCCTGCCTGTGCTTCTTGTTGTCCGCGTGTGGGAAGAACATCAACACTCGCCTCACGTACACGACTGCCAGTTCATCCATACGTCGGCACATTGCAACAATATTACAGAAAGTCGACAGGATAACTGAGGACAGCGGCATTTAGAGGATGACAGCGGCACCGGTGGTCAACGGCGCATTCGTGTGGATGCTCCTTCTACTTGTCCTCTACCTTGACGATTCAGTGGACCATCTCAAAGACGCCATGCGAGGACTAGCTGTACCTCGCATCGAGCAGGTCATCATCGCCCCCATCGACATCTCCTGCGCCACGAACATCTTCCTCCATCGGCTCGAACAGGCAGACAAGATTCATCGAGAAATCCTGGCATTGCCCCGCCAACCAGCATCGACGATGTCCCATGACAACCATCGCAAAAAGTGATCACCAGGCCTCATCGCAAGCACCTCCACAAGACCCATCCAAGACATCCATCTGGTAGGAGAATTTTCTCTATAGAAATATCTTAATGTAACATTATCTTCGTTTTTTTTTTGCTCTGAATTAACTACTCATCGATACCCTATTTATAGCAATAATATTATTATTATAAATCCATCAAGTTCATTATTTTACCTGCCCTATTACTTTTTCAATTATTATAACTTCAGATATGTATAAAACATTTTAACCTTAATCAATTTATTATTCTTTATTATTATTTTGTGTGCCATTAGCAATGCCGTCAGCCAACAACAACTAATTATACCTTTTTTTTCTCTTCAATTGTTTTTTTCGTCATCTCTAGGCTTATTACACACATATTATAACTTCAACCATCTTTCTCATCATTTTAAAACTTTTATAATATTGACAACGTCAATAATATTTTTTAATAGTTTAAGATATTTCTGAATTTTATTTTTCTATTGCGTCTTTCTAATTTTATCGTTGACGTATCCTAACCTACCCGGCTCATACATTCTCATGCATTACCCCAAGGAATTCCTGTTCGCCATTTTGTTTCTATTGATTAATCCAACTGAGAAATCCTTCCTCGCTATACCATTCCCAATAGTGAGTTCAGGATATCCAGCTAGATTATTTTTCTTATCCCCCGGCTCATCATTACCAATCATCTTTTTTTTTAAATTATTATTATTACCATTCAAGTCGGGTGAAATAATCATTGGCAACAGAACAACCCTTGCAACTACCTTCCCTTTCTTCATTCCCCAATTTCATATATTCCCCTCAAAAGATTCTTGCTCGCCAGATTTTTTTTTTGTTAATCCAACTGGAAACATCCTTCCTCGCTATAACGTTCCCAATAGTGAGCTCAGGATACCCAGCTGGATTCTTTTTTTTTTCTTTCTTTTTATTACCCGCTTAATCATTTTGATCATTTTTATCTTTTTTTTTCATCATACAAGTCGGGTACCATCATTATTGGCAGCAGTACATCTCTTGCGTTTACCTTTACCTTTCCACATTCTTCAACCTACATACCTCTCCCTGCTAGTCTGAGCTAATAATGCAGACTGAATATCTTGAACGTTCTGTTAATGAAAACAGTACCTCACTAACACAAGTTCGTACTGCATTGCAGAACTCATTAAGCTATTTCTTTGCAGGAACATACTCAGACATTCCATATACCCTCATCAACCCTCTGTGTCAACTTATAATCTTAGTTCACACACAACTTAATAGCTTTATGCTTTTATTTTAGTTATTTTTTAATTCAATAGGTTCTCATTTTTTTCTATAAGTCAATTATTTTCACGGCATTTCTAATTTCACTTTGGATATTTTCTCAATTTTATCATTTATTCTTATTAATTTTTCTTTCAATATATTCTATACCTTATTGAGACGTCATCATTATATTTTTATCCTATTTTATTCTGCTATATTTATAATAATTTTAACTAATTTGTGCCCAAATTATTTCCTTTGATTTTATAATAGGTTTGTTAGGTCATCATTCATGTTATTTCATTTCCCCCAAACAAACCTTAATCACCGGGGGCACATTCTATCGTACATTTTAAACTGTATAATAATGACACTTTTAGTATATTTAACATATCTTTCAATTAGTTAAAGCCGATACCTTATAATTTCCTACCCTTCTATTAAAACGACACTTTCTATTTACTACCACCCCATGTTTTGTATATAAACTATTGATAATACCTGTAAACCCCTATTTGTATGTAACACTAAAAATGTTGACGTCAAAATAAAAATCCATAGAGCGGTCAGCTGGGGACAGCTGGGGAGAGTAGGAAAATGCCAAACCCCATGTGGGGCCCCCAGGGACGACCCCTGAAAACAGGACAGATTTTGGCAGGGGGTCAGCAGCAGATGGTTCTAGGGTGTGGCCATCGACAAACGGTTTCTGTCTCACACAGTCTCTCCCTCCATGTTTCGGGGATAAGCATCCAAGTTTGTGTCATGGCCTCTACCTCTGTCCCGTGGGCTGTTCCCGATCACTCTCGGTGTTAACATATAGCCCTGCCTCTGCTTCTTGTTGTCCGCGTGTGGGAAGAACATCAACACTCGCCTCACGTACACGACTGCCAGCTTATCCATTCGTCGGCACATTTGGAACAATATTATATATATACACTGCGTGACATTGAAAATGGAACACCAAGAAATAGTGGCCAGAAAGTGATGAAACTCGGCAGACAGAGAGAGACAGGGACGAACAATAAGTGATCTTTATTTCAAAATGATAGTCATAATACAGAGCGAGAACGGCGTCGGCTTAGTAGCAAGTAGGACCACCGCGGACGGCGATGCACGCAGCAACACGTCTAGGTAGAGAGTCAATCAGAGTACGGATGGCGTCCTGAGGGATGGCTCTCCATTCCCTCTCAACCATTTGCTACAGTTCGTCTTCTGAACGCGGCTGTGGCAAGGCATGCAAACGGCGTCCAATGATGTCCCAGACGTGCTCGATTGGTGAGAGATCTGGAGAGTACGGTGGCCAGGGAAGCATCTGTACATCTTGCAGAGCTTGTTGGCTAATGCGAGAAGTGTGCGGTCGGGCGTTATCCTGCTGATAAAGGGCATTGGCTACCCCCTGAAGGTAGGGGAGTGTCACCGGTCGCAGCACATCATCAACGTATCGTTGGGCCGTCGTAGTGCCCTGAATACGAAGTAAAGGTGAATTGGAATCATACGCGATCGCGCCCCAAACCATGATTCCACGTTGTCGCACGGTGCGGCGTTCCACAATTGCTGCCGGATTGGACCTTTCTCCACGTCGACGCCACACGCGTACACGGCGACTATCACTGGACAAGCAGAAACACGACTCATCTGAGAACACGACCCTGTGCCATTCCGTCATCCACGTCGATCTAGCCCGGCACCATTCCAAACGTTGGCGCCTATTCGGTGGGGTCAATGGCAGTCTTCTTAGCGGACGGCATGAGTGCAAGCCATTAGCAACCAATCGACGGGAAATGGTTCTGGTCGAGATGGAATGATCTAGGGTGTCTTGCACATGTTGCAGGATGGCGGTACAAGTGGCTTGTGGGGCCGCCACTGCTTGTCGAAGGATACGCCGATCCACACGTGCTGACGTCACTCTGGTTGCACCGACATTCCTATAAATTGCCACATTTCCTTGTTCCAACCATCTTCTCCACAGTCGGTGCACCGTGGACGCACCAAGGTGTGTATCAGCTGCGATTTGACGTATGGACCAACCTGCCCTTTTCAGTCCGATCACCATGCCCCTCGTAAAAGCGTCTGTCTGCTTGAACTGCCTGCGTTTACGATGACCTGGCATTCTCTGTTATTACACGTGTCTTTTGACACAAGAACAAAATTTCTACAATGATTTTCCTTGAAGAAATAACGACACGAATACTGTCCTTTCTGCAAGTTCCTTCCCTTATATCTTACTCCATGTGCGCCCGAGAGCTGCGCTTTTTACATCATTTGCATAACTCGGTTAGGCGCGTCAACCCTGAAATTCGCATAATTTTCTGGCCACTATTTCTTGGTGTTCCATTTTCAATGTCACGCAGTGTATTTATATAAATTAAGGAAAAGGCATCTCCTTAGCGTGCAACTGAAATTTGCTGATGGCTTGTGCCATCTATCGGAATAAATATCAACTATTCTCGTTGATTTTTAATATAATCAGTATATATATATATATATATATATATATATATATATATATATATATATATATATTAAAAACGAAAGAAATAAATAAAAGATAAAAAGATCAGGTGTTGAAATCAATATTAAAAATGGCATATCCTGACCAGGAGCACATGTGCTTTTCAGAAGGCAGAGCGCCATCTGGTGGAACAGAAATCAACTATTCATTTGGGGGAACAGGCTAAATCAATGAATAGTTGATTTCTGTTCCACCAGATGGCGCTCTGCCTTCTGAAAAGCACATGTGCTCCTGGTCAGGATATGCCATTTTTAATATATATATATATATATATATATATATATATATATATATAATATTGTTGCAATGTGCCTACGTATGGATGAACTGGCAGTCGTGTACGTGAGGCGAGTGTTAATGATCTTCCCACACGCGGACAACAAGAAGCAGAGGCAGGGCTAGATGTTAGCACAAAGAGGGATCGGGGACAGCCCACGGGACAAAGGTAGAGGCCATGACACCAACTTTGATGTTTATCACCGAGACATGGAGGGAGAGTGTGTGAGACAGCCAGGCTGAAGCAAACTGCCGACCAACACCTCTAGAACATCTGCTGACCCCCTGTCAAAACTTGTCTTGTTTTCAGGGGTCGTCTATAAAGAGTCCCTGGGGGGTGGCCCCACATGGGCTTTGGCATTTTCCTTCTCTCTCTTTGGCTGTCCCCAGCTGACCACTCTTTGGATCTTTATTTGGACGTCAACATTTTTACTTTTACATACAAATAGGGGTTTACAGGTATTATTAATAAGGATATAGCAAATATACAAAATATGGGGGTGGTATCAAATAGAAACGGTGTACATTTTAATACAGTCTAAAATATACTATATATATACCGATTAAAATTATTGAATTAAAAAGGCATATAATAAATATAAATAATTAAATATATATAAATATATAAATATAATTAATTAAAGATTTATTAATGGATTGCTCTAGTTTTAAATATTGATTAAATGTAATACATTTTGTTTTCCATATATTTTACACCTTTATTTTTTAAATATTTGGCACTAAATATATTGCAGTTGCATATCAACAACACACGATTGTTTAAAGCGTGAAAAAAGGGAATAGTGTTTCTATTATATATCTTGAAGATAAAGGTTGCCTGGCTGGCATTCATAATTATAAAATAATGACACTTCAGCCAGATAAACTTTTATTTTTTCTCAACGTTTCAACATAATATATATGGTAATTTAAAACAACAACCTCATATTGTGTTGATAACTTATAACAAGATTGCCATGTTGTATATAGAAACACATCTATAAATAATTATGCGCATGATTAATCTGTGTCATTGCATCGCTATATGTAATGTAATTTGTACAAAGTGGATAAATAAATAAAATCTGTAATAGATTTAAGAGTTGAGCTAAAGCAGAGATCGAGCATAGTATTGCCAAAACAACAGAGTCTAAAGATGGAAGCCATAAATCAGATATATTTACAATTCCCACGGCAAGACCACCCACACTGTCACATGTGGTGGAATGCAGAGACCCCTCTCACACCTGGACAGGTAAAGGCGCCCTTTCTCAAACGCCCCTGTACCACGACTGCCTGTATTTTGTGAGAACTTTTAAAGGTCTTCCAAGGTGCAGAGAGGTACTGGAAAACTCTACACAAGGCTTACCAGAACTTCAACTTATTTCAGTAGTCGACATCAACCTCACCACATCACATTTCTAGTCGACAGATCTCTACAAAAGCTACTGGAATTCTCATCTCATTACATGAGTCGACAGGATCTCATCACAGATAAGTCGACAGCAACTCCTCTTATCACATGAGTCGACAGGATGACCAAAACGAAGGATCACACAACGAAGAGGTAAGAAGACTGTTCAGATAGGAAGCGAGAAAGAGCGAAGATGGAGGAACAAGCCCGCCATACCAACGAAACAACCAAGCAATCTCTCCCCCCAACAAGAGACGATATTTACGGAAGAAACGCCGCCCCAACGGACTTCCGCATACCCGCTAACCGATCGCCAACGTCGGGAGCAAGCTGTCTGACCACCCCAACGACACAGCCGAACTTCCCACACGACATGGAAACCGAGCAGCGATGTGGCCCAAACCCTGTGAAAAGTTCCACACCTTCGACTTGACATCGTCGAGACAATGCTCAAGGCAACAAGCCACAATCAACTTCACAGAAGCTACAAGCGTCTACAAGCTCTACATGGAGCGTCTTCAACGTCAGCAGGAATACAAGCCAAGACCAAGTTTCCTGACTGAACTTTTATCACACAACTGTAAGTTTTTAAAAACCTACCTTAACTTTATCCTCAAGTTCACAACTTGATTCCCTATAAATTTTGTACTTATATTTTCACTTTAAGCATTTTAAAATCAATTTTTACCTTTTTTATACCATTTTTTTAATTCAATTTTTAAAACTTTAACACTCTCATTTATAAAATTTACTTTAATTTTTAATCAGATTATAAATTTCAAGTTATTACACTCAATTTTACTCATAAAAAAAAAAATTTCGCCCATAACGCATTTTTACCAATTTACTAATTTTACATGTCTATCCAAAATTTATCTAAAATGGTACTATCCAAGTCTACAACTTGAAAAAAAAAAATCATTATTATTTTTAAAAAATCTCATTCATCATAATTCTCAACTTATTTTTGTTTTACTTATTAGTTATCTTTATACCAAAAGACCAATATCTTTATCAATTCTTAAAATTTGGTAATGTTCATCATTTTAAGTAAGCGCCCAATTTAAATTATTTGTAACTCTCACGACATTGCCCTTTTACAAGAATAATTTTAACGCTACCATAATCAACGATTTGAAAAATATATTCAAATTTTAAATATAAATTAACATAGGTGAAACGCATTTTTTTTAAATTGCAAAAATCGGAAGATACAATATCTTCAAAAACGCCACTAGGGAAAACAACTATCTTTCCCAAAACAAGTTAAAATTAAAGATTCCCTCCACTTCACCGCCAGTAGCTAATTTAAGTCACAGCCTTCCAAAACGATTACAATCGTTAATATTCGAGGATAAATACACTCCCTCGTCTTTTCCTTTTATATGCATGATTGGTCATCAAAACATTTCTTTCAACAAACATTTCAACACCCTCACATACCCCTATCTCCAATTGGCAACAATTTTTAGTGCGCGACTTAACACACAAATCCAATTTCGAGCTCCACTTAGCTCTATATCGTCGCCACAATAAAATAATTTCACATTAAGCATGCAAAAATCCACTAACAGTCAAATATTCTCTCGATGTGTTTCATACAACAACCACCCATGACTGAATTAAATTTGTTATTCATGGTGAAACAGATTAGATTTGTACCAAACTAAGACTTCACGTGACACCTTTTATTCACATTTCTCAATTCGTGTCACAGTGCCACACCACAAAACTTTTTCACTTTTCAGGCCAAAGACGCCCTTCACGCCTGTGACACCACATCTCACTTCAAAGCGTGTCCACGTTGAAGTCGAACTTTCACCACACATCTAAACTTGACAACACTGAATAACATTTTTTCTAAACTAACTTCGAAACACAACAACTACGAACACCGAGAAAATCATATCTTTCAATTATAACAGTAAATTGCCAACTCAACAAAAGGAGAAAGTCAGTTTCAAGTGAATCTCAGGCCTGGAGAACCATCCCACATGTGTGACCACCCCAAGAATGGAATTTCCGTGAGGAAAAGGAAGTGGACGCCCTTTTTGACGCCACTCCCTTGGTCACTACTATCTTTTGAGAATATCTTTGGACATGCCCTCTCTTCCCCCTCAAGGCAGATCTCCTTGACCGCTAGCTTCATGACGCCATTTTGAACACATGTGTCACACTACTCATTTAGATTTCCTCGAGAATCTCACAAATCTCACCAACGAGATATCACAACACAACATACTTTAAACATTTTACATGTTAATTTATAACACCAATTAAAACAATTTGGTTAAGTCTTATATAGACTTTTTAACGCGAAAGAGAAATCATTCTCTACATACCAGCATTGAGGACAAACGAAAAGATCATTTCACATATTCCCAGTTTCAGAGTCATAGAAACACCGATGTTACCAAAGGGATATAATCTAGTCACACACCACAACTGTAACTTTTCGTCAAAAGAGACAATCTTTGTTCAATTTTACACTACTTAAAATTTATCCAATCATTAATAACCTTCAATTATATTATAAATTTTGTATGATATCTTGAATAATTATTCTTATTCTTACCTTTCAATTATATAAACAAATTTTTTAATCCAACATTTAAAAGAAAGAAAAAAACCTTTAATCAAATTTACTTTTATTTTTCATGATATTATTTTAGTATTGTAAAACATCTAATTGTTTCAAAAATTATTTTTATTTTATTATTTATTATATATTTTATATATTACAGGTTTAATTTTGTCCACTTACACTTTTTGTACCCGCAATCATATTTCTATATTTCTATTCACTATATTTTATTTGTTTAAATACCTTTATTATCTGACAAAGTTTATCATCCACTATCGGGCATCTACAACAATCGTTTTCAACAATCATATTCTTTAACCAATCCCCTATATTTTTCATCACTATCTTTTCAGTCATTGCGTCACGTCAATGTAGAAAAACGACAGCACTGCTTAACAATTTATTTTTTGATTTCGTAATTCAACAAACGCCTTGAACACAGTTTCCCAGACTTACCAATCCAAACTTCTGGTCTGAACAAGCTTCAAGAGTTTATTTCATTTCATCCGCAGAGCAAATCACCAACGCATACACAAAGCGTTCACTTTTTTCAACTTTCAACTTTTTTTTTCAGCTCTAGCGGATCACATTCAACCTTTGATTTCGAGTCAAGTCAGATCACCTACTGTCGCTACAATTCTACTTATCGCATGGCTTTATTTCACTCCTTTCTCAATCATATTAATAAGCAACTTTTCTTCAACAACTTTTAACCCAATAATCCTAAAATTGTGACAAAACACTGTAACCCTTATATAGGATCGCAAGTGAAACATTGCCAAGGAAGACAGCTCAAGTCTATATCCTCGCTTTGCACCTGGATCTGAGTATTTGGTTTACATGAGCACTTCTAACAATTACATATTCTTCAACAACTTTTCAACCCAATAACACTACAATTGTGACAAAGCACTGTTACCCTATACAGGATCACAGGTGAAACATTGCCTAGGAAGACGCTCAAGTCCATATCCTCGCTTTGCACCTGGACCTAAGTATTTGATTGCATGTGTAAATCTCACAATTGCTTATTCTTTAACTACTAACCCTGTCCAACGCCCACCAATATTCTCTTAGAATGTGAATTTTTATGTCATCATTTTATTTTAATCATCTTTTTTGTTAATCAAACACAATGTCATTTTTATTTCACTTTTATATATCCAACAAATACCATCTTGTTATAGCCCTTTTTAACCCTGAAAGTTTAAATTAATTAAAAGAAATTTTAATTACTTACCTGTGTTAGAGAGGCTTTACCCGCCTAAACCCGGATAAACCCTTTCACTCCCGGGGCCCATCTATGGTAATTTAAAACAACAACCTCATATTGTGTAGATAACTTATAACAAGATTGCCATGTTGTATATAGAAACACATCTATAAATAATTATGCGCATGATTAATCTGTGTCATTGCATCGCTATATGTAATGTAATTTGTACAAAGTGGATAAATAAATAAAATCTGTAATAGATTTAAGAGTTGAGCTAAAGCAGAGATCGAGCATAGTATTGCCAAAACAACAGAGTCTAAAGATGGAAGCCATAAATCAGATATACTTACAATTCCCACGGCAAGACCACCCACACTGTCACATGTGGTGGAATGCAGAGACCTCTCTCACACCTGGACAGGTAAAGGCGCCCTTTCTCAAACGCCCCTGTCACATAAGGTCCCCCCCCCGTCTTTAACCTATAAATCATCACCTTACAGTCTCTTGACAGTTCAGACAGCTCAGTTCAGTTCAGTACAGTTTAGTTGAGTTCACCCTTAGTGCAAGCCGCGTCGGTCGTATGTTATGTCGATCTCATCCAACATGTAGTTAGGAAGAACTCGTCTATCTCCATCTTGCGCTTCTAGCTCAGCTTTTATCTGTTAACGGAACTTTCTTAGTGCAACTGTGTCTTCGTTTTTTGTGTATGGATATCCCCAGCTTTCCACTCTGCCTCGACCACGGCTGCCTGTATTTTGTGAGAACTTTTAAAGGTCTTCCAAGGTGCAGAGAGGTACTGGAAAACTCTACACAAGGCTTACCAGAACTTCAACTTATTTCAGTAGTCGACATCAACCTCACCACATCACATTTATAGTCGACAGATCTCTACAAAAGCTACTGGAATTCTCATCTCATCACATGAGTCGACAGGATCTCATCACAGATAAGTCGACAGCAACTCCTCTTATCACATATATTATATAGGAAAGTGTTTTAAATAAATCATTGAAAAAGTTTTGATATTTATTTTTATATTAATAATATAATTCTAAAAATTATAAATAAAATACAAAACTAACCCTCAATAACCGTTTTATTTATTATTTTCATTTATCGAAGTGGAAGACGGCGGGAACATTAAAATTAATAAAATTTTCAATACACGGAACGCAGTAGTGATAAAATCGCCATCGCGGGTAGAGTTGAATGCTCTTCAGGAGGAATTGGGAAAATCGGATGAGTTAAAGGCAATAAGTAAGATTTATATTCCTGGGAAAAGAGATCCAACGGTTGTGGTCAAAAATGTTTCTAAAATAACGGACACAACAACATTTGTTAAGACAATCTGCAACATGAATCCAGAATTAAGGGGAATGGAGGACGAAATAAGGATGCTGTTTGTAATGAAATCAAATACTGCAACACAAAACATAGTTTTAAGACTTTCACCAAAAGCATATCAAACAATTAAGAAAAATAACAATACTCTATACACTGATTTAGAACGTTGCCATATTCAAGATAAGATCTTAGTAAAACAATGTCAAAAATGCTATCAATACAATCCAAACCATAAGCTAAAAGACTGCACAAATGAGAAAATCTGTAATATCTGTGGGGTCCATGGAACCCATTCCTGCTCGAATGTACTGAGTTGTCACAACTGTTCTAAACACCCAATTTACAGAAATAAACAAACTAATCACAGGGTTAATGGGACGGACTGTCCTCTTTACAAAACACAAGTAGATAGAATTATAGATAGAACCCAATATTTTTATGATTTGGAGGTAGAATAGAACAGAAATAATCTCATTTAAATTTTAATAAGTGTTTTGCATAAATGTCCATTATGAAAGAAGCAAAAAGTTTAACAATAGGAAAATTTAATTGTATACAACAGAATTTAAGGAAAAGTATAATTGCAACTACCGAACTCAGAAGCTCAATTAAAGACAATCCTCCAGACATTCTCCTTCTTCAAGAGCCATATGTCTTAAATAGAAAGGTCGTGTTTGATATGGACTCGCACATAGTACATTGTTCCTCAACAGAAAACACTTATACTGCAACGGTTATATTTAATAAAAATATAAAATATAGGAAGTTGGAGGGTTTCACAAATCAGTTTTGTACATCAATCTCTATAAATACACCTAAATCTAGGACGATAATAGCAAACTTTTATATCCCTCCAAACAAATGCGAGGACGAACATTTGAACTTTTTAAAGAATTTGATAGCTACCTTCGAGAGTACTCCCCTAGTCCTCTGTGGGGATTTCAATTCCCGTCACCCGGTCTGGTTTGATAGAATTACAAACTCTAACGGATATAAAATGCAACCTATTATTAATGAATATAATCTATTTATTCACAATAACAAAACTCCTACCTGTCGTAATAAAAGCATAATAGATCTCACTATTTCAAATAGACATTCATTGAAACTGGTGAACAATTGGCAAACCCTTGAATTAACCAATATTTCCGACCATGTGACAGTTTCATTTGATATCAATGTTAACTTAGATATTACAAACAATCAACAAAAATCTACATGGAAATTTAGCGAAAAGAAAGCAGATTGGTCACTGTTTTCAAATACAATTTCTAAACAGGAAGTAAGAAGATTGGAAAACGATATAAAAAAGGTTGAAAAAGAAACTGATATTGACATGGTAGTTGACAGGCTAACGGATATAATTCTGGAAGCTGCATATCAATCACTGAAGGTGAAATCTTCCAACTTCACTTTCGATACCGGGATCAAGTGGTGGAACAAAGAATTAGAACAAAAGAAAAAGTATTTTCATTATGTGAGAAATCTATACTTTCATCATAAAGCAATTAGTGTTAATGAATATAAGTCTGTCAGAAATAAATATAAAAATAGTATAAGAAAAGCTAAGAGGAAGAGTTGGCGAGATTTTATAGAAGAAAATGGATCTAATAATCCGTTTGGAAACGCCTATAGAACCTTAAAAAAACTGAGTTCCTCTAATCAACAAAAGGGATTACCAATAATTGAACAGGCACCAGTAGATTCTAAAGAATCTCTAATAAAAGATCTGATTGATGAACTAATTCCTGATGATACAACTATATCGGATACTGCTCACCATATATCAATAAGGAACTATACACCGAATTTTACAAACTCCAACTCATGCAATATTCATAAGAAAGAAATAAAAGAGATAATCGACAAAATTAATGTAAATAAAGCTCCTGGTCCAGACAATATTAGTAATAATATGATAAAGAATGCTTTTCAACTAATACTTCCGATTTTGCACTCATTATTTAATAAATGTATTCAAATAGGATACTTCCCAAAAAAATGGAAAACAGCAGCACTCAAAATAATAGCCAAACCCGGCAAAACCAATTATGAATCAGCTAAAAGCTACCGTCCGATATCTTTATTATCCAATTTTTCAAAGATTCTAGAAAAAATTCTCAAAAATAAAATATATGAATTTTATATTCAAAACAATCTGTTAAGCTCGAGGCAGCACGGATTTATCAAGACAAAGTCAACTATCACTGCTTTGAATACTGTAATCGATGTTTTAATGGAGCATAAGCAAAAAGTACTGTCGGCACTAATTACAATAGATATCTCGGGGGCTTTTGATAATGCCTGGTGGCCAGCGATCATCAAAAGAATAGATTCAGACAATTTACCGGAAAAACTGATCAAAATTCTACAATCATATTTAAATTCCAGGATCATCTCATTCAGTTACGACAATCTAACAACTTCAAAGCCAATTACTAAGGGGTGTCCTCAGGGCGGTCCGCTTTCTCCACTTCTGTGGACAATTTTGTTGAACGATTTGCTGTTGAATTTTCAGGTGCCCAATAGTGAGTTGATTTGTTATGCGGATGATATTTCGATCATATGCTGGAATAAAGATCTAACATCACTAAAAACAGTTATAGAGGAAGCAATAAATACTATCGAATTGTGGTGTATTAAGAACAAGTTAGAAATCAGTCCCGAAAAAACAAACATTTTATTCTTGCATAATAAAGAGAAGATCCCAGTTAAATTTAAGAGTGGATTAATTTCACCAGTACAAAAAATAAAAATTTTGGGAATAACAATTGCGAATCATAGAAGAAAAGACAAATTAAATTTTGCTTTTCATATAGAGGAAATAGTGAGCAGAACTCTAAGAATAAAAAATTTTCTATTCTCTCTGTGCAGCAAATCATGGGGTTTGAGCTCCCATAAAAGAATTACATTATATAAATCTTTATTCAGATCAACTTTAACATATGGATCAGAAATCTGGTTCAAATTTTTAAACAAAAAATCGATACAAAAATTAAACTCAATGCAATATCAGATACTAATATGGAGCATTCAAGCATACAAGACAACTTCGTACAACTGTGTTCACAGTTTGGCTAGGGTTCCATTGATTGCAGATTACATTGAAGCAAAAAATATGAAATATGACTTAAATAACTTATCGTTCGAGGACAAGCAAAAATACAACATCGATATTCCCTTTATAACTAAATCCTATATAGACGAAAGAATGTTGCTCTTACTGAATAATACAAACGAGACATTTACAAGTTTTTTCAACCGGGGTATTCCAAGTTATTTTCGCCCTAATTTCCACAACACACAATTTGTAACCAACCATGGTAATTTCGGAAGTTTTCTGGTAAGAATCCATGCATCGGAGGATCCGGGCTGTTTTTGTGGATGCCGCATTCAAGATTCTACTCACCTTTTACTTAAGTGCCCAGCATTTCAAGACTACAGACTCAATAACGGTATTCTCTGTACCGATCCAAGAGAACTGATATCCAGCAGGGATTCATACATTGTATTCAATAGTTTTTGTAAATATATATCAAAGTTTTTAAATAATCTCATGTGTTAGGTATAATTAACTATGTGCTGTATATATGATTTTTTTTTCCTTTTTTCTTTATTTTGAGATGTGTTTAAATTAAATTACCTAGGTATATAGTATGCTTGTTTGAAATCAATTTCAGGAATTTGGTAAATGCCTTGAGCATATGTTAATAGATTCTCCCTCTCTCTCTCTCTTGTGTTGCTTTCTTTTGGGCGCCAGTGTCCTTGGCGGGACATCGCGCTTTGTATTTACAGTTGAATAAAGTTGAAGAGGATTCTATTCTTTTATGAATATATATATATATATGATAAAAAAATCATGGCATAATGGCCCTCTTAGCAGAGAAAGATTAAAAAAAATATTATATATAAGACCAATATAAGCACACTTGCCATAAACAATTATATATAAATACCTGAATATATATTTATATATTATTTTATACAACATATATTTATATTTTCGAATATAACTGTGAAAGATAGAGAAGAAATACTAGATATATAACTGATATAAATAAAATATAAATGTATATATAATTAATTTTATCCTTCAAAAATACTCTATTATAAATTAATTAAATAATATATTAGATTCATATTTTGATATATTAATATTCTGGATCAAAATAATTTATTAGAAATTAAAAATATATATTAATAAATTATTTTAAAACACCAAAAGATAAGTTTACATTTAAATATTAAAGCCGGTATGAATGGCGTTCATTTTCAAACATGAAATATATATATCTTTTGGTACACTTATATATAAGAATGAAGGAAAGGCTGACATCTCCTTGTGTTGAGATAATGGAATAAGAACAGAAGATATGGATGTAGCTAAGTCACTAAGACGTGTGGTAAAATCTATTAGGGAAATCTTAGCTAATCAAATTACAAGAAAGGATTCAGGCGTATTAGGCTTAGTAGAAGAGGATTATTTGAACATCTAGTACTATTTTCTGACTATACATGGTCTTTTGATGATATCATTGCCTTTTTACTTCCTTTTGATTGGTTTCTTTGATGTTGATTGTTATTTTGATCTGTTATATATCTTTAAAAATATTATTAATTATAAATTTAATATATAAATAAATAATAGCGATTATATGTGCGTTAAATATTAAATTCTAACGTTGTAATATTTACATATGTATATTTATTATATACCTGAAATAATATATATAAATATATACGAATAAAAGATTACCTGAGGAGCTTCTTTTTCGATTTATTGCGAGCTTTCGAACCTTTCGGTTCTTCTACAGGCATGGATAGCATGAATATACTAACAGGATTTATACGCGTTTGAGCCATTATATACATACATACACATTTACATACGAAGCAATATTTCAAATATAATTAAAATAAAAATAAGAATTATGACTATAAAATTATAAAACTATGCAAATAAAATTTAAACATTTTTAAAATTTGATAAAATTCGGGAACCACATTTATATACGCTTAAAACCGGAAATGAACGGTAAGCAGGGGTCCCTCCAACCAGGTTACACTATGAGGGTTATCTAGGGCCACACGGAAAATAATTATTGTATTAAAATATGGTAGGCTTCAGTAAGATCTATTTTTCTGTTGATACTGTTAGTTTGAGTGTGTGTGTGGAGATGATTGATTCTAGATATAATCTAACCTGCTTGCTGCGTATATGCTGATAAAGGATTTTAGGGTGGTCTAGATTAAATTTATGGCCTGTGTGTAATATATGTTAATATATATGAGTGTTTTAGGATCCCTATTATTTATGTTCCGTTTATGTTCTGTTAATCTGATGTGCGCGGTTCTACCAGTCTCGCCCACATAGGAGGCTGGGCAATCATGGCAAGAAACAGCGTGCACAGCACCAGTGGAATGGATGGGGTTGTTAGGTTTATCTGATTTGGTGATGGGATTCCTGAGAAGGGTTGCAATATTAGGAGGACTGTTGTAAAAGACCTGAATACCGTAAGGACGAAGAATTCTGGAGATAGCAATGGAGACCGGGTAAAAAGGAAGGAGACAAGTGGCTCTATAAACAGTGGTTGACCTTGGAATAATACAAACAGTATTCCACAAAAAGAACATACCACCTCTATATACCCATTTCTCCTCCAAAAGTCCCATAGCCTAAAAAATCAATACAGTCAGGACCTTAACTAAAAGAATATACACACATTGCTATTTACCCATATTCAAAACCATAGAAAAATCCAGAATCATTTCCCTTTTGACCACTGCAGGATATCCCATATATTTCATAGAAAAAAATTATTTTGATCCTATTGCTCCAAAATGTTTTAATTTTTTTCGCTAACGAGATAAAAATATTTTTGTCGAAACGTCGAGATGATAAAAATATTTACTGGGCGAAGTATATTTCAATTTAAGAATTAAAAATATTAAATATCATTAATGAATCACAAAATTTTTTATTGTCTTTATTATAAAGTTTCCGTGAAACGCTGTGGCACCTTTCAAGGAAAATCTTTCTTATATATAATTTCATATATTTACATTAATTATATTTCCAAAATGGACAAATGGATTTTTATTCTATATAAAATGTTAGAATTATTATAGGTTTGAAAATAAATATTATATAATGTTTAATAGATCATTCGACTAGACAAAAGCACAATGCCTAGTCCACTAAACAATATATAGGTTTTTAAATTTTAATTAGACAATTTAAATTTATATTTAGACATTTTTAATTTTAATTTAGTCACTTTCATCTTTATTAAGACATTTTTCATTTCAATTTAGACATTTTTTATTTTAATATAAATTTTTCATTTTAATTTAGACACATATTATGTATTGAAAACATAATTTTTACAAATATAATTTTATTTTTACGTAGTTGATTTATATTTATTAAGTTCTAAATATATATTTCTAAATGTGATTTATATTTCAATTGATAAAACGCTCTAAATATTTTATATGAAACCTTTTATATTATTTGATACTTTATAATTCATTATTTTCCCACATTTTAAAATTTATTTCGTGAAATGTTCCAATTTCATACATTTTAGACTTATTTTATAATCAAACAAAATTAAAATATTTTATTATAAAACTTATGTTGACTTTGCTTAGTATTATTAATGAAACTGATTCCAATAATTATTAATTAAACATTATATTTATTGATTAACAAGAGAGATAACAAAATATAAAAAGGAAACTTATATTGAAAACAAAGGAACTCTTTCTTCTTGTTTTTTAGCGCCTATTTACCCGTGAGCTTACACACACTCTGTGGTGACAAATAATAAAAATATGTACAACAACTTATTATTAAAAAGTTAGGGGAAAGTATTTTAAAAATGTGTCCAAAATATAACCTTTGAAAATATTTTTAAATCCTTCAATATTTTTCTGAACGTTATTTTTAAAATGTTAGAGATTTAAAAATAAATATTTTAAGGCTCAATTTTGGGTTGAAATTTATTATTCTCTTTATCTAACTGGTATTGATTTTGCTTAAAAGTAAAAGTATAAGAGGTATGATAACTCTCTATGAAAGTTTCACACAAATACACTTTAACATAATGAAATAATATGTAAAAATATATTAATAATTATGTGAAATGTGTCAACAACTGAGGCGTTTTCAATAAAAATTTAATCATAAAATTTATTTTCAGATATTGCGCATATAATTTGATAAACTCTATTTGATAGTTTGAAAAGTGTGTCTATATTTTTGGAAACATTATTTAAATTTGCTCCAACTATTTTTGTACCAAAAGAGAGAGGCAGCGCTAGCGCTAACTATTTATGTATATGTAGAAATAGCCTATGATAATATAAAATTTAAAAATAGTTTAATTTTTATTTTATGCATATATAGGTATAGGATATTAAAACGCTTAATAATTAATAATATTTAAAGATCTAAAAATCTATAAATAGAACCCATTTTTGAATTATTTAAAATATTTACTAATTTTAAGTATATTTTGTATGCGTTTAAAAAATTTATATGATCTTTTAAATAATTCAAATTTAGAGAAATATTTATAACTTTATTTATTGATTGAATTTAAAACTTAAAAAGAGGATATAAATTAAATTATTTAGTTTTTTATATAGTGTAATACTAAATTATTAGGCAATTAATTTACACGAATAAATATCATATTCAATTTATTAGAGCCTGTTCCTAGAAATAATACTCGAGCTTTATATTTTGCCTAATATTTTAAAATTTATTCTCAAACAATAAAAATAATATTTGATAAATATTTTCATAAATATGAAATTTGTCGATAAAAATTTTGTAGCTGATTTTAATTCATATTCATAATGATGGTACTAACTAAATCTTTTATTTATTACTCAAATTATTCTGATGGATCAACCATTATTTGTCTTTTAAATGTTTAATGATTGCCTGGTATTCTTTATTGTTAAATAAATAGATATTCTATATATAGAGTGTAAGTGATAGAGTGGTTATCGTTTTAAGACGAATAGAACGCTGGATAGATTTCTCATATTAGAAATTTTTCATTTTGATTATTTTAAATTGTTTCTCTCTCTTTCTGAGTTAGGTAACACTAGCCATAACATCGACCTACTTACTCTGTCGGATAGAAATCTCGCAGTCCATCGGTGGATGAAATCCAAAATCGATGTTTGTTATCGCGTTGCGCAAAATCTACAGAATAAATCATTATGAAATTTCGCATATAGGTAGTTGAATAGTTGAATTGAATATTGTTGAATATAAAGTTGTATATTGATTTATAAACGTATATAAATATAAATATTGTTACATGCGTTCAAATATATTTTTGAAAAAAAAAAACACATAATTTTTGAAAACATTTATTATATTTTAAATAAGATATTGTCACTTTTGTGAATTTGATAATTAATTATTTCTTTTTTCTCAATGAATTATATATATTAATTTAAATTTTCTTTTTTTATCATCATCACATACAATGTATTTTTTTTATATAAACAAACGATAATAAACAACAACAATTAGGGGCTCAAAAATCATTTATTGTGGTTAGCAGCTCCGTAAATAAAGATATTTTCACAACAACAATTAAAGTTGCATCATCATTTTTATAAAACAACAGCAAATTAAATTAACAATGTAAAAATATATTTTAACATTACATTTTAACATTTAACACAAAAACGTAACAATTTTTTCTTTAAATATATATTAATATTGAAATGCCAAGTATTTTTTACGTCATTGGAATATTATATTACTAAATTCTCAAATTAAATTTATTATACTTGAAAAACATTTTAAGCATTGTTATAATTTATAAATATAATTTCACCAGACGCCGCTAGAGGCGCTGCTTGCGAGTAAAAGTAGAAAATTTGCAAATAAAATTGCAAAGAATATTTATTTTAAATCGAATTCAAACCAGAAATCTTCCCAGTAGTATAGTAAATAACTTCCTGAAGTTTCACGGCGATTGGATAATCTTACCTTTTAAAAACATTCATCGTGTGAACAAACTAACATTCATCGTGTAAACAAACCACGTATTAATTATTAACCAATCAAATTCATTTATTGTCGCGACCAGTGCTGCTCCCAAGCGGTAAAAGGCTGGAACTAACGCTTTTTGGTTTTATATTTAAAAAAAAAAACAATAACTTTTTTAGTTTTTTGAATAGCCTATAGGTTAAACGAAATCTTCAGCTACCTACATGCGAAATTTCATAATGATTGATTCTGTAGATTTTGGGCAACGCGATAACAAACATTGATTTTGGATTTCATTTTTATAGATATATAAGGATATAAGGATATACAGCCTTTATTGGTAGCGTCGCCCACCGCGGGAAAGACTCCGCCACCGTTGGAAAAGAGAGAGATTGAGATTGAAACTGATTTATTACAAGGTCCATATAAGGTTATATAAGGTTAAATAGAGAAATATGAATATAAATAAATAGGATTAAAGATAGAGATCCACTAGACCCCCTGACATCTGGGAACCATATCTATGAGGGACAAGATCTAAGCACAGACCAAGAGTCAAAATTGAAATTGTAAATATGTTTTCTTTTAATGTTATTATTTTGATGTTGAAAGAATATGTAAATAGACCATTCAATACACCTTTCAGATAGAACTTGTAACCTTCTCGAAAAAAGTTATTATTATATTTATTATAAATAGTAGTTTTATAGTAAAAGAGAGGAACAGTTATTAGAGAAAACCTAAGGGAATTTATTAATATATTGTCAAGTAATTCTACAAACCGGGCCACAGGAAGCTCCATGGGACACCTATCAACAATCCTCGCTGGATTCCGTTAGGGGGGGGACGACCACAGGTGTGAGGGGTTCTCGGAATCTTATCAGCAAATAAGGAAAACGGGTCGCCTCGGTGGCTGACCACTCTCATTATTTTTACCTTGGGATAAATTGTTATCTCTCTCCCTATAAATACCTCTTGTATATAATTTTATTGGAGAACTAAAAAGTAAATATCCTTTATAATAAATTAATTATTACCAAATTTGCCTTTGCTTTATTTATCTCCGCGACAATATTTCTTTTACCCGACCAATTTGCATATAACAGGGTTGAAACCTTCAAAACCAACTTTACATAATTTCAAAGGTTTACATCCATTCATGTCTAATATTGTGGGGCAAACGGAGTGTAACACAGATTGGGTTTGTGAAACACTAGTTAACCTATTACAATATTGGTAGTTGTACAATGGAGATTGATTACATGAAGAGTAAAAGGGTTATCCAGAAAATATTAAATATTAATACATACGAAATAAACGATTCATGAGCAATATCTCAAAGATTATTATATAAAATTTGCTGATACATTACATAATAATTAATAAACATAAAAGAATAAAAATACGACAACTAAATTTATGTTTGATACTTATATTCGTACAATATCATATATTATGATGCATAAGCGCGCCATTTGTTATGATTATTTGAAACTATTATTGACATCAGCTTTGGCAAACTGAAAAGCGTCCATCTAGAGACCGTGGTTTCATGCTAATAACCCTCGTCAGCCTAGAGCGAAATTTATTCCATGAGATCCACAAGGGATCCAATGGAATCTTGACAATCTGCCAAAGAGGTGTATATACGTATATGAAAATTCGAAACTATCATAGACGCGTATGATTTTTTTTTAAATTAAACAATTTCTACTGCCCTTACTGCAATGAAAAATTAATGGCAGGGTCTTTGCAATCATTGAAGTAAGGACAGTAGAAATTATTTAATTTTTAAAAGAATTATACGCGTCTATAATAGTTTAGAATTTTCATAACAGATGGCGCGCTAATGTATCATAATATATATGTAATATTGTTGCAAATGATCCTGTCGAAGTATGAATAAACTGGCAGTCGTGTACGTGAGGCAAGTGTTGATAACATTCCCACACGCGGACAAAAAGAAGCAGAGGCAGGGCTAGATGTTAGCACCTAGAGTGATCGGAGAGAGGCCACGGGATATAGGTAGGGGCCATGATATAAACCTGGATTTCTAAGAACGAGACATGGAGAGAGTGACAGAGAGAGAGAGAGACCTAAGCGGTCTGCCAATGGACACACTGTAGAACATACTGCCGCTGACCCATGCTAAAACCTGTCCTGTTGACAGGGGTCGTCTATAAAACGCCCTGGAGGGGGGGGCCCATCTTGGCGTTGGCTAGTTCCTCTCTCCCTCTGCCCCCAGCTGCCACCATCTTTGGCTTTTTATTTTGACGTCGTCATTTTGAGGTTAAATACAAATAAGGGTGTACAGGTTATATTAAAAAGGATATAGCATATATACAAAATATGGGGGTTGTAGCAAATAGAAGCAGTGTACATTTTAATAGAAGGGTGGGATCTTATAAAGTATCGGCTCTAATATATGATATATAGTATATGTGAAATATACTAAAAGTGTCATTATTATACAGTGTAAAATATACTATATATAAATAGATCAAATTACTAAAGAGCACTTGTGTGTTTTCTAAAACATCCATTTTATTTATTATTCACGTATATATATAGAATTTAACTCTATAGAGAGGGGTTGGCGCTACATGTGATCTACCAACATTAAAGTAATAGCCTCAAGTGAATTCTTTATAAATCTTTTATCGAATTACTTCAGTAACTTTCTAAAATTAGGAAATTTTGTTCTCGAGAGAATTTTCAAACTTTTATCTCAGCCACATTACTATAAGTTCTGTTTGAAATAAAATTATTATTGATCCTTTTGAAATTATAGGTTGGATTATAAAATATATATATTTTTATATAATGTTACCTTTTACTTTTTAGCTATCTTCAATATGTATAATTTATACAACCATAAGATTATATATCTTTATAGATAAAATAAAAACCAATTTACGGATTAAATAAGAAAATAAAGATCATATTAACATGAAATTTACAATATGATACATATTCTGAAAATAGATCAATCCATAATTTAAATGATTAGATAATAAAGTGAGTTTGTTATATTATATATTGAGATAATAATGAGTTTGTTTATACTATAATTGTAATGCCTTGATAAAGGTTGGCGTTCAGCCAACCGAAATATTGGCAAATTATTTATTTATTCAATCCAATATATGCCTTTTTATTATCGAATATGATAAATCTGGAAATATATGATATATATGTATTTTTTGTAGTAGATGCCTTTTTATACTTTCTCAATTTATGTGCCTTATCCCAATACAATATCAAATTTGTAATATTCTTTTCAATTATGGAATATATTATTATGAAAAAGATGTGAAATTGTACTGGGATCAGATGGATAAATAAATAAAAATTTGGTTGCACGATTCAAAGATGCCTTTTTCATAATATATTATTATCCCTAGTACACATGGTACAGGCTTTGATAATCATGGTGGGTAGAAGTTGGCGACTGCTTTTACTGTAAGTGTACCACATGTCTACACATGTAGAAAGCAGTTCGACTTTTGAACTTACAAGTGTGTCAGAGCCCTGTTTGGTTTCTTGCACTCGCTGGTGGAATTGGACTTCTTCAGGAATCGTGAGCCATTATAGCTATTTATTTTATTAGAAAAAAGTGTCCCAATGCGGGATTCGATCCTGGTTCGTAGCTGTCTAAAGCCGAGGGTGTTTACCACCAACTTGTGGTGGTGGTGCTTATCTCCTTTGTTAAACCAATTCCTCTTCTTCTTCTTCTTTTTATCTCCACACTGGGTGAAGTAGAATGCATCTGCCTTTGTCATTAAGACTGGGAGCACTACTCAGTGGCAGGCCGACTTAGCTCCAAAATAAATTGCCGCCTCTGACATGAGGAACAGACGCCATGTGCAGCCGCTCCTAACATGGAGTACAAACGCTGCTCATCCTGTATCCCTGGATTAAGAGCCCTTACAGGGTACTATCAGCCGGGCCAGCTGAGCCCAGGTTTTTTAGTGAGCTTGTTACTGCTCTCCCTCCTACTTTTTCATCCGGGCTTGGGACCGGCAAGGGCAGAGTCCACTCCTTTCCAATATTGAGATGGTAGTTATAGGCCTGGAAAATAGGTATTTTATTGTCAGTTCTGAGTATGATAAGATATGTTCCGGAGAAGCTTCCGCACTAGTGCATTTCAAGCAGTTATTGAAGGTTTTTTTATCCATTTTGAAATTTTAAGGTTTTTATACCACAAAATTGTAAAACTGTGAACACAATGACAATTTTACATATAAGCCATCTATATGTAGCATATAAGAGATTAATCATTCATTATCAATCCATCAAATATTTAATGAAACTATGGACACATCCCAATTTGTTACCATCCTGAAAGACACAGTTTTTTATTTATACTACATGCTTAATTAGTAATTGATTAGTTACACTAATCCATTTGGTAATAGGGAAGGATTAAAACTGGAGGGTATGTGGAAGGATCTTGCGTTTTTCCAATAACATGTTTTTTTTTAACTCAGCTTCACCGTATTGATCGAATCTCACCACTTGGCGGTTTAGCGAGAACATTGGGGTTTATCTGGACAGTGAAATCTTTCAACAACTTCTCTCTTTTCTCTATTTAAATATATTGTAGAAACCTCATTTCAAATGTAAATTTAATAAAGAAACTGATTTACTAGTGATATAGCACTTTCTAGCTTTGACAAGGACCAATTTGGATCATAGATTATAAACACAAGGTGATAAAACCTAATCCAAACAATCACGCACATCACACACAATATTTATTTGTATCAAGTATTTTTATCTTTTGTTTACTTTCTAGCTTTCTTTTTATCGCCGAGCTTTACTGTATCATGATAAGAATGATTGGCAGAATAGGGAATTACAAAATCTTGTGAAGATTGAGAGGAAGGAAACATGTTGAAGAAGCCATCAGAAAAAGAGAGTACTAGATTTTTTAGAACGACATTTGAAAATTATCCCGCATTTGCTTCTTTTGAACGAAAAATCGAAATTATTTTAAGGAGAAATAACGATTATTTCTAACCTTAAGGATGAAGTATGAAAGGATGAATTATGAAGAGTGTTAGATTATGTACATATATATGAACACTCAATAAACAAAACTTAAGGAATTTGTACCTTTTAGAATATTAATCGGGATTCAGACAATAGCTCTGAAAGATATTTGTTACACAGTGATCTTTATGAAAATTCTTTTTAAAATTAAACAATTTCTACTGCCTTTACTGCAATGGAAAAATTAATAGGAGGGTCTGGCTCATTAGTGGTGAACCCTCCCATATATATAATCGTCTATAATAGTTTCTAATTTTCATACCAGATGGCGCGTTAATACGTCATAATACAGTAATATTTATTCAGTTTTATGGGCTTGAAATATTGTAGGTCTTTTTAACATGCTTTGTATTTATTTATGTAAAATATTAATTATTATTTTTTTTTCTTTTAGTTTTGCAGTCGGCAACACTGTACTTTCTTTATTTCTCTAAATTTGCATATGATATTTCTTGTTTGTATATTATGGTTAACTTTGTTGTAATTAAATTAAATATTAAAACACAAAGTATTGTGACTATCCCTTATTTCTAAATAGGAAAAGTTACAGTCTTAAACATATTAAACATACATATAGTGGCATAAAAGCTACATAAATTACCGATATGCAAATGTTATTATAGGGTTTCGTAAAATATTTATTGTACACTGCACGTAGGAATAGGGGATGCATTGTTATGTGTTGAAATTACATTTTTAAATAAGAAGGCTGTGAGGGTCAGCCTGAAAACTCCCAATTCGCCCTATTCATAAATTTTCACATCCACAAACAAAAAATAATCTCTCTCTGGAAATCCACCTTAAACCACCCCTGGTACACACCAATTCCTAACGAATCTACTTTCCACACCCTTACAAAGGAAAACAAACGACAATTTCAAGATAACGAACAGGACATATTAGAATGCTCAAATATAATGAGAAAATCAAAACATTCTCGAAATGCCTCAAATGTGATTCCCAGCCTGCCAGTCTTGAACATCTATTGAATTGTAACAAATCCTCCAAAAAAGACCTCTGGGAAAACCCCAGGACTATAATAGAAAAGCTGATACAATGGAACCTAATGGAGATCGTTTAAACGGCTTGAGGAATAAGCAACAACAACAACATATCTTTAAATTCAGGAATTATCATATATATAATGTATTCAATAATGCAATGATATTTCGCCATCTAGCGGCGAATGAGATCAATAATAGCGGGATCCCATCGCAATTTGAAGTAGAAAATATGACCGTGAACTCATCTCAAAACAATATCTTTATTGTTAAAAGATTCAACTCTTTTAGGTAATGCATCTACCTAGTTACATGCTGATTGGCTAATGCTCTCAATGCTGATGGGTATATTAAGGTCACGTGATATTAGTGAACCAATCGACGAGTAAATAAAATATATACACGTGAAAACATTTAAATTTATGGTTTTAGACATACAGTTAAACCTGTCTATAGCGCCCCCTAAACAGCGCTTCCCTCTCTATAGCGCCCGATTTTAAATACGTAGTACGATGCGATTTGCATTAAAAGTGACCTGTTTATAGCACCCCCTCTCTAAAGCACCCTATTTTGGTGAGTCCCAAATAACTTTATATGTTATGATGCATTAGCGCGCCATCTGTTATGAAAATTCGAAACTATTTTAGACGCGTATGATTCTTTTAAAAATTAAACAATTTCTACTGTCCTTACTTGCGGTATGATAGATTAAACTGGCAAAACCGCTTGAAGGGTTCACCGCTGATGAGCCAGACCCTCCCATTAATTTTTCCATTGCAGTAAGGGCAGCAGAAATTACTTAATTTTTAAAAGAATCATACGCGTCTATAATAGTTTCGAATTTTCAGACATATAAGTGTTGATTGGTGTTGCTGTGCATTTAAACATTTATAAATAGTTATTTTCAAAATCATTGAAGTTATGTGGATATTCAATTCTATAATATTCCACGTATTCCATAAGATAGCGTCTTTTGTAGAAATATAAATTGCATTGGGTTAGTAATCAAACTTTAACAATTATTGTAAATATCTAAAAGACAATTTTTACTAAATCATATTTCAAGCGTAATTTACATAGATAAAACAATCTGATCAATTATATAAAATGACAATAAATTCATTTAAAATACTCAATGTATGATTTAAGAATTATAAATTTCTATAATCACTTTCGATATGATATGAAACATCAAAAATAAAATCAGAATGAAGAATTGTTAAGAATATGGTGGAGAAATTTAGTTCACAAAGAGAATATTTAAAAGACATTAAAAGTTAAAATTCTAAGTAGCTACATTTCAAGACGTTTGGGATTAACCAAGAATATAGAAATATCTAAATCAGATTCCCAATGGCTCTGTGAGATTTTTATAATTATGACTTGAAATATGCAAAATTGGCACAACATTCGAAGACCAAAAGATAATTTTATTATCGTTTGGTGATAATAGGCTTAAAAATAAGTCGTAGAGTTGCCTTATATAATAGAATAGGAGTATATGTTAATATGGTAAAATTGGGTGGTTAGTAGTGGTATAGGTGAAAAGGAGAGTAAGGGAGAAGCGTACGACATGGTCGAAGGTATATAAATCAATATTGAAGATGGAGCAATCCATAATTGAATCTTTAATTAAAAAGGCATATATTGGATCAAAATATCATTTATTTTACCAATATTTCAGTTGGCTGAACGCCAACCTTTATCAAGGTATTAAAACATATTGATGTGTGTCAACAACAAACTCAGCGCCACATAACGTAAACAGAATTCATTTTTAAGAATAAACTTAATTCTATTGACGTTATGTGGCGCTGAGTTTGTTGTTGACACACATTAATATGTTATAATACCTTGATAAAGGATGGCGTTCAGCCAACTGAAATATTGGTAAAATAAAAGATATTTTGATCTAATATATGCCTTTTTATTTATATAAATCAATATATTTTATAATATATATGCCAAAAATAATAATAGTGTCAAAAAAACTTATAAAATAAATATATTGATAGAAGTAAATGTACCATGAATTGGCATGAGATATCAAATTACAAAAGATATATGCAAATATGCCAAGTTTTCAATTCACCAAGATGGAAGGTAGGATTGTCTATGTAATATTTTCTTATATGAGTATAAATGTTTTCTTGATGATATGTTTGATGAATATAATTGACATGAAATTATGTAAAAATGGCACAACATTCGAAAATAAAAATTTATATAAATTAATACATGTTAGAATATCTATGCCAAATAATAATAGTGTCAAAAAACCTTCAACAGAAATATATTGATAAAAATGTTCCATGAATGGCATGTGATTTCAATGCATGTTTTAAGAAATATAAATTTCTGTAGTCCTTTTTAATATGATTATAAAACATCAAAAAGAAACTCAAAATGAAGAATTGTTAAGAATATGATGGGGAAATTTAGATCAGAGGGAATATTTGAAAGACATTAAAAGTTAAAATTCTAAGACAATTCAAGACGTTTTTGGGAGTTACCAAGAAGATAATAACATTACAATAAAGTCAACAACAACGAAAGGCCTTTATTTAGGGTTACTGACCCTATACAGGATTCACCAGAGGTATGCATAAGAACAAAGCAGTGAGACAAAGGAAATAACGATATAGACAGAAGAAAAAGAAAAAAAAAAACAAGAAAGAGAAAGAGGGAAGCAAGAAAAACAACACAAAAAGAGTAGCAGTAAGAAAGTGAGCAGTGAGTGTCACTTGGCCTTCTTCTGAGATATGGACTTGTGGAAACCATAAAACGCCGTAGCAATATACTTATTCTGGGTCATATTGTCAAATATTGCTGGAAGTGAAGCACAGAGTTGCCCAGTTTTGAGCATAAGGGTTCTTCTTTCAGAGCAGAGCAATCAAAAATATAGTGAGTGATTTCATTTTTTAGTTTTGAATTACAGAAGGTACAAATCGGGTCCTCACCGCAGAACATCTTGGTGTGGTTTTCTCTAAAAAAACTTGAAAGTATTCTAACTTGTGCGAGTAGTCTTACAACCGGGAAAGGAAAATCCCCTAAAAGGTATCCCTCCGTCATGAAAGAAATGTGAATGTCTTTGTAGTGAGAGTATAGCTTAGATTTATACATTCTTGTAAGGTCGTTTTGTATAGATTGGTCTGCCGCTGTTTTTAAGAGCCCTGTAATCGCGCTCCTCAGCGTTTCAGGATCATTACAGGAACAAGTGCAGGGGATCCATTATTGTTAAGCAGATTGGTGAGCCATTTAATGAAACCGATGGGTGTGCCCGAAGCATTAGACAGTTCCCGTGTTCAATTAAAACATATACGCGGCAATCTGTCACTGCTCATATTCAACACCCGCAGCCAATACTTCAGGGTTAATTTTGAAGCTGTTACACTCAATGAGAAACGACCGGTTTATAATCTGATTATGTAGCCTGGAGTGTATCTGGGCAGGAACCTACGGATAAATATGTCTTGTATTACTGTCCAGTAAGTCTTTATGCTCTGTTGCCCACAATGGAGCGGCATACATCAGGACAGCTCTCACTATTGTATCAAATAGTTTGATTGATAAATTTATTGACTTTGCTTTTGATTTTATTAATATTGGGTGTGTGGCCTTAATTGCTGTAAGTGTTTTTCCTTTAAAGTAATTTGCTGGGTGAGTAGTTGTTATTGTTGGTGTCAGAGGGAATCCTAAGTATGTATATCTTGAAGTTATTGTTATGGGTTTATCATTCCAGAACCATCTATCCTTATTTGAGGGTTTACCTCCATTACGGAACACCATAATCTTTGACTTGGACTCATTTAGTGTCATTAAGTTCTCATCGAGATATTCTTTCAGTATTTTGAACTTATTTTGGAGGTTCATCCTAGACTCACCTATAATTGCTATGTCGTCGGCGTACAGCAATGAATGGATATCTCCAAATTCTGGCAAATTTACACTCGTCAGGTCTGAATTATTATAAATTTCGATTAAGTCCGTGATAAATAATATAAAGAGCAGTGGGGAAAGTGGTTCTCCCTGGAGGACTCCCGAGCTTATCTTAATACTTTCCGTAAATGATCCCTTCCATCTGATAGCTATAGTTGCTTGTTCGTAGTAACTTCTGATCGTACTTATGAATTGGTAACTTATGCCTAGGTTGTAAAGTTTTTTTCAAAGTATTGAGTGAGGTACAGTATCAAATGCCTTCCTTAGATCGACAAAAAAGACATATAGTTTTCCCCTCTTTTTTCTTAATGATAGTTGGATTAAAGTAGTTAGTGTAAATATGTGGTCAATACATGATCTTCCTTTTCTAAATCATGGTGGGTAGAAGTAAGTGATTGCTTATACTCTAGGTGCACCGCATGTCTACTCATGTGAAAAGCAGTTCGAATTTGCATTTACAAATGTGCCAGAACCCCGTTTGGTTACTTGCACTCGCTGGGAGTGGACCTTTACAAGAATCGGGGGCCATCGGAGCATTTTATTTATCAGAAAAAAAGTGCACGATGCGAGAATCGACCCAGGTTGTTGGGGTTGAAAACCAACGGTTTAGACCATTCTTCCACCGACCCCCTAAATCAATTAATAGTATATCTATATATTAAAAACATAAAAAGGCATTTTCTGACTGCTCAAAAGAGCATTTTAGATGTTAGAGCGCCGTCTAGAGGAACACAAAAATCTGCAAATATTGATTTAACTTGTTCTATGATATTTGGTCAACCTATTTCTCAAGAATTGATTTATCAAGAAAATGGGTTGGTCAAATATCATCGAACAAGTTAAATCAACGTTAAGTTGATTTTTATTCCACTTGAGATGGCGCACTTCCATTTAAAATACTCGTGTGAGCGGCCAAAAAAATTCCTTTTTTTGTTTTTAATATATACATATATATTATGTAGAGAAAAACTTATTGATTACCATTAAAATATTGCGATATAATAAAAGAATACAAGAAGCTCCTTTTATTTAATATCTCAATACATATATATATATATACTAGGCGAATGACCCGGCTTCGCCCGAGAAATCCCTTGAGTGCAATTTCCTTCATAATGAAAGTACATCAATAATAAATAGTAGAAGTGCCATAGAATAGCAATACATAAGTAATACATAAACCACAGGAGAAAAGCGTGTGTGATTGCAAAAATTGTATTATATTTGTGTTTAGATATTTGATTTAATTATTTTTTTGCAATCCATTTAGTTGTTTCAAAATCAATATAGTTTAAATAGATAGCAGCTTTTCCACCCAACCTCCGAGTTACCGGCCCCAGCGCATTAACCCTTTAAATTGCCCGAGTTGAGTGAGTGACTGCGATGGATCTTGACTGAGATGCCCATCTTCTCAGTAAGAATAAGAAAAAATAGGTTTATAAAAATATTAATCCAAAATACTGGCATGTAAATATTTTTCTGTAAAAAATAAAAGAGCACATGGAAATTAGGCAAACATATGTGTTTGCTAATGACTGCGACTGCATTTTGAGCTATTTTTTTAAAAGGCATAAAAAAAAAACAAAAGGCAAAACAAAATTAATAAAAAATACGAAAGCAATTATTTACATACAGTAACGTTAATTTTGTAAAGTTTATTTTTTAAATTGCATTAGGTGCACTTACCGTAAACTTAGTAATATAAATTTCTCTCTCAATACTCAATACTTTTGTGAAAAAAGTAACACTTGTATAAAAAGATATTTCAAAAAAAGTACGCAAACAACTTGAAAAAAAAGGCAGAACGCTCATTGGTCTCTTAATTAGCCTGATGTTGTTACTTCGCCTCGTATTTCCTCCGCGTAAAAAAAGAATTCTTCACATGAAAAAAATAAATAGTCGAAAATACTAATCAAAATGCATCCGAAAATTTTCCTCATGTTTATAAAAAGCGACATGCAAAATTTGGTATCAATTGGTTCAGTAGTTTTTGAGTTTATCGCTAAACAGACGACAAAATGACTTTTATATATTAGATTATATATAAAAAAAAACAAAGGCCAGAACAAAAATTAATAAAAAGTACGAAAGCCATTGTTTACATACAGTAACGCTAATTTTGTAAAGTTTTTTTTAAATTGCATTGTGTGCACTTACCGTAACTTAGTAATATAAATTTCTCTCTCAATACTTTTGTAAAAAAAAAAGTGACACTCGTATAAAAAGATATTTTTAAAAAAGTACGCAAGCAAATTGAAAAGAAATGCAGAACGCTCATTGGTCGCTTAATTGGCCTCGTGTTGTTACTTCGCCTCGTATTTACTCCGCGTAAAAAAAGTTCTTCAAATGAAAAAAAGAATTAGCCAAAAATACTAATCAAAATGTAGCCGAAATTTTTCCTCAGGTTTATAAAAAGCGACATGCAAAATTTGGTACCAATTGGTTCAGTAGTTTTTGAGTTTATCGCGAAACAGACAGACATTGACTTTTATATATATAGAGATATATAATTTTTTAAAGAATATAATTTATTCTATTTACTATTAATTATTCTGAAAATAGAGCAATTCATACTTAAATCATTAGATAGTAAAAAGGCATATATTGTATTGAATAAAATATTTATTTTCCAATATTTCGGCTGGCTGAACACCAACCTTTACCGCTATGCGGCACTGAGTTTGTGTATACAAAAATGTAATGCCTTGATTAAGGTTGGCGTTCAGCCAGCCGAAATATTGGCAAATAAATATTTTATTCAATCCAATATATGCCTTTTTACTATCTATTAATTATAAAAATGTTTTGACCAAAATATGTTTGAGACGCCATTTTGTCTTCTTTTAAACTAATATGTTATTCTCTAAGCAGTGATTGAAAAACGATATCAATATTGTAAATATTTGTCCTTAATTTTTCATTTATAATAATATTTAATTTACTTAAAAAAATATTTATTAACTATTGGATATATATTTTTATATTTATATATAAATAACTACCGTGCGGTGTCGTCTATCTGCTTATGTTGTTGTTTATTTGTTTAATGTATATGTTTATTTAACGCTCTTTTTCTTAATTTTGTATTTTCTTTTGATAATTCTGTAACCTAATTTACTACAATATGAATTATTGTGAATAGTTTTCACTGCAATTATCCAGATCGGATATAGCGTGTCTTATTTGCAAATGGTAATAATATTGGATATATATATATAAACCTTTCGGACTTTAATTCTCTTACAAATAGGTTTGATAAAAAGACATCCCAAGGGAACAAGATAATTAGTTTTTAATATACAATTTTCACAACAAAGTTTTTTCACACATTCACCTAGTTATATAATAATTATCTGAGTATGTTGGCCTTCGAGATATGATTTTAATATTTCTAAATTCATTTAAAAAACGATTGAAAATATTTATTGAAGGGGGTTATTTTTTCTTCTCAATATAGATGCGTTATATATAGTCAATATAGTGTTTAGTCCAGCTACTTTACCAGACTCCAAGGAAGAGGCTCTAAGAACGACTATCAATTGTCCAAAATTTATCCAAAATTAATTTACGTGATCGTAGCCAACCAATAGGAGAGAGCCATTACAAAAAAAAAAAAAAAAAGCAAACGGTGACAGAGATGAAAACTGAAGAATTAAGAGATGAAGAACGCATGACGCTCGTAACTGTATATAGAATATTGGGTATTGACCTCGACCAATTATCAAGTTGGATCCGGTGTCTGTGCTAAACATTTTGATTGAGCTGATTTTCAGTATTTATAAAAAGCGAATTCAAAGGGTCTGGATTTTACGACTTCTGCCATTAAAACATAAGGCGAATTGCTAATATAGCTGGTCTCTTGACGAAGAATTTCTCTTTCTTCTTCCATTGCCTTGCAGTAGAATATGTAGTGTGGAAAATCAAGATTAAATTCACCGTTGCATAAGGTGCATTTTATGGTCCTAGTTTTCAATAGTGAAACATGATTAATTCTCTGTACTACAAAAAGGCTTCTTACTTGTGCAATAATTCTCTTTAAGGTTAGGGGGATATTGTCATTCAGATAGCGTTCCATTGTAGGTGATGAATGAAAGTATTTATAGTGAGAGTAGAGTACTAATTTTCTTATTCTTACATAATCCATCTGCAAAGACTGATCGGTTGCCGTTCTATAATTAGGGGGATGTATCTTTGTGAAATATTTAAGTCTGTACATCCAACAAGCCATGAGAAACCGGTGGTATTGAGTAGCACTGTTATACTTTTTACCAGTTCGATATTCTGTTTTGAAGATATTGAAATGTCCCACAAATGTGCCAAACAAATTGAAGGTAGCCTGCTGCCGTCCATTTTCAGAATTCTAGTCCAGAATTTCAAAGTTAGTTTTTTCACTGTGATATCAAGAGAGTTTCTTCCTGTTTCGGCCCTCAAAATATAGCCCGGAGTATAGCTTGGAAGGCACAGAAAACGTCTGAGAAAGGTATACTGGATTATATCTAAGATTAAGGCTTGATCATGTGCCCAGATTGGAGCCGCATAGAGTAGGACTGTCAAGATCATAGAATCCAACAATCTCATACTTGCATGGAAGGATTTAAGCTTGGACCTCAGAATAATCTCCCCCACAGCACCCATCGCGGCCATGGTCCTGCCTCTATAATTTAAGGCAACTTGAGTGAAAGAAATCGAAGGGGTGAGCGGGTAGCCCAGGTACGTATATTTTGATTTAACACTTAAGGGACTTTGACCCCAATACCATCTTTCTGAACGCGCCACCTTTCCTCCATTACGGAAAACCATTATTCTTGACTTGTTTTCGTTCAGAGTTAGTAAGTTAGTTTCTAGATAGGTTTTCAGTATATTTATTTTCAATTGAAGGTTTATTTTAGAATCACCGATCAAAACGATATCGTCGGCATATAGGAGGAGGTGTATGTTTCTGAAATTAGGTAAGTATCTTCCTGACAACCCCGAGTCATCAAATATTTTAATCAAATTATTAATAAAGAGTAGAAATAGGCATGGGGATAGCGGGTCACCTTGGAGCACCCCCGAACGAATTTCGATGAATTCGGTGATAGAATTGTTCCAACGAACCGCAGCGGTCATGTCTTCATAATAACATTTAATTAGGTTGACAAATCGGTGATTCAGTCCTATTTTTGACTAGTTTTGTCCATAGCAATGCGTGAGGAACCGTATCAAAAGCTTTTTTTAAAGTCTACAAAGAAGGAGTAACATTTACCTCTTTTCTTCCTTAGGGCAAGTTGGATTACAGACGTCAATATGAAAATATGATCTTGACATGAGTGAGCAGATCTAAAGCCCGCTTGATTCTCTGGGATAATATCATTAGTTTCAATCCATTTGACTAGGCGGGACCTAAGTATTGCTATAAATAGTTTCCGCGGTAGTGATACAAACCAAGACCGACTAGGGAACAAACCAAAGCCAGATAAGGTAAAAACCAAGACAGGCTAGGGAACAAAACAAGGCCAGATAAGGTAAAAACCAAGACAGGCTAGGGAAGAAACTAAAGCCAGAGAAGGTACAAACCAAGACAGACTAGGGTACAAACCAAAGCCAGATTAGGTGAAGCCCAAGACAGACTAGGCAACAAACCAAAGCCAGATTAGGTAAAACCCAAGACAGACTAGGGAACAAACCAAAGCTAAAGAAAATACAAACCAAGACCGACGAGGGAAGAAACCAAAGCCAGATAAGGTAAAAACCAAGACAGGCTAGGGAAGAAACTAAAGCCAAAGAAGGTAAAAACCAAGACAGGCTAGGGAAGAAACTAAAGCCATAGAAGGTAAAAACCAATACAGGCTGGGGGACAAGTCCATGCCAGAGAGAAAGTAAAAACAAAAACAGGCTCAGGAACAAACCAAAGTCAGAGAGATAAGTTACAAACCAAGGCAGGCTAGGAAAAAAAACAAAGCCAGAGAGATAAGTTACAAACCAAGGCAGGCTAGGGGAAAAAAACGAAGCCGAGAGAAGGTACAAACCAAGACTAGCTAAACAACGAACCAACGAGCTAAGTTACAAACCAAGACACGAATAAACTCCTAACCAGACGAGAGAAACTGCCAGGAAAGCGTGGTATTCTGTAATCAGGGCACGGAGCCATTCAATCTTGCAAAGAACAATTCCCAATTCCGTAATTAAATTAATTAACAGTCACACCAAGATGGATTACATCAAATAATTCGCCTTCGTTTGGCGCCATTATCTAACTTCTTTTGGTGGCAAAATACGCCTCCATAGGCAACGCAGATATGGTAGAAACTTTACATATTATGTTGAATAGAATATATTTGGAAGATTGAGTTTAACATTTGATAATCCACAATAAAATATTAGTAACATCAATCCTTTGTATATATATGGATAACACTTGTGATTTATATTATTTTAATAGATAATCTGCATTTACATATACGACTGCACACCAAAAGCCAAAAATAGCTTGTTTTTAAAATATGCGAATCCATTTTCAAACAAAACGTAGCCTTCTCCAGTCAACAATAGCGGTCTTCAACAGGATATTCAATAAAATATGCAATATCATAAAATAATCATATATTCCGAAATCAAGCAAATGCTCAATAATTCTTTATATCCTATCTCAACAAATAATACTCTTCCGACGACAAATTTATCACAACATATATATATTTAGGAAATATGCATATATAGGATTTATAAATAATTTTACTATTCCGATATTCCATGGGGCAACTCGCCTCTCTTTATCGACGGTGTTTGTGTTTCTCACTAAAACACGTGATAACGCGTGTATCACTCTCGTTCTACAAGACCACTGAAATATTACAGTTAAATATTACATTTTTAGTATATATTCATATAATATATATAATATTATACATATTTATTGTTGTTTTATCTGATCATCATCGATAAAGAGAGGCGCGTTGCTCCTCGAAATATCGGAATAATAAATATTTTTAAAAATCCAATATATGCATATTTTGTAAATATAATTCTAATTATGAATTGCTCAATCTTCAATATATATATATATATATATATGTAAATTGCAGATTTATCATTGTGATTTATATTATTCTGATATAGAATATGCCATTTACATATAATATAAGAGGTAATATAATTATAAATATAATTATTAAAATTTGAGTAACGTGTGTGTGTTCAATTTCTCGCCAATATTGATTATATTTTAATATTATTAAGGATTTATTAACATCTTCCAGTAACTCATTCTATAACCGTATTATTAATATAATAATTATTTATCTAATAATAATGAATATTAATTACATATTAATTCAAACTCAATAATTTCATTAACTGTGAATTATGATGTAAAATACATTTGATATATTTTAGACTTAATATTGCCACGCAGAAAATTAGGAAAGGTAAACCTTTGGATGACACACCATTTATTTAAGACAACTACAACCTATGAAAGATAAACAAAAGAGATAAGCGAAGATGGAAGTTTACAAAGTAGCAAATATAAACCTCAAAAATGATACTCTGTTAATAAAATAATTTATACTATTTTAGATAATGAGGTAAACGTCTAAGGATGAGTATCTTTTATCAAACGTTTTTCGAGCTTTCGGGATAACGCCGTTCTACAAGAAAAATTGATACAAAATGAAACTTGACGATGCTATGGCAAGTTATATGTACATTATAAAAATTACATAATATCAGCTGTGTTTTAACCTATTTTAGAATTGATATATCATATTTATATACTAGAGCAAATTTGGTATTTAACAAAGGTAAATTAGGAGCAAATAATAGTGTTTCTCATCCCTATATATCCCGGAGTAGATCTTTCCAGAATGGTCATGGTTGGTTAGCCAATCAGAAAGCCGCCAGCGCTGAGCCTTGCGCAATCGCTACTGATTGACCAATCAGTTGTTTTCCGATTTTTCTACATTTTCCTTGAAAGTTCTAAAACATTCTATTCTGAAATGCGCCTTTTTTTTCTACGTAATAATAATATGGTAAATTTCCGTAATATCAATATTTTGATACGGCATTTCTTGACGTTGTCCTCACTTAGAAATAAACTACGTTTTATGTAGATTCTACCTCTTTCTTCTGTACACACATTTCCCGAATGATCAACAATTATTTACACAAGTTAAACGAACGAAAGGTTTAAAAGTTTGTGAAAGATTTTACAATTAAAGAAAATTTCGTCTTTACAATTCTTCTTGTGGTATACCTTCTCTCGTCTATTTTTATTTCTTACAATTTTTTTCTCTCTAACTACTTTATAAACACAAGGTAATATTACCAAATAAAAATAAATAAATAGTGTGTGACGTTTCGGTAACAATGTTGTTATCATCTTCACTTTTGCCTGAAGATGGTAACAGCGCTATTATCGAAACTTCACACTATTTATTTATTTGGATTTGGACTTATTACCTTGTGTTTATAATCTATAATACAAATTGTGACTTATCTACTTTATAAGATATTATATACTTTTAATATATTTTATTTTATCTTTACAAGTATTTTTGGAATTATTAATTTGAAGATATTTTTAGAACCATTCTGTGAAGAGTCATCCACCAGATGACGTCGTTTTAACTATATAAACCATTGTTAATACCCTTTTAACTGTCACAAAACCTTTTGTAAATATGTAAATAAGTGAACACGTTTTTCAAATTTTATTCTTCATACTTAAAATATTTATTTCTAAAATAATATTATATATAAAAATAACTTCAAGTAAATCTATTGTTAAAATTCTTCTATTTATTATATTATTAATTTGTTTTATATAAATTACTATCATGCCTCAGAATTAAATACAATTTAGTTTTTTGCTTATCCCTAGTACACGTGGTACAGGCCATGATAATCATGGTGGGTAGAGGTTAACGACTGTTTTCACTGTAAGTGTACCACATGTCTACACATGTTAAAAGCAGTTCAACTTTGCACTTAACAAATGGGCCAGAGCGTTGTTTGATTACTTGCACTCGCTGGTGGGGTTGAAAGTTTGCAAGAATCGGGGGTCATTGGAGCATTTTATTTTTATCAGAAAAAAGTGTCCAATGCGGGAATCGAACCCGGTTCGTAGCGGTCGACAACCAACGGTTTAGACCATCCTTCCACCGACTCCCCAGAAGAAAATATAATGATCTAGAATTGCTTTAGTTTTATCTTCAAGAAGCTCATGACTTTTCATAACAGTGACTGATACTCATGCATTTAAAATCTGAAAATAATCTCAATCTACGGGTGCCCGTTCACGAAAGTTTGTACGATTGTATTCTTATATAAAAAGAAGCTCTTCTCCCCGACTTGTGTTTCTTCTTTTATCTAAGATGTATCATGCTCACTGTGAGTGTACGGCGATGTAGGTTAGGCTTGAAGATTGAAGTTTGAGAGTTACTAGACCAAGTTCTGAGTTCAGGGACCCGAAGTTGAAGTAAAATAGTTACTAGAAGCTAATGAACTACCAACAAAAATTGTAGTTAATTGTAGTTATACGACGCGCGTGGCAAGAGTCCCGGATGCCGCCCGCGAATGTGTAGTGAGGTGTTCTCCCAGCTCGCGGTTGCCGAGGCGTAGTGAGGCCGCCACATAATAATGAAATCTTATGCGAGACTGTTTACTTTTCTCAGAATTCTTAACTGATTCCAATAATATTAATTAAACAATATATTTAATATAAATAAACCATCTCCCATATTTATAATATAATATAATAAATAAAGCCTCCAGGGCTAAATTTCTTGTGTAAACTCTTTTATTTTCAAGCTTTCGGAATTATCAGTCCTTCATCAAAAGTTGTTATCGTTAATTTATTACGGTGAAACTCCTTTTGAAGGACTGACAAGTCCGAAAGGTTGCACAAGAAACTTAGCCTTGGAAGCTTTATTTATTTTATTATATTTATTAATTTACAATAGTGAGAACAAAATATAAAAGAGAATTTATATTACACGAAATTATTTTTTTAACGGTTAGCGTCTATTTACTTGTGATCTTACACATACTCTGTGGGAAAAATTAAATAAAATAAAAATATTGTTACGACGCTTATCAGCCGTCGATGTTTGCGTTTTTTACAAACAACAAAATGTTAGCAGCCCCCCTCCACAAGGAAGTGTTTATTGACAGATTCCAGAGGAGGGGCGGGAGATAAACAGGCCAGCTGATGCCGTAGTGAAGGAAGGAGCCGAGATAGCGGTCAGCCTTAAGGGGGTTTGTGTGTCGAGAGGACATCACAGTCTGGGAAGGAACGTCAGTCTGGTGACATCGAGATCTGCGGAAAGGAGAAGACGGTGACGAGGAGGATCCCTCTAGTGGCGGACAATGAATGCAAGTCCATCTACTGTATATAGTTATTAATCTACTTTTTAAAGTTCTGGGAATAAATTTATAGTACTAAGCTGCATCCAAAACGAACCCACATAACTATATACAGTAGATGGACTTGCCTTCATTGTCCGCCACTAGAGGGATCCTCCTCGTCACCGTCTTCTCCTTTCCGCAGATTTCGATGTCACCAGACTGACGTTCCTTCCCAGACTGTGATGTCCTCTCGGCACACAAACCCCCTTCAGGCTGACCGCTATCTCGGCTCCTTCCTTCACTACGGCATCAGCTGGCCTGTTGTGGAGGGGGGGCTGCTAACCTTCTTTTCTTGGCTTGCCCACATCTTCTCTACCTCTTCTTTGCTGCACCGCTTCTCTCTCTCTCTCTCTCTCAATATATACTAGTATACAACACAGAGACCTAACGACTAATTTGGGCTAAAAAGGAACAGGTTCTTATGGGTGGGGAACTTAAGTTGAAGGAAGAATATGTTGCAGAAAGATGGAATGAAAAACCTACAAATACCATAGCTATCAGTATTTGTCCGATAGATTAAAGATAGTGTCGCTTATAAGACCTGAAAAGACCTACAACCTCCGCCAATAGATCGCGCTTTCGCCTGTTTCCGATCTGAGACTAGTGTAGGAATCGCTGATTGCTGTGGTTCTGTTTCCTGGAGCAAATGTTTGTAAATACACGTTTTTAAAATAAAAATACAACCTTTCGCAATGAGTTTCTTTTATTATGATATGCGCGAGCTTTCAGGCTGGAGCCGCCCTTCTACAGGCAAAAATGAAACATTTGATCCACGCGAGACAGTTATATACTTTTGATTTGTTACAAAATTAGAAAAAAAAATCAAATGTTTCATTTTTGCCTGTAGAAGGGCGGCTCCAGCCCGAAAGCTCGCGCATATCATGTTAAAAGAAACTTATTGCGAAAGGTTGTATTTTTATTTTAAAATTTGTAGCGCAATTTTTTCGTTTACTTCAAATACACGTTTATATTGGCCCTAGGAGGTAACCTAATGTAAATACCCTTATGAATGTTATTCTAGGTATATGTAATGTGTAGTAGAAATGACAATAAAAGGAAGTGTGTCAGAAGTCTTGTTGCCGGTTGCTGTTGTTACTATCACCACAGTCACTACTCTTCTGGTAAGTCTCTCGTGTCCTCCCACCAGTGGTAAGGCCGAGAGATACTGCCAGAGAAAAGGGGTTTCACCTGAGTGGTGTTTCTCGTAGATCTTTGGGCAGTCTGCAGGGTAGAGCTGCAGAGGGAGAGAGTAACGGGAGCCTGGATAGGTGATCCACGAAGAAGGAAGCGGCGTCGTCGCAAAGAACCGGAGGGGTCAGAGCACGACAATATTTTGTGAAAGATAACGATTATTTTAGACCAAGAATTATCATTTATTGATAGAATGTCTATTTTTTCACAGCTACAGAAGTAATCATTTTTGTCCCATCGAAGAAATGTGCGAATTTGTATATAACAAAGACACCTATGTAAAATACAATAATTTTTGTAAATTCATTTTAGATTTTCTTTTCTGCTTGAGAAAACCAACCTATCAGTTTTTATTTTGTTTTATTCTTGTTTATTGAATTATATATAAAATGAATTGTATATAAGCTGCTAAAATGTATTTAGGCGCAAGTATCTCAAGCTGGGATATCGCGTCCGATATGTCAAATAAAATAAATATAAAATAAGGATTAGAATCTCAAGAAAAGGAATTCGAAGTTGAATCAAAGAAGAATATTGAAAACTGATTGTATGAACTGTCTACAGAAACCGAAGATATCAGATATTTGTCCGACGAAGTGACTTTACAAGACAATTAAAATAATTTTATTGACATCTTGTCAATACATGCAAAAGTGCACAGTTTTCACTATTTAAAAAAATATAATTATATATTTTATTTTAAAATATTATTTTATTCAGGATTATATTTCATAGATTCAAGTGCTCTGCTAATTCGACCGCCAGAGGTCATGCTTCCCCTATAAAAACTCATTCTTGTTGTTTCTCGGCTCAAACCTTTTGTACATTATGTAAATAAGTTTTCCATTTTTTTTATTTTTACGCCTTAAGCCAGGCAGTACTTTTATCAAATAATGTTTTTTTTATATATTCATTTAGTTCAATTAAAGCAATTACTGATCAAGACTATTTTTAGTATATACTTTCAAGATTTTAACCACGACTGCATTACCATAGCATAATTCTCAAGATAATCAAAATCAACAGAAATCTCATTTTTTATAACATATATATATACATAACACTATGTACAATGAATATGGCGCCTCTGTCACCTCTGCAGAGTTTAATGGAGAATCGCAAGCGCGTCTCCAGCGACACAGTGCCTGTACAAGAGACTTAACAACTAATTTAGACGGACGATGTGCGGCCTTTTATTGCCTGTCGGATGTGGAAGACATTTAACCCAATGGCCCCACAGGTCCTGGGGATTTAGTGAACATTAACAGGGAGTATGCAACTTTTCCATGGAAAGGTTGGAATTCAATGAACCCCAATTTTGCACAACTTCCAACCCACCAGTGAGTGCAAGTAACCAATGACACCTGATAAGTACAAAGGTCTAACTGAATATTATATGTGCATATATTATTCACGAATGTTTATTTTCAAGATAAAACTAACTTTTTTGGCTTTACTACGAAGAAAAATATTGGGACGGCTTGGCTCATCTGTGAAGAGCCTCTCCAAATGTTTCGCCTATTTAATCTACCAGACTGCTTTTAGAGTTCCATATTGCATTATTTAGCTTATATAGGACTATGTGACTAATGGAATCTCAATTATTCACCCCTACAGAGTTGCTTATATGAACAGAATGGTCCAATACAGTATTAGAGCTCTAAAAGGCGGTCTGGTAGATTAAATTGGTGAAATCAATTCGAGAGTTCTCCACTGCTGAACCAAACCCTCTCAATATTTCCATCGCAGTAAAAAAGGTAGAAAGTTTGTTCAATTTTGAAAATAGAAAATTCATACTTCAAAGTTATATATATATTTCTTATGTACAGGGTGTACCAGGTAAATTGGGAATTTCAACAATGGTATTTTAACTGAATTTTTTTGCAAGTAAAAATTAAAATATCCGAATGAAATTTGACACAGTAGTAGATAAAAGGATATAGTTTTTATTTATTCAATGTAGTTTCCATTATTAGCTACAACAGTCTCGAGGCGAGTGCGGAATGAAGCACAGGCCTTGGCGACGATGACCTTGTCCATTTGGGTCATCACCGTGTGAACTGCTTTCTTGACAGACTGGATGGTGGTATGAGGAGCTTTGTTGACATCTCTCTCAACAACGCCCCATACATAGTAGTCGAGGGGATTGCAATCTGGAGAATTAGGGGGCCAAATATCAGGACCCCAGTGACTAGGGACGTTAAGTGTCAGCCACGATTGTGTCTTTTTTGCCTTATGGGCTGGAGCTGAGTCCTGTTGGAAGACATACTTCCTTCCTGCGGCCACCATGTCCATCCAGGGCTTCACAACGGTCTCCAGAACATTGATGTAGGTGTCAGCGTTCATCCTAAGGCCCTTCTCAAAGAAATGGGGAGGCATGACATCACCTTCACTGCTGATAACGCCAAGGACCATTACGGAGGCAGGAAATTTCGTGTGCATCACGACAGGTATCTCTGAGGGGTCTTTACAGATCCAGCGATCATTCCTGGGATTTATCTTTTGGTCCACGTCAAAGTTCTTTTCGTCAGAGAAGAACCTTAGCATGCCAAAAGAGTCGTGTTTCAGGTTGTTGAGGAGGGCAGCAGCCTTTCCTTTTCTGTTATTCTTCATATTCTCAGTCAGCAACTGACCTTTCCGAAGGGCATAAGACTTGAGACCAAGGTCCTCATGGATAGTTCTGACAATTGTCATAGAGCCAACGTCCATTTCCTTGGCTATGGCCCTCATGCTCTTCTCAGGGTTTCCATCAATCTTCTCCTTGACATTTTTGACAAATTCTTCGCCTCTTACCCTGTCCGATCGACGCGAGTGCTTTTTCCTTGTAGCTATCCCCTCTTTGTTACTGTCGGCTTCATCAAACTGCTTCTTGACACGATAAATAGTGGTTTTGGGCAACTTAAGAAAATCCACTATCTTTTTGGGGTTCCTTCCGGCGCGCAGAGCAACGATGATGGCAGCTCGATTTTCAAATTCTCGGTTACTCTTCATCACTACACTGCGCACACATGTACTGTTGCATTTTACATGAATATGGCTACGTAATGAAAAAAATACAAGTTTTTAATCTCAAGTAGTTTTTGTTTTATGGACTGTCAAAGTTAGTCCCAATTTACCTGGTACACCCTGTATATATAGCACGTTATTGCTTATGTTTACCATATGCAGATATGGGGTGCAATTATAGTAAATAAAAGGTAGTTGCTAACACAACCATGATTACCATGCCCTGTACTAAGTCTACTTGAGAGAAGTAAAAAATAGAGTGCAAATCTGTAACTCGAAAAAAGTTATTTTGTCGTTTTTACTTACTCTTTGAACGGCTGTTTATTTGAACTTTATACAACTTATATATATAAAACCGATGATTTTATAAAGTAGTAAAGTAGGCCGTAAAAAATCACACGCCTTTGCCAGTTACAAGCCCAGATGAAAAAAAAAAGGAGGGGGAGCAGTAACAAGCTCACATACTGTTAGAAATGTGAAATTTATAGAGTCGGTGTTTCATCCCAAGTTGACCTTCGGCACATGTACACTGAGGCGGCGCCACCTATACCATGTGTGACGTCACCTACTTACCCCTACTCCCTGCCTGCCTGCTGCTAGCTGTTTACAACTGTCATTCTATCTCTCTTTTGATTTTCTCTAAACTTGTATAACCAATAAATCAATTGGCACTCTGCTTTAACGAGTGATTCGTTAATATTTCCAATAGGTTATGGGTCCTGACTACGCCCCAAATTTGAAGAAGCAAACCTAAAGTGAAACTGCTAAGCCTAACTCGTGCTAAATATGACGCACCTTGAGAATCAAGTCCGCCAGTTCAAAGGCGAAAACTTCTCCCTTTGGAAATTTCAGTTCCGACTACTATTAGAGCAAAATCAACTTTTGGATATCGTGGTCGGCAAAGAAATTAAACCAGAGGTAAGTGACGCTACCTCTGCTATACAGGATGCATGCGTCACGCCAAAGATATCAAAGCCCGAATGCTTATATCACAGGCACTTGAATTAAGATTTCTAGAACCTTTGATGTCCTGTAAAACTGCCGCTCAAATGTGGACAAGGCTCATGTCCATCCACGAACAGAGATCAGAGATCGCAATTGGCATATTGTGGCAACAATTTTTTGACGCCCGAATGTCGTCATCAGAGGATGTCAGCAGCTATATCGCCAAGATTGAAAATCTTAGTGCAAGAATTCAGGATGCAGGAGGAACGATTACAGATGACCAGAAAGTGGCAAAGATAATAAACTCTCTTCCTTCGAGCATGCGGTATTTCATCCCAGCATGGGAGTCTCAAGCGCCGATTACGCAGACTCTAGAGAACTTATCAGCACGTCTTCTGATTGAAGAATGTAGAAACCAGCAGGCCGATTCCTCGCAAGGTACAGCATTCTACCAACAGACTAAACCAAGAATCAAAGAAGACAACATAAAGAAGACTGATTCAGGAAAGATATCAGAACTAAAGAAAAAGACTGAATGCCATTATTGTCACAAGATTGGTCATTGGTCACGGGAATGTCGGAAACGGATTGCCGACCAGCAGAAGAAAAACGAGAAGCGGAAGAACCAAGCAGGAGATTATGATCATAAAGGTTTCAACGCTGATACCATCCTAAAGTGGAATGATTGCGACACATGGTGGGCAGATAGCGGAGCAAGCTGCAGCATGACCTTCCGACGTGAATGGTTCAAGTCCTTCACTCCGATCCTCAACGATCATAGAATATACCTTGGAGACAACACTTCCGTCCTTGCAGAAGGTACAGGTGACATTGAAATCCTTGCCATGGTGAATGGAGAATGGATTACAACATCAATCAGGAATGTGCTCTACTCTTCGAAGCTCAAGAAAAATTTGTTCAGCATGGGAGTGTGCACTGAAAAGGGATACCGAGTAGACATCGACAAGGATGAGCTGCGCATCTACTCAAGAAAAGATCTGAAAGCAGTTGGACAACGCCAAGATGGGCTCTACAAGATGATGTTCCGAGTTACTTCATCTTCACAAGGATTTTCTGCAAAGACCAACAACCTCCAACTGTGGCACGAAAGACTAGCACACATCTCACTCACCACTATTCGAGAAATGGCCAAGAAAGGATTGATCTACGGTTTGCAACCCGAGGACATAAAAGAAGACGATTTCTTCTGTCAAGGCTGCCAAGAAGGAAAAGCTCACAGAAAGCCTAGTCATTTGTCTGAAACAAAGGAATACAATCCTGGTGAGTTCATTCTAAGTGATATCTGCGGCCCTATGCCAACACAATCAATAGGAGGATCACTTTATTTCATTTTATTCAAAGATTATTCCAGTGGCTTTCGCCATATAGATTTCATTAGACACAAATCCGATATTTTACACAAATTTGAAAACTTTGCTAGATTCAGTTATAATCAAACAGGCAATAAAATTAAAGTGATTAGAACCGATAATGCACTAGAATATACCAGTAAAGATTTCGCAAATACTTGCAGAAAGTTCGGAATAGTGCATGAATTGTCAGCTCCATATGTTCACGAACAGATAGGGCGCGTAGAACGAGACAATAGAACTATTGTCGAAGCAGCTCGATCGATGCTGTGCGCACGAAATCTTCCCGAAGAACTTTGGGCAGAAGCTTGCAATACTGCAACCTTCATTCTAAACCGAACATTCACTAAACAAGCTCCCAATACCACACCCTATGAACTCTTTTTCGGAAGAAAAGTTAGTTTATATAATCTAAAGATTTTCGACTGTGAAGCATGGTTGCATACACCTAAAGAACGTAGAAGGAAATGGGATAAGAAATCACAAAAGATGATTTTCTTAGGGTACGATAAAAACATGCACTAACTTTCGACTCTGGAACCCTTCTACTAGAAAGATTTCTATCTCTAAAGATGTTACTTTTAACGAGACAGAATTTCAACATTACGAACTAGAGGGAGAAAACATAAACCTAGACATTGACCTTGATCCGCCGGCAACAACGACCGAGGATGAATCACCTACAGCGCTACGGTTTCCCACGCAGCCCGCATTCCACCCGATGATAACTCGATCTAAAAAGAAAGCAGATTCTTGTAACTACCATTTTGTCGATGAGCCTTCAACCTATAAAGTTGCTATGGAAAGTCCAAATGCCGAAAAATGGTTGGATGCAATGAAAGAAGAAATAAAAGCGTTAGAATCTAATAACACATGGTCACTCGAAACCCTACCAGACGGATATAAGCCAATAGGAAGTAAATGGGTTTATAAGCTAAAATCCCATCCCAACTCTACGGCACCTAAATTTAAGGCTAGACTTGTAGCTAAGGGTTACACACAAAGGAAGAACGTAGACTATTTCGACACCTTCAGTCCTGTTGTCAGATATGATTCACTTCGAGTGTTACTAGCAAACGCGGCATCAGAAAGAATGTTCTTAAAACAATTTGACGTAAAGACTGCATTTTTATATGGTGATCTAGACGAAGTCATATACTTAGAACAACCAGAAGGTTTCTCTCAAGGACACAATTTTGTTTGTAAACTACAAAAGAGTCTATATGGACTGAAACAATCGTCCAGAAATTGGAATAGGAAGTTTAAATCCTTCTTAGAGAAACACAATTTTTTCCAATCTAATGCAGATCAATGTGTTTTCACCGGAACTATTAACGACACTAAAATGATCCTTGCTCTTTACGTCGATGATGGACTTCTCATGTCTCGGAACAAGGACGATATCGATTCTATCGTCCAGGAACTATCTCGCGAGTTCAATATAACGTCTAGAGATGCAGATTATTTCGTAGGACTTCAGATTGAACAATCAGAGGATAGATCGAAGATCTATATCCACCAATCTTCATACATAAACAAGATTTTAGATAAATTCAACATGATTGATTGCAAACCCGCAGCAGTACCCATGGACCCGAGTACAGTCCTAACTAAAGCTGATTGCCCAGACTTAGATAAAAATGGAAATTCACCAAAATTTCCTTACAGAGAAGCCGTAGGCTCACTAATGTTTGCCTTTACTGTTTCTAGACCGGACATAGCTTATGCGACATCATAATTAAGTAAATACCTTGACAACCCAGGACAGACACACTGGACAGCAATTAAAAATGTATTTCGCTACTTGAAAGCAACACCACAATTAGGAATATTGTACGGTAGCCATCAAGAGTTAACAGGTTACTCAGATAGCGATTATGCTGGGGACATTGATTCAAGAAAAAGTACTACAGGTTACATCTTCATGTTAAACCATGGTGCTGTTTCATGGTCAAGCCAAAAGCAATCGACAGTTGCCCTCTCGACAACAGAAAGTGAATATATCGCTGCCTGTGCTGCTACTAAAGAAATGGTCTGGCTACGCAGACTTCTTAAGGATATCGGGATTAAGATGGACAGACCCACAGTACTCAACATAGATAATCAAGCAGCCATAAAGCTAGTGCAGAATCCCGAGTTCCATAAGAGAACGAAGCACATTGATGTACGATATCACTACATTCGTACTAAACAGGAAGATGGTGAGCTGATCACAAGATATGTCAGCACTCTTCAGCAGACGGCTGACCTCCTGACGAAACCTTTGGGACCGAAACACTTCAGGCGGCTCCTAGAAAACTTGAACGTTATAAATTTCAAGAGGGAGTGTTAGAAATGTGAAATTTATAGAGTCGGTGTTTCATCCCAAGTTGACCTTCGGCACATGTACACTGAGGCGGCGCCACCTATACCATGTGTGACGTCACCTACTTACCCCTACTCCCTGCCTGCCTGCTGCTAGCTGTTTACAACTGTCATTCTATCTCTCTTTTGATTTTCTCTAAACTTGTATAACCAATAAATCAATTGGCACTCTGCTTTAACGAGTGATTCGTTAATATTTCCAATACATACAAGATGAGCAGCGTTTGTACTCCATGTTAGGACCGGCTGCACATGGCGTCTGTTCCTCAAGTCAGAGAAGGCCATTTCATATTGGAGCTAAGTCAGCCTGCTACTGAGTAGTGCTCCCAGTCTTAATGACATCCTACCTTACCCAATCATGATTGTTGTCAATATGATTATGAGTGGCATAAGAAACAATTAGACATGTATGAACACATATAGAGTACCGTAAGTATCAATAAAAAATAAATATAAAAAAGAAGGATAATTCACAACGTAATTATATACAGAACACAGATAAATATAGCTTCCTAATGGCCCATAGTCTTTCAAAGAAGCTGTGTTTAAAAAATAACAGAAGACAGCAATATACTCAAATATCAGTGCACCACACTCAATTTTATGTTCAACATATTTTTCCTCAAGGCCGAAATTTAATAATAAATATTTTACCACCACTTTCATCTTTTTATTGGGGTAATATTACAAATCTATCAATAGTAAAAATCAGACAAAACAAAAGAAAAAAATGAATAAAAGATGATACAAAATTAAGATCTTGAAATTTTCAGGCTTTCCTTAAACTTCACAAGTTCAAATTAGTCTTCACAGAATTTCCATTAGGTGTCTAAGATATCTCAAATAATGTTAATTTAATCATTGACCGTGGACCAAGTGCCTTAACGAACCTCGTTACAGCTTGTTCTACCCTCGAATTTTTCTTTAAAAAAGAATGTTTAACGAGAATATGCAAATTTTAAAACCACTCCTTTCAGTTATATAGAACACACTCTCTCTTTAATATTTAAGAAAAGAATAAAAATAAAGAAAATCCATCATGTAATTCTCCTTTTAAAAGCAGCTATTCTAAATTCTAGATTAAATTCGACATGCCCCATCGACAGAATTGGCTGCATGTTAGCCGATTCTATTTCTATGTGATCACTGATAAAATCCTTAAATATTATTTATAAATCGAATAAAAACATTTTCCTTTTTTTTTCAAATCAATAAATATTTTATTTGTATACTCTTTTAATAATTTATTATCATTTCTATTATGTATTTATTTATTTAAATAATTTACATTGAATATATATATTTTTTCAGAAAATAAAAATGCAGATTCAATGAATATAAAGAGAAAGCAATAAAAATATATTTTTTTTTTCTATCCTTCAAAATGGAAATTTTCTTAGATGATTGATGTTTAAATTTGAAAAATTGGAAATGGAGAAAATGTACTTGAGCCAAACATGGCATAGCAATGTTTAATGGATTTTTCTTTACTAATATAAAAAGATATATATTTAGAATTACTAATAGAGAGTCAGAGGGATTTATCATAAAAATGATAAAAGAAAAAGTGATAAAATATCCATTAAGAACATAATTATTTCTCAAGAAAAATTCCAAGATAATTAGATTTTATGATTGGATTTAAAATAGATTTCTAAACATTTTTTGCTATTGAATATTTATCACAAATATCTAAAATTTATCATTTTCTTTATTTGTATATATACGTCTTGTACCAGACGAATGTACATAGCATTTTCGTTTAATAAATTTACAAACACATCCATGTTTTCATTTTATGACAAGTTATTTATAATTTTTATCGTTTTACTTATCATATTTTGTTTAAAAAAAACTTTTTTTTTTGTCTATCCCTAATACACTTGGTACAGACCATGATAATCAGGTAGAAGTAGACGACTGCTTTTACTGTAAGTGCACCACATGTCTACACATGTGAAAAGCAGTTCGACTTTGCACTTACAAATGTGCCAGAGCCCCGTTTGGTTACTTGCACTCGTTGGTGGAGTTGGAAATTTGCAAAAATCGGAGGCCATTGGAGTATTTTTTTTTTTATCAGAAAAAAATTGCCCAATACGGGAATCGAACCCGGGTCGTAGCGGTCGAAAACAAAACCAACGGTTTAGACCATCCTTCCACAGACTCCCCCCCCCCCCCAAAAAAAAAAACTTAAACTTTTAAATTAAATATATTGAAAAATAGTTTCTAAATGTTCCTTACGTATTTGTAATTTAAGATTGAATATTTTAATGATATATTCTAACACTGTACAAATTGGTCAACTCATATTTCGTTATCTTTTAAATAGAGCATTTTCAGTGGGTCTTTGAAATTGTATGCTAAGGATTTAGTTATATATGCTGTAGAACAATAAGTCCACCTGTTTTCAAAATTATTAGCGTATTGGTTAATATAAAATCATATATAATTAAAACGGTAGCAATGCGTTTCTTTATTCGTGAAAAGTGCAAGATATTGGATCTTTATAAATGGATAAATGCTCTCTCATTTTCTCAACTTATAACTATGCTTTTAGAAGGATTATAAATATTCGAAATCTTGCACTTTTCACGAATAAAGAAATGCATTGCTTCTGTTTATATAGGGTATATAGGAATGGGGATTCTCTAAACTTATAGCTATGCCTGTGGAAGGATTATAAAGATCGGAAAGCTTGTACTTTTCAAAAATAAAGAAACGCATTTCAACTGTTTATATTCTTATTTTATATATATACATTATATCAATTTTCTCTTCTAATAATATCATATTCAACTTGTTAGGCCTATGTATTATCTAGGCAGTGTAGAAATTCAGGGAAGAACAAATCAGCGAGCAAATAAAATGGACCCTATATATACATACTCATCAAAGCGTATATATCTACATCTGACCTTTTTATTTTAAATTATTTTTACGCATAGATAATATATTAAGAGAGAGATTTCTGTTCGAATATTTTAACATTTAAAATATTTTCTACAAATGTATGTTTTCTTAAAAATGTAGTTTAATTATATTTATATATTTGTTTACACAGAATACAAGATAATAAGAAGAATAAAATTCCACAAAGCCATTTTTATAAACCCTGTTACATAGGCCAGATTTGCATAAACACATTTACATATTTATATTACTCTTATGAATATTTAGGAAAAATAAAATTGAATGCTTTATACGGGGGCGTGTTTAATCTCGGAATCTAGGCAGTGGCCTACATTATCTAGTTAGCATTTCACAACAAGACCATTTAAAAGTGAAAAATAGAGTACAATATTGTGTGAAATTGTAATGAGGAATCAGGTGGATAAATTATGAAAAAGGCATCTTCTTATCATGCAACTAAAAGTTGCTGATGGCTTGCACCATATGTATGAAAGTAGTTACCTTTTCTTGATTAATCAAGAAAGTGTATTTGACCAATTCTCGAATAATTAATAATCAACATTTAGTTGTTATTTATTCAAATAGATTGCGTAAGCCATGAGCAACCTTTTGTTGCACAATCAGAAGATATATTTTTCTTGTCTTTAAAGTGTTCTTTCTTCTTAAAGTGTTTTGATAGTTAACGATAAAGAAGTATATAGAAAAATTATATTCACTACATTATATATATATTTATGTTTTTATACCTTCTTTCTTAAAGTGATATGATGATGATTAAAAATGATGGTACCAATATTGTAGGTTGATAAATTATGAATTACTTGGAGACGCAATCAGCCGCTACAATTTACCGTCCGACTTCAAGCATTTCATATTGAAAAAGTCGATCTTGGGAGGCCGAAAGGTTGAACCTTGAGTTGATATGTGTCTCTAATTAATAATAATTAATATATAACAACTTATATTCCGTAACTATATTTATATGGATATATATGTACCAAAATAAGCACCTTTTCCTTTATTTGGGCATCAGAACGATGGAACTGTGAATCACTCTTGTAAAACCTTTACTAGTTATGATAGAGAATGAGAATAAATACCGTTTCTGACAAATTCAGACAAAAAGCCAAACTGTTCACCTTGGATTTGTGCTTTGGTTTCGAAGCCGCCCCTGTATTGATGAGAGCCAAACCCCGAAACCATTGTATACAGGTTGGCTTTTCGCCTGAATTTAACAAAAATGGTGTTTTGGCTTATTGTTTATCATCACTAGTTGAGGTTTTTACTAGGGTGATGAACAATGTATCGTTCTGATACATAATTAAAGGGAGAAATGTCTATTATGGTACATGAATATTATCTTCCCGCAATTTTATAATACTAGAGAGATAGATAAATTATATTATGAATCATTAGCGCGACATCTGTTATGAAAATCCGAAACTATGGTAACTAATGGTAGATTAAACTGGCGAAACCGCTAGGAGGGTTCATCACTGATGAGCAAGGGCCTCCCATTAATTTTTCCATTGCAGTAAGGGCAGTAGAAATTGTTTATTTTAAAAAGAATCATACGCGTCTATAATGGTTTCGAATTTTCATAGATATATTTATTTTTATTTGAAAGCATGTTCTGATTAATAGATTACTATACTACCGATCCAATTATATTCAAAACACTCATTGAAAATAAACTTGCATTATAGTGTAATGGAGATCGTTACAAAATGGCTTCCACGATGGAATACATTACTAGTAATGCCTTTATTGATTTTCCTTTAATATTAATGTACCTTCTTGATATTAAATGGATCAACACGTTATGGTATTATATATAGAATAATTGGAAATATCATTAGAAACATATTTTATAGAACGACGTTTGACAAGTTATACCGCAAATGTTTCTTTTTACAGTACGAAAAATCGTAATATATTTTTAAGGAGAAATAACGACTATTCTTATCCTTAAGGATGAAGTATGAAAGGATGAATTGCGAAGAGTAATGATGAACGGAAAAATAAAAGTTCGCATCCCTGGACACTTTTATATTTCCGTTCATTATTACTCTTCACAATTCATCCTTTCATACTTCATCCCTAAGTATAGAAATAGTCGTTATTTATCCTTAAAAATACAAGGTGCGTTCATTAATTTCCAGGACTGGTTAAAAAATAAAATAAATAAAAAAGCTAGAGAAAATATTTTTTACAGAGTTGAATATTGGACATTCGACCACACCTGACTGAAAGCACGAGTCTCGTGGCGCACGCGCCGATCTAAAAATAGAACAAAACAACTTCCTTGTAAGGTTCGCATTTCTAATTTTAAAATGGCCATTTTCGAAGAGCAGAGAATCTGCATTAAGTTTTGTTTTAAATTGAAAAAAAAAGTGATACTGAGACGTATGAATTGATTAAAGGAGCTTTTGGCGATGCAGCTTTATCCCGTTCAAGAACTTTTGAATGATTTTCACGCTTCCAAAAAGGTCGGGAAAAGGTAAACGATGATCAGCATACTGGGCGTCCAAGATCATTTCGTTGCGAGGAAAACAAGCTCAAAATAAAGGAGTTAATTAAATCTAACAGAAGAATTATCTTCAGTGACTGGACTATCTGTTTATTTGGGGATAATGAGGTGCTTAAGGGAGGCAGTGCGCCTTAAAAGACCTGAAAGATGGCAAAACAATGACTGGATACTTCACGTCGGTAATGCGCGGCCGCACACAGCCCATGTTGTTTTGCAGTTTTTGGCCAAGCATTCAACCATACAGATCCCTCATCCACCCTATTCCCCCGACTTAGCCCCCAATTACTTTTTCCTCTATCCTAAATTGAAAATTAACTTGAAAGTACGGAAATTTGACAACGTTGATATGATACAAGCTGAATCGAAGGCAACCTTGAGGAACCTCTCAAAAAGTGATTTTATCTCCTGCTTCGACAATTGGAAAAAAAGATGGAACGGGTGTATTGAGGCAGGAGGGGCATATTTTGAAAAATATTGAATTAGTTTTTTTATTTGTTTTATTTTTTCAAAGATACAGAGCAGTCCTGGAAATTAATGAACGCACCTTGTATATATGCAGTTAAACCTGTCTCTAGCGCCTCCTCTAAATAGCGCCTCCCTCTCTATAGCGCCCGATTTTAAATACGTAGCACGATGCGATTTACTTTAAAAGTGACCTGTCTATAGCACCCCCTCTCTATAGCACCCTATTTTGGTTAGTCCCGAGGGGGGCGCTATAGACAGGTTTAACTGTATATATTACGATTTTTCGTTCAAAAGAAACATTTGCGGTAAAACTTGTCAATCGTCGTTCTATAATCATAAGCCGCATTATATTGTATTATAAATATTATCATTAATCCATATGTATTTCTAAGTTAGATGTTATATCGATTTTTATTGCTCTTTCGCTTTCTTGGCGTCGGCCTCTATCCCGAGGCGATGTAACTGACAGCTGTAGCGAAGGCTACCATCTACAAGTACCATCTTGGTCTTGAGTTGGGTAACACCAACCATCACATCTACCTGCCCACTCTGTGGGAAAGAACTCTCACTGTTTATCGATAGCGGAGTCTCTCCCGCGGTGGGCGCCACCAATGAAGACTTTGTATACATAGTATATATAATGCATTAGCGCGATAAATATTATGAAAATTCGAAGCTATTATAAACCCGTATGATTCTTCTGAAAATTAAACAATTTCAGGGCAGTACCCTTACTGCAATGGAAAAATTAATGGGAGGGCCTGGCTCATTAGTGGTGTTTGCGGAAGAGCGATTGCTAGAAACATATTATATATTTAGAAATGTATGTAATTCTGCTGTCCTCAAAGCTTATGTCCATAGTTCATCTAAAATACCCATTCCAAGAGTCTAGCAACAGTATCACTATAAAAGGAAGATCGAAAAATGCAATATAACAGCGGTATGGTAGATTAAACTCGCGAAACCGCTGGGAGGGTTCACCACTGATGAGCCAGGCCCTTCCATTAATTTTTTTTCCATTGCAGCAAGGACAGTAGAAATAGTTAATTATCAAAAGAATCAAACGCGTCTATAATAGTTTCAAATTTTCATAGTATATATATATACAGTAGAACTTGGATAATTCCAACTTCTTTAATTCAAATATTTATCTTGGTTCTTAGAATTTCCTATAAATAGAATTTCTGTTTTTAAATTGTAGTTTTGGATAATTCGAATTTTATTTTTGGTACTTTAGGCTTCGAATTATCAAAGTTCGATTATATTTTAAATATTTTATACATTATTATTTATTTTATCTATATATTTATCATCATTTAGTATTATTTAATCATATTTATTTAATTTTCTTTTCTACCTATATAATCTCTTATAACGATATTACGTATAAAAAAATGTAATAAAGAAAGGATGTAATAAAGGACGCGATATACCAGCCTGGGATACTTGCGCCTAAATACATTTTAGCAACTTATATACAATTCATTTATATATATTAGGAAAAAGGCATTTCCTTATCGTGCAACTGAAAGTTGCTGATGGCTTGCGCCATCTATCGGAATAAATATAAACTATTCTCGTTGATTTTTAACGAGAATAGTTTATATTTATTCCGATAGATGGCGCAAGCCATCAGCAACTTTCAGTTGCACGATAAGGAGATGCCTTTTTCCTAATTTATGCACCTTATCCCAGTACAATATTACATTTGTACTATTTTTTCTCATTTATATATAATTCAATAAACAAGACTAAAAACAAAATTAAAACTGATATGTTGGTTTTCTTAAACAGATAAGAAAATCTGAAATTAATATTTACAACCATAATTTACGAAATCGTTTAGTTTAGCATATCAAAAACATAGTCAAGAACTCAAAAGTATTAATGTGATAATTTTAATAAATCATAAATACCTTTTTTAGCTATCTTTGTATTATAATAAGGAAGCGCTGGTAGGGATAATAAAAACTCTGTTCGCTGCATTATTTTCCCTCAAAGGTTTTGAAATTAGAAATTTGAACTATTTATGAGACGTTAAACGAATAAGCAAAAAAAGATAAGAGGAGCTTCTTTTATAAATTTATTGTGCAAGCTTTCGGACTATACGTCCTTCTACAGGCATGGATAGTGGTAAAACTAACCTAGATTAGTTTTACAACTATCCATGCCTGTAGAAGGACGTATAGTCCGAAAGCTTGCACAATAAATTTATAAAAGAAGCTCCTCTTATCTTTTTTATGCTTATTCGTTTAACCAATTTTTAAAGAGTTCCTTATCGTTTAAATTTATGAGACGTATATTTTATTTTAAATGAAATAAATTTTCTACTCTCCTCTTATTGCAATGATAAGAATAATAGGAGGGTCTGGCTCATCAGTGGTGAACCCTCCCAGCAGTTTCAGTAGTTAAATCTACCACACCTTTCTATTATTGTAAACTTTGCTGTTCAATAGAATAATATCTTGTTACCTTATTGAGAGAAAATAATACGTTTCTCTCCAAGGATAAGTTTCTTCATGGATAAAACCTATCTCTGGAAACCTAATGTTTTCACCTTAATACTTAGCTATTTCTATTTTATACTGATATTGAAGATCAATTCTTGGAAAATATATTCTAAAAAACTATGGACATAAGCTGTGAAGTCAAGTAGAATTACAAATAATCATTAATTTATAAACATTCTTCGTGTGCTGCTCATTCTGATATGATGTGACCAAGACCCTTCCCATTATATATTATCGCTGTCGTTCGAAATATAGAGGAATTAACGTGTTATACACAAGAAGCTCCTTTTTTAAATTTATATTATCGCAATATAATAATTAACACAAAGCAATAACGCGCCATCTATACATATAAAATAAAAGGATTTAAAAGCGCGAATGTTTCTTTTATACATAAAACAAACTTCTACTGTCCTTACTGCGATGAAAAAATATATTGGGAGGGCTTGTCTCATCAGTGGTGAACCCTCCCAGCGGTTTCGCCAATTTAATCCACCAGACCGCTTCTCAGAGCTCTAATACTGTATTGGATCATTCTGCTTTTATATGCTACACTGAAGGATGGATCACCGAAGGATCTTAAGATTCCATCTTTCAGTGTAGCATATAAAAGCAGAATGATCCAATACAGTATTAGAGCTCTGAGAAGCGGTCTGGTGGATTAAATTGGCGAAACCGCTGGGAGGGTTCACCACTGATGATCCAAGCCCTCCCAATATATTTTTTCATCGCAGTAAGGACAGTAGAAGTTTGTTTTATGTATAAAAGAAACATTCGCGCTTTTAAATCCTTTTACAATATAGTAATGGCAATCAAAATGTTGTTCTCAACATTATATTTTATCATTGTAAAAAAGGGGCAGTAAAAATATATTGTTTTATTTAAAAAACATACATGTGTCATAAATAGTTTTAATTTACAATAATAGGTGTCGTGCTAAAGTATCTTGTTTATATTTGTAAATTAAAATTATTCAATTTAATATTTATAGGTGAGAAAAACAATAAAAGGGTCAGGTGGTGTTGATAGAAAAACAAATTAGGCATATTCTGACCAACAACATGAGCGTTTTATCGATGGCAAAGCGCCATCTAGTGTAACAGAAATCAATTAAATGTTGATTTAATCTGTTCCCTTATATTTGACCAACTTATTTTATTGATAAATTAAGAAATGCTAACCACTAACGCGTTTCGGGCTGTTAGCCTTCGTCAGCGTTGTGCAAGCTATACCTCTACGACCATATATATAGGAAAAATAATGGAAAAATAAAATATAAAGGAGTACATGTGCTCCTGGTCAGGATATGCCTTTTTTATTTTTAATATCAACACCTGACATTTTTATTTATTTTTATATTTTTCTTTTCATGTCTTAAGCGTATTTACACAAGTTTGGCCTTAAATAACCATTTCTTGGTTTCTCAAGAAGCCTCTGGGACCAAAAATATTTTTGGTCACAGTGGTACAGCCTACTCCACGCTGACGAGCGCTAACAGCGCGAAACGCGTTCGTGATGGCTTTCGTTGATTTATCAAGAAATTGGGTTGGCCAAATATCAGGGAACAGGCTAAATCAATGTTTTGTTGATTTCTGTTCCACTAGATGGCGCTCTGCCATCGAAAAAGCACATGTGCTCTTGGTCAGGATATGTTTTCATTATTTTTTAATATATATTAGTTTAAAAGACCTATTTTAAATTTGAAAAAAAAAAACCCATTTTATTCAGTGCAAAAATCCAATATTTCGCTAGGCTATATTCCTATCTTCATTCAGGTCTCTCCTTATTTTAAAATGTTTTGATTGACCACGCGATACCTTCACCCGACGATATATATAGAATTTCACACATACATATAATATATATATGTTTTCTGTTCCACCAGATGGTGTTCTGCCTTCTGTAAAGCACATGTGCTCCTGGTCAGGATATGGCATTTATAATTTTGATTTCAACTCCTGAACTTTTTATCTTTTATTTTTTTTTTTCATATATATAAATAGGTGCCCTCTCTTACAAAAGAATGCAATAAACCTAGGTAACACCAGGAAGAAACCGGGTCTATTCTGCTCACTGTATATATGCATATATGCATATAATACAAATATTATTTATGTTAACATAGAGATTAGAATATATTTACATATGTAATATAGGAATAACTCCACAATAATTGAGAGCCTTTCACTTTACGTTTTGTTGATATTTCTAATTAAGTACATTAAAATTTAACAAAAGGAATGTATTCACTTAGTGATAATTGTCAGCCTAAATAGATTATAATTGTATAGACTAAATATAATTACGGAATAGCGTTGCTTGATGGATTTAATTGTAATTATATGGAAACATTTCAGCAAACCATTACGGTTATATATCCATAGATATCTTAAATATCCCTAAATTATATATATGTCTTCCAATGAAATTCTGGGTGCTTCTCTATATAAGAAAATAATCTGTAACGAGGATGACAAGGCCAAGACACCAGAGTAAAGTTGGGAAAAGAGGGGTGGACTCTAGCGGCCCCCGCTGCCATGTGGCAGGCGCTAAAAAAAAGCATTCCTGTGTGGGGAGGACAGAGTCTGGTGACATCTGCGGCAAGGAGAAGGCGTGGCAACTTGCCTCCGGGCGTGTGGATGATCCTACAAGGTGGTGCCAGGAGAGACTGACATCGGAGCGACCTACAAGGCGGTGTGGGCCAGGCTGCATGTGTATAGTGTGGAGAGGAACGCTTCACAAGAGGACATCCACGGCGCCAAGGATTCTTCAGACGGGGAGGTCGAAGGCAAGTCCCACTGTTGTATTCCTTCTATTAAGTGAGATACAATAAAGCGCTAATTTAGCTGCAATCCCTTCGAACTCACATGTGTATCTTCGTGGCATACTGATTAGACAAAGTACACGAATAGCGTCTGGGTACGACGTAACAAATCAAAAACAATAGTGTAGATATCCGAGAAATAATTCGGCAACACCTCTGTTAGGGTTCACCACTGATGAACCAGGTATTATTTTTGTATATTTTCTATCATTCCAGTAAGGGATTGTCTGCAGAGAAGGTTATCGTTCTGGTCCTAATTAATATTTATAATTTATGTCTATTTTATCCTTAGAAGCGTCGTGAGAGTCAGTATCCATACCTCGTGTATTTCCTTCTCTCAGCCTTTAGCCATAATATATCATAACCTTCAAGTAAGACAACTTTCCATGATGTGAGGACATAAGAGGCTGGTGTCTTTACAGTACAACCTACTAGATCTACCTCATTATCTAATGTTGATATATAAAAAGGATGCAAATATATTTTCTCTCAATGTCTCTATATTCACCTTTACTTTCAAAACTGAAACTTTGCCTCATGTAAAACTGACTTTACTATGTGTATATAGCCATTGTTATTTTCTTATGTAAATACTACTATGTAAATTAGGTTATGTAGTTAATAGTAATGTCTGAATAGAGAGTCTTAAAACGTACATGTATAGGCATGAGGTGTCCTTACAGTACAACCTTTTATAAACCTCTACCCACCTGATTATCATGGTGTGATACTACATATATATAGACATTAAAAATAAAGAAGGCATATCGTGACCAGGAGCACATGTGCTTTTTATATGGAAGAGCGCCATCTGGTGGAACAGAAATCAACTAAACATTGATATTAACCTGTTCCTTGATATTTAGCCAACTCATTTTCTTTATAAACCAAGAAAAGCTATAGGCGAACGCGTTTCGCGCTGTTGGCGCTCGTCAGCGTGGAGCAAGCTTTACCTCTGCGACCAAAACCACGCTGACGAGTGCCAACAACGCGAAACACGTTCGTGGATGGCTTTTCTTGATTTATTAAGGAAATGGGTTGGCTAAATATCAAGGAACAGGTTAAAATCAATGTTTATTTGAATTCTGTTTCACTAAATGGCGCTCTGTCCTATAAAAAGCACATGTGCTCCGGGTAAGGATATGCCATCTTTATTTTTAATATCAACACCTGACCTTTTTATTTTTTTCTATTATTTTTTTCAAATGTATAGACATCTAAAGAGACAAAGGTCGCCTCTCCCGTCAAAATAGACGTCAAAACTAGACGCCATCTATTGACCGTCGCCGCAAACTAGCGGCCTCGGGTCGGTGACAAAACCACAGCACCAGCTTTGGAAAACTGAAAAGCGTCCACCTAGAGACCATGTATTCGGGCTAATGGCCCTCGTCAGCCTAGGGCGGACTTTATTCCATGAGATCCACTCGGAATCTAATGGAATCTTCACAATCTGCCAAAGAGGTGTTTAGCTGGTTAAGTGGATGGGACAAATCTATGGCTAAAATATTTATCTAAAGAGACAAAGGTCGCCTCTCCCGCCTAAATAGACGTCAAAACTAGACGCTATCTATATGGTCTTGACGGGAGAGGCGACCTTTGTCTTTTTAGATCAATATCCTCCCGGCAAAATATCCATCTATATGTTTAGACATGTTGTGTACTTACAATAGCAGCTACAAATTTCTAACTACCTTTCTTCTTATCTCTTCTATAATTACTTTCTATACGCTATTACCATATAGAGTAATTACAAAAACGTAAAAAAACAAATCAACCTTTTATATTGATACTAGCCGAATGACCCGGGCAACGCCCGTGTTTTACCCGATTGAATGTTTTTATTCAAATACTATTTGTTACAATTATAAATTGGCGCCTTAAATAAATGCATATTTTTGTTAATAACTATAGCCTATGTGCTTTATCTGTCTATGTACTGTTGGCTTCCGTAGGCGTCTCTTACTGGGAAAAAGAAAGAGAGGATTCCATTTGGTTATTAACTAATATATGCATTTATTTAAGGAGCGACCCGCTCCAACACAATAGTTACAGAAATGGGGGGGGGGCAAAGGTGGCGTGATCGTAGCCGACCAATAGGAGGGCGCCATTCCAAAAAAAAAAGCAAACCGTGACAGAGGCCACGCATGACGCTCGTAACTGTATATTGATATACTTACAGAAACCTTCGGGAACAAACAAGCCCTTTTTCAGTTAACTGAAAACGTTTAAAGTTAGCCGAAGAAAGGCTTTTCCACGAAATCTTATTTATTCATATCAATAAAAGGTCACAGAGTTTTATGGTTTCTTGTAATTTGTCGAAATATCCTCGTATAGTGGCGTAGAAAGATATTTCACGTGATAGTTAATTGGACAGTTTTTTAAGGTATGTGTTGACTGTGAACTAGGTTTTTTATCTTAATCAATTCGTTAATTAAAATGTCTCAAGTAATCAATTATTGAGAAAAATGGCGATACTTATTAATACAAATTAGAGTTGATTGATGTTATTACAGGGAGGGGGAGTGTTTTTGTCCGAGTTTCAGGTAATGAGTTGGTTGAACTCGGTAAAATAGGACTATGTAAATATGCAAATAGGTTTGTCTGGCGCAACTATACATATAGGTATACATCAAATGTAGAAGGGTTTATAATACCCGAAAGCTTGAAAGAATATATAAATAAAGAAAGAAACTTATCTTTGGAGGCTGTTTTATTTATTATTATTTGCATCTTTGTATGTGAAAATAATAATTTTAAAAAAATAATAATAAAAAGAGAAGGTGTTGGTATCAAAATTAAAAAAAAAGACATATCCTGACCACGTTAACATGAACTTTTAGATGGCAGAGCGACATCTAGTGGAACAGAAATCAACAAAACGTTGATTTAGCCTGTTTCCTGATATTTGGCCAACTCTTTTTCTTAATAAATCAATAAAAATCAACCACGAACGTGTTTCGGGCTGTTGGCCCTCGTCAGCGTGGTGCAGACTGCACCTCTACGACCAAAAATATTTCGATGCCAGAGGCTTCCCGAGAAATCAAGAAATTGGTATGTAATGCCAAACCTGCGTAAACTGCGCTAAAGGTCATGTGACCGTGGTCAGGATATGCCTTTTTTATTTTAATATATATATATGTATAAAATGCACCATTCCCTTTAAAATAATATAATTTATTGATAATCAAAGTGTGCAAATTCGATCAGAGACTAAGTCACAGTGCTAGTTTTAGGTCAATTCGGATCTAATACCATTCTGAACATCAAGGTTTCAAGTTCTGGCATCCATCAATACAAGAGAGGCTTCGATTTCATGGCATGCTATTGGAGGTGTAATATAATGGGTCGTTATCAAAGGTAAAGGGTAGAATTCAGCTTTTAATACGATATGAACAATATCAGAAGATAAAATGGTTATAATTTTATAAAGGAAGATAAATTGACCATGGTGGAAGGATGGTCTAAACCGTTGGTTTTCGACCGCTACGACTCGGGTTCGTTTCCCGCATTGGGCACTTTTTTTTTATAAATAAAATTCCTCAATGGCCCCTGAATCTTGCAAAAGTCCAACCCCACCAGCGAGTGCAAGTAACCAAACAGGGCTCTGGCACATTTGTAAGTACAAAGTCGAACTGTTTTTCGCATGTGTAGACATTACAGCAAAAGTAGTCGCCTACTTCTACCCACCATATATTGATATTTCTAATGAAAGACCATCTCGGATAATGCACTTGAACGTTGATGATAGCGTAACACCCGCCATCTATGAACAAAATATGTAACTAAACGATGCTATTTTAATTTCTCTATATTGTAGCGTGAAAAATTAGGGGGAAAAACTTCAGAAAGACACGGCATTCTATTTAAGGCAAGAACAAAACGTTTATAAGATACAGGATAAGCAATGAGGATAGTTTCCAGAGTATCAAAATATATATATATTTTTTTGCTTATCCCTAGTACACGTGGTACAGGCCATGATAATCATGGTGGGTAGTTAACGACTGCTTTTTACTGTAAGCGCACCACATGTCTACACATGTGAAAGCAGTTCGACTTTGCACTTACAAATGTGTCAGAGCCCCGTTTGGTTACTTGCACTCGCTGGTGGGGTTGGACTTTTGCAAGAATCGGGGGGCCATTGGAGCATTTTTTTTTTAAACAGAAAAAGTGTCCAATGCGGGGATCGAACCCGGGTCGTAGTGGTTGTAAACCAAACGGTTTAACCAGCCTTCCACCAACCCCCCGTATCAAAATATAAATAATATAAATAAAAATTAATAAGCTTATATAAAATAAATGCTAAAATATTGATCTGTCTTGATAATTCAATAAGATGTATTGGATATTCTTCTTTCTTATCTCCATTCAATCAAATCAGGGTATCAAGCTTATAGAGCTTGTTGATGGTGTCAGCCGGAGAAGAGTAAAGTTCATAAATGGATGAGTCAATACAGTCAATAATGTGTTTTGGGGTTGCAGGTTGAGAAATGTATTCGATAATTTATTGAAATGGAGTAAAGTCAACTTTCAGCTAATTTATTCCGATAGATGGCGCTTGGTGATCATCACCATTTAACTAAAGAATCAGATGTTCTTTCATTCTGTGTTCATATCTTGTGATCTTGCCTTCTTTTAACTATATTTTAAAACATATGATTTTAATGGACAAAAACACGCCATTCTATAGAATAGAAAAACTATTATTTCTATTAGAAAAATTCACCACAGAAATGAAAATACAAATTTCCATTTTATCATCCTGTTTTTTTCTCTTTAATCTTTATAATTTCAAATATATGTTTACAATGAAATGTAATATAAAATAGAACAATTTGAAAATTTCTTATAAATAATTAAAATATATCACAGTATTGTAAAACGACGTTTGACAAGTTTTACCGCAAATGTTTCTTTTGAACGAAAAGCCGCATTTATTTTAAGGAGAAATAACGACTATTCCTATCCTTAAGGATGAAGTATGAAAGGATGAGTTGTAAAGAGTAATGATGAACAGAAAAATAAGTGTCCCTGGAAACTTTTATTTTTCCGTTTATCATTATTCAACAACAACAACAACAAAAGCCTTTATTGAGGACCTCTCGTCCTATAAAGGATTCGCCAGTTTACAGATAAATTGAAGAGAAGAGAACTATGAATACAGAAAGAAACCTATAAGTTAGTAGGTATAGTGTAGTACTTTCTACACACTGTAACTATATACAACAGCAGCAACAAGCCTTTTACTGGAATCAAAGTCCCATACATGATTCGTCATTCTAGTCCTGACAAAGATTATTTACATATAATTATTTACATCAATTAGATTATGTATATAGCTTCCTTTTCTCTTCAGCCGTCTTCCAAAATTTTAACAACGCAAACGCTCCAGCTCTGTTTCTCACCACCTCATTCAACAGGAGCTCCAAAGAGAGTCCCTCAAGGCCTATTTCATTTATCATTATTCTTTATAATTCATCCTTTCATACTTCATTCCTAATGATAGAAATAGTCGTTATTTCTCCTTAAAATAAATTGCGATTTTTCGTTCAAAAGAAACATTTGCTGTAAAAGTTGTCAAACGTTGTTTTACAATCATAAGCCGTATTATATTGTATCACAGTATTTTAGACATCACATTTGATTACCATAACTATATTGTAAGATTATAAACTCAAAAGGAGATTCTTCTATAAAAAATGTATTTCTCTAGTTTTAGAACGAATTCGTTCTACGCCCGTTGAAGAACGATGTCGTTCGAAAGCTAGCAAAATAAACATGTTTTATAGAAAAAGCTCATTTTGAGTTTATAATCTTATATATCACAGTATTCTATATATATTCAGCATATATATTGAATCAATATAAATAATCCATATATCCGATATTTCAAGAGACAGTTCAGCTCTCTTAAGCCATATTTTGTGACTCAAACTAAATCACATGACACTCGCGCTATACAAGACAAAATTAAGAATGATAGAAAAAAAGGCAATTTTATTTATAGATATAAGGTTCTTCGGTTCCAAAATCACTTTATTAGGTACCGCTCAAAAAGAGCAACCTAGTTAATGATATTTGTAACAATGATTTATATGTAAAGGTTATCCACATATTAAACAAAATGTTAATGCGGGATTCGATCCCGGTTCATAGATGTCGGGAATTGAAGGTGTTACCCACTCGTCTACCGTAAAAAAAGTTTACAATGCAGGATTAGATCCCGGTTCATAGCTGTTGGGAATCGAGGGTGTTACCCACTCGTCCACCCACTTCTCAGATAATATTCTTAAGCACTAATTAAAAGTAATACATATTTAAAAATTAAGACAATGACGTCTTAAAAACTATGGTTAAGATGTTTATAATATTAATGAAATAAAATAGAAAATTATTTTAAAATTATATATATAAAGGTCGCCTCTCCCATCAAAATAGACGATAAAACTTAGCGCCATCTATTGGTCTTCCCCAAAACTTGTGGATTCGGGTCGGTGATAAAGCTATAAAACCAGATTGACAAACTGAGAATAAATGGCGATTTGTTTCACCGTCTATTTTGTCGCAAAAGGCGACCTTTATTTTAATAGATCAATTTCTTCCCGGCAAAATTTCTATCTATATTTTAGGCATAGATTTGGCCAATCCACTTAGCCATCTAAATACCTCTTTGGCAGATTGTGAATATTTCATTAGATCCCTTGTGGATATCATGGAATAAAGTCCGCTCTAGACTGACGAGGGCCATTAGCCCGAAACCATGGTCTCTAGGTGAACGCTTCTCATTTTTCCAAAGCTGATGTTGTGGTTTTGTCACCGACCCAGACGGCTAGTTTGCGGAGACGGTCAATAGATGGCATATAGCTAGACGTCTATTTTGACGGGAGAAGAGACATTTATTTTTATAGCTCGAGATTTCCTCCCGTCAAAATTTCTATCTATATATACAAACACTAAATTTTAACATTATTATTGGGTTGATGCAAAAATAATGGTCGATTTTAGTGAAAAACTTTAAAAAGCAATAAATCGTTACAAGCAAACCTTTATTAATCAAAGTAAAAACCATTGGCATCGATACATTTTTTTACCAACGAGAAACAAGCTGGTATATTACAGTTTTAATATTTTTTAAATATTTCTATTTACGAATTTTCGAGAAATCTCCTTTATGAAATAATTTAATAAATACTCAGAGATAATATGAGATTCCACAAGTTGTCATCTGATAGATTATTTGGCTTGATAAAGAGGACCCCCGATAGCTTTTAATATGAAAATAACAAACACATTTAGTGTCTATATATACATTATTCTGATAATAAAATAACAAAGTTTATCCAAATATTATCGTGTCCAGATCTTAAAAACGTGTATGTTGTGTAAAAATAAATTGAATATTACTTATTCATCTAAATTGTTAATGAATAAGATATACATAACCCAACACATTGATTATACACTTAATGAGAGAAAAAAAGATAAGTAGATTAAGTTCAATTGAGAAAATTTACATATTAAATATTAGTAAACATAGAAGAAAAACAAATCTGCAAAAAACTATTTAAAATCCAAGAAACAGTAACTACTCTAACATAAATATTTCGGTTGAAAAGTTGTTTAGAGGCGGATTCTAATCTGCAGACAATGGCTTTTTAAACGCTTAATAGGATGGTCCCATCCTATTAAACGCTAAAAACAATAATGCTATTATTGTCTTATGTTTCCTATGGAATTGTAATCTATTTATTATAATAATATATTATAAAATAGAGGCTGTCTGGCCGGCATTCATAGTTCTTTAAATCAACTGGCCGAAATATCTTTAATTTGAATAACTATCAATGCCGGCCAGGCTACATCTATCTTTACGATAATTAAGAACAATTTTGGTTGGCCGAAGTATCTTTAATTTAAAGAACTATGAATGTATCAGATAGGGCACTATTGTCTACAGAGATTAATGATATCAGAATGGCAATGAGGGATATCCAAAGAAGGTATAAGTTCGAGAGACAGAGGATAGTTAAGTGAGAGGATACGGTTGAAGAGAGAGATAGTGTGGTAGGAATGAACAGGTAGTCTGATGTCAACGATGGACTTACCATCGCCCAGAAGTCCCGGCTGGATCGCAGAGAGCAGGACGAGGATCAGCAACGTCGCCATTCCTCCAGTCAGCTGGGGACTAACCCGCGCATGCTCCTCAAACTTTACCCTGTTCGATATTGTGGGGGATCGTAGCTCCGTCTGGTGGTGACTAGCGGCATGATTCTGTGAACACCGAGTAGAACTCCATTAGAGCTAGGACCGGAGAATGGAGAAGTGGATGGGATAGTGGTAGGATTGAAGACGTCTGGGTTGGTAAACCTCCATTACAGCTGAGATCGGAGAATGGAGAAGTCCTAGTGGTGTTGTAGGATTGAATATGTCTAGATTGGTGGACATATACTTGTTACTGGAGTACTGCAGTAAATTTGTAGAATCTGGACTGGGTCAATGGACTTCTCCGTGTACTACAGCTCCGTCTGGCGGATACTAGCGACATGACTCTGTGAATACCGAGTAAACCTCCATTACAGCTGAGATTGGAGAATGGAGGAGTGGATGGGCTAGTGGTAGGATTGAATATGTCTGGGTTTGTAGACCTCCATTACAGCTGAGATCGGAGAATTGAGAAGTGGATGGGTTAGTGGTAGGATTGAATACGTCTGGGTTTGTAAACCTCCATTACAGCTGAGATCGGAGAATTGAGAAGTGGATAGGCTAGTGGTAGGATTGAATATGTCTGGGTTTGTAGACCTCCATTACAGCTGAGATCGGAGAATTGAGAAGTGGATGGGCTAGTGGTAGGATTGAATATGTCTGGGTTTGTAGACCTCCATTACAGCTGAGATCGGAGATCGGAGAAGTGGATGGGCTAGTGGTAGGATTGAATATGTCTGGGTTTGTAGACCTCCATTACAGCTGAGATCGGAGATTGGAGAATTGGATGGGCTATGGTGTAGGCTTGAAGACGTCTAGATTGCTAGACCTCCATTACAGCTGAGATCGGAGATTGGAGAATTGGATGGGCTATGGTGTAGGCTTGAATACGTCTGGATTGCTAGACCTCCATCACAGCTGAGATCGGAGAATGGAGAAGTGCTAGTGGTGTTGTAGGATTAAAGACGTCTGGATTGGTAGACCTCCATTACAGTTTAGATCAGAGAATGCAGAAGTGGATGGGATATGGTGTCTCGAAGGACCACATGGTACTGTAAATGTTCACAATTCACTAAAAATAAGATTCGAGGAGTGTAGTAAAGATAGGTATTCGTAGGGCCATATATACATCCAAGAATTCAATTAAAATGTCGACATACTCAGTGTCTATGCAGAATGTAAGAATGAGGAACATTGGTTTCTTACTTTCACAAAATCAATAAGAAATCTAGGTTTTGATTTCTTTTTGAAGTATTACTTCTAGCCAATTATAACACTCCTTAGTTTTTTTAGTTATAGTACTTGTGTAAAAAGGCAACTTTCTCTTTCAATATAAAAATTAAAAGATTCGTTATTTAATGTTAGTTTACGCAAACTCAAACGCACAGTTCCACAGCAATGATATAAGTCACAATACCAGATTTACAAACTATGAAACAACTGGTCTACCATTGTTTAAATATATGGCCATCATCAGTATTAAAAACGTCTAAGATTTTGTGAGAGATATTGTAAGAGTTAGGCAACCATTGTTAAAATTTATTTTGAAATATCACAAAGTATGAAAGAATTACCTACAAACAATACAAATTTATATTGTTCTTACTGCAATGAAAAATAGTAGGAGAGCTCTTCAGTGGTGAACCCTCCTAACGATTTCGCCAATTCAATCCACCAAACCGCTTTTTAGAGCTATAATACTGTATTGGACGATTCTGCTTGTATACGCGAGAAAAAACAATAAATCAACAACCTAACACACAACAACACGACTCAATCTTAGTTATGACATATTAGAAAATTATAAGCATAAGCTTTTAGGACAGTAGAATTACATGAAAATATTTCATCGAGTGATGCTCTTCCTCAAACAATAAAGACATGGCCAATTAGACATATATTGATTAAAAGGCAATAACGCGCTATCTATACACAAGAAATAAAATCACTGAGCACCAAAGTTTCCCCAACAAACAATAAAAACTTCTAATGTCCAAATACAAACTACTGTTCTCTTCTACAATGAAAAATAATAGTGAGGACAGTTTGTGTGTATTGTTTGTTGGGGAAACTTGCGTGTTTAGTGCCTTTATTTCTTGATATGTAAATAACTATATAGATAGCGCGTTATTATATTCCAATAATATTACAAAATACTTAATTTTTTTTACGAAGACAGTATAATCGTAAATTTATATAAATATAGATAATGATTGGGTTATCATATTTCACCTATTTCTTTCTATGATAAAATATGAAAACGTATCTATAATACTTTCTTATTCCAATATTCAACAAGTAAAAGGTTTGGTTGATAAATAATTTGATGAGTCACTGAGAGAAATTTCGGCTAAAATGTTGTTATGGTGCAGATTTTAAGCTGCGGACAATGGCTTTAAGCGCTTACCTCCGCGACGTAGATAAATTTCACTTGTTAGCAGACACAAATTTGCGAACCTCACAGTCTTTGGATTGCTGTCAATTGCCTCAATATTTATAGTATTCTTTACAAAATACACTCATAGACAAAAATTAAGGAAGTCGAAAGTCTTTGATGTCGCCAGTCGTCTAGTTTTTTTTTTTTTTTTTGAAGGAGACAAAGGCAATTTTTTTTCACACTTAGTTATCTCGTGTCTTCAATAAAGGTCACTGTGTATCAAATATATTTCAGAGTTATTTGTCTGCATCCCGATATACATGCTAAAAGGTACAACTTCCTTAAGTTTTGTCAATTCTGAATTTTACGTTATAAATGGTAAGGGCCTGGAGGAATAACAAGAATCTATCAGAAGCAGTCAAGGATTAGACAAAACCTATAATATACATAGCCTATAAGAAACATACAAAGAGGTATGTATAAATAAGATATATAAGGTCTACAAAAGAAAATGGCAAAAATTAAACAAGAAGTCAAGGTTACGCAAAGCAAGAGAATAAACAATGTTTTTTTTTGCTTATCCATAGTACACGTGGTACAGGCCATGATAATCATGGTGGATAGAGGTAGGTGACTGCTTTTACTATAAGTGCACCACATGTCTATACATGTGAAAAGCAGTTCAACTTTGCACTTACAAATGCGCAAGAGTCCCGTTTGATTACTTACACTCGCTGGTGGGGTTGGACTTTTGCAAGAATCGGGAGCCATTGGAGCGCTTTTTTTTTTCAAATCAGATAAAAGTGCCCAATGCAGGAATTGAACTCGGGTCGTAGCGGTCGAAAATAAACGGTTTAGACCATCCTTCCACCGACCCCCTAAAAAGTAGTATGTAAATAGAAATAACCTCGCCGTTTAATGAAAATCCTACCTCTATCTTGGTACGGAGCTCCTTTCGAAGTTTTTGTATTCAAATTTAGTCCGGTTTTGTACTTTTCTCTTAAACATTCATAAATATTAATGAACTATTTAATTAATGAGAGAGGATGCGCTTCTGTGTAATTATTTCTTAAATTATCAATTAACCTAATATGTCAATTAACTTAATTCTATCTCTGACAATTATTTGGTTGTTCAAATAATGAAATTCTCAAATGTACAGATCAAGTTTGCCTGTCTATTTCGTCTTTATGATAGAAAGATACCTGCTGAGATCATTTTAGAATTTAAAGAAACTTCGGCCAGTAAAACCTTTTATTATCTCGAAGGGGTCGGTGAAAGGATGGTCTAAACCGTTTGTTTCGACCGCTACGACCCAGGTTCGATTCCCGCATTGGACACTTTTTTTTCTGATTAAAAAATGCTCCAATGTCCCCCGATTCTTACAAAGGTCCAACCCCACCAGCGAGTGCAAGTAACCAAACGGGGCTCTGGTACATTGGTAAGTGCAAAGTCGAACTGTTTTTCACATGTGTAAACATGTGGTGCACTTACAGTAAAAGCAGTCGCTTACCTCTACCCACCATGATTTAATGGCTTCTACCACGTGTACTAGGGATAAGCAAAAATTATCTCGAAGTTTCGACAAAAATATTCTGTCCTGATCAGTAACAAATAAAAATTAAAACATTTGAAAAGGCGTTTAAAACGTGCAACTGATTTTATTTGACATATCGGACGTGATATCCCAGAATGGGATACTTGCGTCTAAATATATTTTAGCTACCTATATAAAATCCAACAAACAAGACTAAAAACAAAATTATAACTGAAAGGTTGGTTTTCTCAAACAGAAAATAAAATCTAAGATGAATTTACAAAAATTATTGAATTTACATACTGATGGTATACTGACATCTAAAAGAAAAAAAATTACCAACTATCTATTTACCTTTTGTATTATCTGAAATTTGTCCAATATCCCAAAACAATATTTTTTAAAATTTTATAAAAAGGGTATTTGATAAATTTCTGTAAAATAAATTAATTCAAATTTATGTACATAGTGTATATTCAACATGTACCATAAGAGTTATTATCGTAAAGATATAGGCTGACTGGCCGGCATTCATAGTTCTTGAAAATAAAGATACTTCGGCCAGTAATTCTTTTTATTACCTCGAAGTTTCGACAAAAATCGGAAGGGGAAAAAAAGGAGCACACAAACGACGAGGACAAAAGATTTTGTCGAAACGTGGAGGTAATAAAAATATTTAATGGCCGAAGTATCTATTTTTTCAAGAAATAAGAGGTATTAGTTGATATTATTATCGATAAGATTACAATGGGCTATCAGTGACATTTATTTGAACAATCTGGTGATTTTTCCTTATTTTTTAAACAATAATGAAAGCCTTTATTAGGTACGCTCGTCCAATACAGGATACTCCCAGATGGATAAATAGAAGTTTTTTTAAAATTATTATCCTTAGTAGACGTGGTATAGGCCATGATTATCATAGTGGGTAGAAGTTGGCGACTGCTTTTATTGTAAGTGTACCACATGTCTACACATGTAAAAAGCACACACAGTTCGATGTGAAGAGAAGTAAACATAGCAGTTATTCACAGAAAGTGGAGATTAAGATCGACCTTTCTTAAAGTTGGATCCATTATCTGTGTTACGCCTATTGTCTGTGCTTTTTTCCAGAATTTGTGAAAGGCTAATGCATTGGGTTGGCTTTTTACTACTTTTTCCATTAGAACATTCAGTGAATTGTTTTTATAACTAATCTTTTGACGGATAATTTCTCTCTTCACCTACAGTGTCGGACAATAAAACATGTATTGTAGAAAATCATAGCTAAAATCTTTATTAAACAGTGTGCAACTTATGTTCTTAGATTTCAATAATAAAACGTGATTATTTTTAAATAGTGTAAATATAAGTCTTACTTGTAGGCAACGCATCGCTTTATAGTCATTTGAATATCACCGTTGAGTGAAAGACAGTTAAGAAAACACAGCTCAAGGATAAACCTACAAACAGCTAGGAATGCGAAATATTATGGGAAATAGCCACTGCACATGCGTCGGACCTTGAAGCTGTTGTTGGACTCTGCGCTACCTAGAGTATAGAATCTCTATCTATGCTTCCTTCCTGTGGTGAGTCTGTATAAGACCGATTGTCTTGATAAAGCTGTGCGTGTGATATGGGAAATAAGAAGAAACATCGTATAACGCAATTAAAGTTAAGTCTTGGAATATACGAAAATGTGTGTTGAGTTCAAAAAGGATGATTTAAACTTAAATCATCATAATGATAATTATTGTTATTTCTGCGCACATACACAAGCGTACATGGCCATATCATATCAGAAGAGAGAAAGACTATGTACAGAGAATAAAATGTCATCTTTCGATAAATTCCTAACCATATTTAGATATACAGCTCTGTCTGAGTTCATTAAAACACTAGCGGATGTACCCGGCTTCGCCCGGGTTTTACCCTAGTGAAAGTTTATCTAACCAGTACTTGATAAAAATTATTTTTCGAGCATACATCCACTCTCTACTTAAACCTTTTTATAAAGATAAGCTGTACCCGTTAACACGTTGCTGTGTTTGTACAAAAAAAAAACAGTTTTGATACTTCAAACATAATTTATTAATGATAAAATGTATACAATACATCAAAATGAAAATTAATAATGAGATTATCCCTACATATAAGTCATTTGAATATAACATATGTACAAAACATAGATATACATAGTTTATGGTAGAATAAACATTCTTCTTTATTTATGATATTAAACAATATTGCAAACGAATTTCAATTGAACAACAATTTTATAATTATTAAAGATCATCATGAAATGAATGATATTTGACGATTGATGGTGAACTTTATCTTAGTAGTGCTTGGAAATATACAACATTTTTTGTTTTCCTATCTGGTGCAAGAACAAATAAATTTGATGGTTTTCCAACTCGTGAACACCCAACGTACAGCTGTCCATGTGAGAAGCATGGATTTATCAAATTTAATCCACATACTTGCAATGATTGTCCCTGTGCTTTGTTAATGGTCATTGCAAAGGCTAGTCGTACAGGAAACTGTAAACGTTTGAATTACAATGGAGTATCCGTTGGTATCATGGGAATGCGTGATAGTAGTACATGTTCCCCATGATATTTTCCATTTAAAATGGTTGCCTCAATTATGTTATTCATTTATTTTTTTACTGATAGCCTAGTCCCATTGCATAGTCGCGGTGGATTTATATTTCGTAGAAGGATGATTGGGGAACCAATTTTCAAAGATAAAATATACGGTGGCATTCCTGGTACGTATATATCGTTTTGCACAATTACTTAATCTTTTTAAAATAAAGTACAATACTTAAATGAAAATATGTTTCTTATACAATCTAAAATTATGAAATAAACTTTTAAATCGGTAACCTCAAGGAGATAGCCATTATAAAGCACTAATATTTGAATTAGTCTTACTTAATATATTAGCCCTGAAAGACCCAAGGATAGGGAACCTCTCCTCAGGCGCCTCTCCACTCAGAAGAGAACCACTCTTGCCGAGATCATCAGCGCTGCATCTGAATGCGCTCGGAACTCGGATCCCTTTGTGCGTGAGGGCCTACGCATACTCAGCGAAATGCTCCCCCCCCCCCCCCCCCCGCCCCCTAACCTGTAAATTTTCCCATTAACTCTTGATTGAGTGTAATTATTGACTAGATCGTCAATAAAGTATGTTTTAATTGTCAAAAATTGTCCTGAAAGACCCAAGGTCATCAGGCGTGGAGCAGACTTCCTGCCAAAACCTAAGCCTATCTCCGTCGCAATGGGGGCGCTGCTTGCGAGTTAAATCTACAAATCTTAAATAACTCTAAGGATTATTCGTGATATTAAAGAAATTATTTTTCAAAAACCTTTCCGGGGATATACCTAATAATATCCCAAAAGTTCACGGCGATTGGATGTATGGTTTTTGAATCTATAGAGTACAAACATACAGACAGACAGATATTCAATTATATATATATAGATTATTGTTGTAATCAACGGGGCTCTGGCACATTTGTAAGTGCAAAGTCGAACTGCTTTCACATGTGTAGACATGTGGTGCGCTTACAGTAAAAAGCAGTCGCTAACTACCCACCATGATTATCATGGCCTGTACCACGTGTACTAGGGATAATAAAAAAAAAAATCAACACAATGTGTAACTTAATTTCTATTATTCCTAGTACACGTGGTACAGGCCATGATAATCATGGTGGGTATTTAGCGACTGCTTCAGAATGTGCAACTAAATGTTGATACTGTCTTTAAGAAATGGTCGTTTTAAGATGGAAGTCCCACAAGAGCGGAAATAGAAAACTTGAGAAGATTGATTTGAAGACATCCGAGTCACTGGGGATTCCAGGATCAATAGAAATGCAGACCTTCTTTTTATCTCTTTAATTCTTCTTCTTTGTTTAAACAACCCTTTATAAAAAGATCTGACACAGCTTAAAAACAAAAATAAATGATTATAAATGTGCCCTGACCAATAATATGAGCATTTACCCTCATCGACAATACGTTTGTTAACGTTTGGAAGTTAAAAGTCTTTGATATCGCCAATCGTCTTTTTTTTTTTTTTGTGGACATAGACAATTTTGTTCACACTTGGCTATCTCGTATGTCTTCAATAAAGGTCACTGTGTATCAAATATCTTTCAGAGTTATTGTCTGAATACCGATACACATTCTGTAAAGTAAAACGTCCTTAGGTTTTGTCCATGAGTACACCTGATATATATCATATTTAAGGGAATACACATAGCATTCTTTTTTCTTTTTTATTATCTCTAGTATACGTGGTACAGGTCATGATAATCATGATGGGTAGAAGTTGGCGACTGCTTTTACTGTAAGTTTGCCACATATCTACACAGGTGAA
>CP092877.1:38468969-38486253 GCA_030710605.1 Cordylochernes scorpioides | reverse complement strand
AAGCAGTTCTACTTTGCACTTACATATATGCCAGAGCCCTGTTTGATTTCATGCACTCGCTTGTGGGTTTGGACTTTTGCAAGAATTAGGGGCCATTGGAGCATTTTTTTTTTTCAAATTAGAAAAAGGTGTCCAATGAGGGATTCGATCCCAGGTCGTAGCATTCGAATACCACCGGTTTAGACCATCCTTCCACCGACCCCCTATAGCATTCTTGAGATCAATATATCGGCATATAATATAAAACACCTATATCTTTCACACCCATAAGTTTCATTATATTTACACACAGCTTCATTAAGGTAAAATTTAATAAAGTCTCGGATATCGTTTTAGACGAGTTCGTTGAACAAGTATTCTTCGAGTAGGAAAAGACAAAGCCAGTATTGTGTGGGAAGTAACAATGGTATCCTTACATGCGTGAGAGGATTGTTTAAACACAGGGTTGCCAAATATTAGTTTAAAACGCTTTGGTTTCGATTTGCTGCTTAATTTGACATTCGCAAACTCTGTGTTTATTGAACCAGACTCTTTGATCTTATTTTCTTGTTGGTATATATACATAAGAGTCAGCAAATATTGCGTGGTACCGTGAAATACCATTAGAAGTACATGGAGATCCCTGTTTCTCCTGAAGAGTTTGTCCATTGGATGTTGCATTAGATAAGAACGATTTTTATATAATAATAACGTAGACGCAAAAATAGTTGGTCATTTATTATCTAGACCCTCATGGGATTCTTACTGTACTGTAGTCTAAACTGATTCTCGACAAGATGTTCATGATCTTAAATCCGTTACACATTTTATGTGAACACATTATATATTTGAAATCCTAATTACAATAAAACGCAGTATCTGAGTATGAGTTTCTTACTTTATTAAACCTTCTCTCATGTTCTCGGTACTGTAAACCCTTCTACATGAGTTATCAATTATCACGCATCGATTATCTCGTAAACTGAAGAATACATTTTAAAAACTGTTTTTGTAAAATCGGAAAAATCCTCTGAAATTCAAATGACAATAAGACACAGCCTCCAAGAATAAGTTTCTAACTTTATTAAACGTTCTCTCGAGTACTGTAAACCCTTCTACAGAAGTATACAGTCATTATATACTCCTATAGAAGGGTTCACAGTACCCGAAAGCTTGAGAAAACGTTTACTAAAGTAAGAAACTTATTCCTGGAGGTTGTGTTTATTATAAAACATAATATATTCTCAGGGATATACTTCATTGTTTACGTATCTTGTTAGCGGCTGTTTTTCTCTGTTGATACTATATTTTCTTAATGAAGCAGTTTTAAAACTGTGAAAAATTGTACAAAAGTTGAATTGTACTGTGATCAGGTCGACAAATCGAGAAAAAAGCACTTCCTGATCGTTTAACTAAAAGTTACTGATGGCTTACGCCATCTGTCGGAATAAATATCAACTAATCGTTGGTTTTTAAAATTTCCAGAATTGGTCAAATACCCTTTCATGATTAAACAACGTGGGTAGGGTTTCCTTTATTAATCAAGAATGGGTATTTGGTTAATTCTGGAATAATTAAAAATCGACGGTTAGTTTATATTCATTCCGACAGATGGCGCAAGACATCAACAACTTTTGGCTTCACGATCAGATGTCTTTTACTCAGTTTTGGAATTGTTTTATATTTTTTATTGAGGTGAGGTTAAAGAATTAAGGTTTGGTTAAGGTGAGGCGAAGTTGCCATAGTTTAGGAGATTTTCAGTGATAAACCAGAGTCCGGGAATCTTTTTATTCACTATTTTTTATCTTGAAGATAGAGGTTCCCTGGTCGGCATTCATATTTCTGTAAGCAAATAGACACTTAAGCCAGTTAAAGTTTTATTTTCTCAACGTTTCAACAAATTTCGTTTGTCTTCGTCAAGAGAAATAAAAATAAAGCATTTGGCAAGACTTTAAAATTGTTCTGAAGTTTCAAGGGCGTTCTCACGCGATTTTTTTTTTATTTTCCAGTCACATTAACAAAGTGAAAGTTGTATTTGCGACTATTTTCTGCCAGGTTGTGAGGTGACTCTATGAAGTTATAGGGTCATTTCATCCAATAAATAAACACAATTCAAGTCCAACTTTATATATACTCAGGTCGAATACAAATATAAATACGTAATTTATAAACAAACATTGTAGTCTTGTGACAACGATCTATTTGTGAAACAAATAATATTTAATTCAATATAAGGCAAAAATCGCGACATCTATATTTGAAATTATAACCTATCAAAGCGCGAATGATTCTCTCTATTAATAAATAAAATTAAACTGTTAAAAACCGCTGGGAAGGTTGACAACTGATGAGCCAGGTCCTCTCAATATTTTGATCATTACAGTAAAAACAGCTAAAATGATTTAATTGGAAAATTAACCATTGCCACACTTCACTAATTTATACTTTTATATATCGGGGCTCTGACATACTTGTTGTAAGTGCAAACGTCGAACTGCTTTTCACATGTGTAGACATGTGGTGCACTTACTGTAAAAGCAGTCGCTAACCACTACCCACCATGATTATCATGGCCTATACCACGTGTACTAGGGATAATTAAAAAATATATATATTTCAATTGAGGTGAATTTATAGTAACTAGGTCTTAAATCCGATTCAATATGAGGTTTCCAAAGATAATTGTCTTCAGAATTAGAATCATTTGGTCTTAAATACAATTTGTTCTAATATCCATAGCTTGGCATCAAGCGGCGTTTTATTCATTGTATATATATTCTTCGGTAGAAGGGCAGTACTTCTGTAGATAAAAATAAACTCATCTCCGGAAACATTTTTAATTGCCTAATCCATAGGTCTTAAATAGAGAAGAGACTTTAATGATAATAATTCTTAACGGCCACAGTTACCGTTCGGAGGAAATTAATATAATCGCCTAATGACGTGGTCCATTTGGATGAGGAAAGTGAAGATTAGAACGTGGCTGATTCCACACTAGCCTGTTCAGTGATACGCTAACCTTGACGTATGCACTGTGTGGCCACTACGTCGAACCTGGAGGCTGTTGCTGGGTACTGCGCTGCCTGGAGTACAAGAACTCCATCTATTCTTCCTTTCTTCCTATGGTGAATCTTTATAAGACCGGTGGTCTTAATAACGCTTTGTGTGTGTGATAACGTTTTAGGCTTGGGTTTTTCGAAAGATATTGTCAATTACCGGGTAGTTGGCGATTTCTGTACGTGCTCCAGAAACCTGGATTAACTTGATAAATAAAATGTCAATTATTAATTAGAAAACAAAAAGGATTTTCCTGAGGTTCTCTTTATATCTTTCCACAATTCAGTAAGAAGTAGACAATTTGATCTACCCCACCATATTCGGTAACACTTATATACGATCTTCTTCATATTATCTGTATACAGTAGAACCTCCATGAGAGGACACTCCGGCTAGAGGACATCTCTCTACAAAGACAGTTTTCAGTTTTCTGTATGTGACAAGAATGCTCAACGAACCAGTGTTCATATCATCAAAGCTCTATCAGAAATTTCAAAAAAGCTAGAAACCAATAGACCAATAGAAAGCTATTTATTTCCAATATTTAAAACGGCAGTGGGGTGAACTGATTTATCACATCCAATATTTACTGAAAGTTTTAATACCAGCTGTCACCTCCCTTTTAAATTTACATAATCGATATCAGACGAATCTATTTACCTATATCAATACCTATATGTCAAGAGAAATTGTTTATTTAATTAAAATTTTCAAACTCGCTCGCGATATATTTATTTGGAATTTATATTATGTTATTAAAGAGAAGACACTAATATACTCAAATTTGAAAAATAAAATGTCGTTTACATTGATAAAAGAAGAAATTGTCTTATTAATATACAGTTAAACCTGTCTATAGCGCCCCCTCTTGGAACTCACCAAAATAGGGTGCTATAGACAGGTCACTTTTAATGTAAATCGCATCGTACTACGTATTTAAAATCGGGCGCTATAGAGAGCAAGGCGCTATTTAGAGGGAGCCCTAAAGACAGGTTTAACTGTATAATGAATGTATTTTTACCTGTTGGAAATAAAAACGAAAACAATTATTTGGATTAGAATAAAAGGAGATAAGTACAGTTAAACCTGTCTATAGCGCCCATCTAATAACGCCTCCCTCTCTATAGCGCCCGATTTTAATTATGTAGTACGATGCGATTTACATTAAAAGTGACCTGTCTATAGCACTATATTTTGGTAAGTCCCAAGAAAGGGCGCTATAGGCAGGTTTAACTGCATATAATTGATTTGCTCAATTTCTTGGTTCATTACTGATGAGGTTGAGTACTTTGTGTACATCTGGATCTCCGTTATGAAGGGCATGTTAACCCGAAAACTCGAGAAATAAAAGAAATGAGAAAAGAAACCAAACCCTTGATTTCATTTTGATTTTGTCAAAATGTAGAAGCAGGAAAGAAATTTTATTATATATTTATTAAGGCTAATTGATCAGAAAATAAAATTATTATATTTTCATCTTTCATAGCTTGATTTCTTCAAATGAACAGCGAAATATATGTTTTAATATTTGTTTCAAACTTCTACGAAATTTTATAAATAAGTATTAATGGGAAATGTCGCTGGTGTGAACAGAGTTGAAAAAATCAAAGTTAATAAACCGTCTGGCACTACTGGGAAATCATCTATTTCAATTTTCACAGATTATATTTTTCCATCTTCTTTTTCAATTTCATTTTTTAAAAATATATTTGAATTTTTTATAGAATTTTAGCACAATTTCTCTTTTCACCTATTTTGATAAATGCATATTCCAATATCTCTCTGCTTACTTTTTTTACTGAGAATAGACGTAATCTTCTGGTATTTAAACTGTCAGCAATAAGGTCATGGGTCAAAAATATATAAAAAGCAGAAGTTTAAATTATTTTTACCTTGAATGTTTATATTGCATTACTAATTTTTCAACAAAATTAAAACTATAAAATAGTTTTAAAATAAAATATAAAATTTCATTCTCTAAAAAAAAAAAGATAGTTTTCTTTCTAAAACATACAAAAGGGCTGTCAAATAATATATATATATATATATGTGTGTGTGTGTGTAGCCCAGACTAAAATATATTCACAATGTAAAATAATTAAATCAAAGAAGGCCTATCCTGACCAAAAGCACATGAGCTTTTTAGATGGCAGAGCGCCATCTAGTGGAGCAAAAATAAACTAAACCTTTTTTTAGCTTGCTCCGTGATATTTGGCCAACCCATCTTCTTGATAAATTAAGAAAATCCAGTCACGAAGGCGTTTCGGGCTGTTGGCCCTCTTCAGTGTGGTGCATGTTGTACCTCTACGACCAAAAATGTTTTGGTCCCAGAGTCTTCTTGAGAAATCAAGAAATGGGTATTTAAGGCCAAACTTGCGTTAATATTTCAATTATATATTTTGAAATATAGTTTCTTAGAAAATGTCAGGGATTTTATGTTTAAAAACAATAAGGACTCATATTTAAAATTTAGGAAAATTTTCAAATATATCTATGATTTTCTCTCTTGGTTAAAAAAACTTAATTGCTAACTATGTAAATATTTGTATTTGTTCCATTGGTTTTTTTTTTGTTTCGATTGTTTCTGTGAAATAGTTCTCTGATTTTGGTGTTGTTGCTTCACGTAAGCATCCTTTGTGGGAATATGGAGTCTGATTTGATAATGAATAAATAAATGTATGTTACATAAAACCTTTATTATATTTAAAATTATAAATTCTAGAGCATTACCCTATATATTTAGTCGACCACTAGATGTTGCAGCTTTCACTATATAAATTCGTTGTTGTGTTTTCCCTTTGGCCGGCTCAAATCTTTCTGTAGATATGTAAATACGTAATCTTTTATTTTCTTCTTCAAGCCTCAAATAAGGTAGTACTTTATCGAATTCTGTATTTCATACAATTTAAACCTTATTTTTCTTCATATATTTAGTTATATCAAAAATGCTTATATACAACAACAACAAAAACCTTTATTAAGACACTATTTTCTTGCAAGGGAATTCCCCTAAAAGGTTATATATGTTAATGAGTGAGGAGGAAAAGCAATTTAGAGGGGAGGGGGAGCAATCAGCAGTTGTCTGTGGAGTTGAGCACTTCTTACCTCATTTTATCAATCGCCTTGAAAAATTTTAAATATTCATAAACAAATGTTTTATCCAGCAGGAGAGTAGTCAAAATTTTATATACATGTTGTTCATTATAGTAAGTTAGCCTCGAAATTTCGCGAATATCCAGTCTCTTTTCCTGTAGAAATGGGCAATGGAATAGATAATGGGCCAAATTGTCTTGGATGACAGCATTGCAGAAGTAGCAATTTAAAGGGTCGCTGTACCAAAATCCCGTGTATCCTCAGGGAAAAATAGAAATGCGCATATTCTGCATAAAAATATTCATGTGTACTGAAAAAAACAGCAATTAACCTCTCATCTAAACAAAAAAATTAATCATATCATTTTTATTTATTTATTTATTTCAATTTAAAGCGCTATGTTCCCTTAGGGACACTTGCGCTGTCATACATGTATGCCTTTACATTTGTGTATACATATATATACAATAATTTTAGGTCGTGAATAGTATAGTCATATGATATTAACAATGAGAAAGAGAGAAAAAAAAACGAGCAAAAAGAACTGTGTACAAAAGAAAGAAATGTCAGGCAATATGTACAATCGGCATAATATAAATTATCAGTTACTTAAAATATATTTGTTGCTATATAATTTAAAATATATCTACAAAAGGTATTGAATTTAATATATATTTCTTTACTGGAAATAGAAATACTTGGATCTGTTATTATTAAATTATTTTTGATTCTATTGACTTTAAAAAACGGACAATCTAGTAAAAGATGTATTGAGGTTTGTTCCTCATGTCCACAAAAACAACATAACATGTATACTATATATTTTGGTATATATTAAAATAAGGTATTTATTTTAATATTTATTAATCAAAACTAACAAAGCCTATATATAACCCAATCTTGAAGAGAGATATTTAAAATTTTTAAAAATTCTTACCTTTGAATATTTATCAACTTATAAATATTTAAAATCGCTTTCTCAAATTCTTTTGATCAGAATGCATTTTTAAAAATTTAATAAATACCTTCATCAAAGTCAATATGCAAATAAAATATAAATAATTATTTTTCTATATTTGTGTTAATATTAATGTAATTAAAGTATGAGGATATTGTAACACTGTACAACTCGTAAATCATGTGCAGACGACTTTTAATCAATGTTTTGAGAAGTTTATTAAAAGCTTATTTGAAAAAGTTAATTTACTCTTATTATAAAATAACATTTAAAATGTCAATTTAAATTTTAAAAATTGTCAAAAATAGCTTTATATATATTTTAAAGTATTTTCATTTGCAATCTATTAGATCTAAGGGTAATAAAAGAAGTCTAACTGAATTTGTGAAAAGATAAAAATTAAATGTTTTGAAATATATTGTACCCTTCATATCAATTTTATAAGAAACTAGACTATGACCCGGCTTCGCCCGAGAATTCCCCCATTGCAATTTCCTTCATACTGAAAGTACATCAATAATAAATATTAGAAGTGCCATAGAATAGCAATTCAGAAGTAACACATAAACTACAGGAAAAAAGTGTGTGTGATGGCAAAAATTGTAATATATTAGTGTTTAGGTATTTGATTTAATTAATATAGTTGATATAATAATATATATTTATATTATATATGATATAAATGAGTTTTAAAAATTGTAAAAAAAAAATGCATCGGCCGGGAATCGAACCCGGGCCGCCCGCGTGGCAGGCGAGCATTCTACCACTGAACCACCGATGCTTATAAAAAATGACCATATTTGGGTATTCATTCTATGCCGGATTACTCCGCGTAAAAAAAAAGTTCTTCAAATGAAAAAAAGAAATAGCCAAAAATACTAATCAAAATGTAGCCGAATATTTTCCTCAGGTTTATAAAAAGTAACATGCAAAATTTGGTACCAATTGGTTCAGTAGTTTTTGAGTTTATCGCGAAACAGACAGACATTGACTTTTATATATATAGAGATAAAATGTTTAAAATCTACATGGAATGTGAAATGCTATTTATTAATACCGATGTTATTGAGAATTTACTGCATTATATTATTTTTTCTTTAATTATCCCTAGTAAACGTGGTATAGACTATGATAATCATGGTGGGTAGTTAGCGACTGCTTTTAATGTAAGTGCGCTACATGTTTACACACGTGAAAAGCAGTTCGACCTTTTCACTTACTTCCACATTATCCAAAACATATATATGAGTATCATTCCATGATATATATGAAATACCAGCTATATAAATCTACCCCAACAGTTCCGGCATATTCACCACAGATAATCCCACCCCAATTGAAACTGTCCCCTTAACCCTCTACAACTGGAAACTATTTTATATTTGATTTTTGAAAATGTATTTCTGTGAATCTCTATTGTATGTGTGTTGCAGGCCTTTTCGGAGCCAGTGGCTTGATGAAGCGCGACCGTGTGAAAGCTTGTTTCCTGATATTTAAATAAAGAAACTCTGCAAATATTTTAAAATTTATTTAAATCAAATATAAATCTCAATAGCTGTTTTTAATTGAACTGACGAAACCACTGAGAAGAGTTCACCATGATGAGGCTCTCCCAATATTATCCTATTGTAGTAAGAATTTGTTAACAATTAAGGGAGCGAAATTCTTCTAGTTTTTTCAAATCTATTTTACAACCACACACCAGTCTTAGTCATATCATATTGGACTCCCCAAAGAGAAATCATACCCTAACAACACCGCAAAACCCAAAACCACAAAACCTATTCCACCTTCAAAAGGTCAGTAAACCAGGTTGAGAATTTCACTTAGTACATAGTGGGAAAACCTTGCAACCATTCTGGAAAGTCATTATCCGTAGATGACCAGACTTAAGTATGGAAATCAAATACTGTTGTTCTCTTAAGATAACAGAATTGGTGCTTATCCATTCAACTCTGTACCAGTCATGTACAGCATTTGATTTCTAAAATGTGCTCATAAAATCAGACAATTCATTTAAAGATCAATGGGAAATTTTACGTAAAGTTCAGAAAGCAGACTTCTCATCTTGAATAACATTTAACTATATATCTCTCTTTAACTTACCGAGACTATTGCTGCGCCTTCTACATGCTATTTGGCGAAGCATTCTAAGGCAATCTCTTTAACTTATCCCTCTCTCTATATAATGATGTCAGGAAATTTGCATATTGTATGTTTATAAATAGAGAATTAATTTGAAAGTATTTGTTTAACTAATATGCAAAGTAGGTAGAGACTTTCTTTTTCTTTTCTTTTTTTTTCAAAGTTGTTGGATAGAAAAAATCAATCTCTATCTTCCAGTTTTATAAATTTAACAATAAAATCCCCCAGTGCGATTACAATTGTAAGCTTATTATCTTTAATTGCGACAAAATCCTTGTTGAATATACATGTGAAAAGGATATCATAATTTGATTTATAAGAAGGTTATGTAAAGTCTTTTGATGTGAAGTTTGAAAGAATTAAGTTTATTAAAAATAGTATGTAAAGGTGAACTTTTTAAAGGTTTATCTTATTATATATATATATATATATATATATATATATATATATATATATATATATATATATATATATATAATAAATTTTGCTATCGAAATATTCAGTTATACCATTATATAACTATCAAATAATAGAATAAAACTAATTTTGTGCAAAACCATTGGGTATTACATACTTATTGTTAGAATTTAATAATATCAGAAATATTTCTTTTTTTGTTAGTTTCCCTGAGCGGTGTTTGTTCGGTCACCTGGTCAAATATACAAAAGGAATTGTATTTTACGTCGTCTGACCAATAATTCTACTCGTCTGCTTTCTCTTGGGAAAATGGAAACTGAATAGAACGTGGCGCCATATAGCGGTCATTTTATATAATAATTGAGTAGTATTTTTAGAGAGTTGTAAATTATTCTAAAATTAACTCATTATATATAATTGATAATAATTAAAAATAAAATTATAAGGTTTTCCCAAAGGTTCGTAAACATATTGTGATTATGATTTATATTTTGCAAGTGTTTACGAACTTTTGAGACAACCTTGTATTTCTGAAACTTGGCCCATCTGCTGATTGGCCACCCTTGATATAGAACATCAGAGATTAAATCATTCTTCTATAAGAAATCTGTTATAATTTTACCAAGGTTACCAATATTATCAAGGTTGTCCCAGATGTTCGTAAACACTTGCAAAATATAAATCATAATATGTTTACGAACTTTTGAACAACCTTGTATATTCACGATGCTTCCACAATGAGCATATGTTTTAAAAATCTTTCTAAAATACAATCTTTCTCTAGCGAGATCTTCTACAATATTATATCAAAGAGAATAATTGAGTGTATACGCACCTAACTTGCGAATTTATGGTTTGAATTTGAAAGATATTTATTAGAGGTGTTCCAAAATAATGCCTGTTTGCCCATAAATATAATAATATTTGACCTATTTCATTCAAATTTTAATATGTTGTTATAAGTAAAGCCTTATCAAATAATTATCCATTTTGTTTTCAGATACCTTAAGTAAAAGTTCGGAATCCAAACAGAAAAAAGAGCCGTTATTGAATTTTTGGAAATGGAGGCATTATCAGCTTCAGAGATTCACTAGAGACTGAAGATTGTATACAAAGAAGCCACAATTAATGTAATCAATATGATAAGACGGATGAAAAGATTCCGAAGTGGTGAAACTTCTTTGGATGGCAAACCATGTATGGGAGGCCATCAACCAACCCTGAAAAGGAAGACAAGGTTGATGAACATATCCGTCATGATAAAAGTAACTATCAGAGAGTTGTGTAATATACTAAATGTTGGAAATAATGCAATAGTTAGGTGTTGATATTAAAAACAAAATTGGAATTTCCTGACCGCTCACATGAGCATGGTGGAGAGCGCAATCTAGTGGAACAAAAATCAACTAAACGTTGATTTAGTTTGTTCCAATAAATGACACTCTGCCATCTAAAATGTTCATTAAAGCGGTAAGGAAATACCAATTTTCAATATATATATGGTAATTTAAACCAACAACCCTATATTGTATAATACTTATAACAAGATTGTCATGTTGTATATAGAAACACATCTATAAATAATTATACGCATGATTGACATGTGCCATTGCATCACCATATGTAATGTACTTTGTACAAACTGAGGATAAATAAATGAAACTATGTAATGGATTAAGAGCTGAGTTAAAGCAAGATTGAGAAGTTAAAAAACGTCTAAAATCGAGAGAGAATTCCAACAATCTTAAAAAGGAATGTGGCAGCCCGTTGCCATCGAGGTCAAAGGGTGCAGAATGCCGCAGACGTTCAAAGTCCAAATTCTCACATGTCTTCCCCCCCCCCCCCCCTCGGCAAAGATATAAAACCTCGGTTTTAGCCCAATTTAGATAGTCTCTTCACCGTCGGAGTAAGCCCTTGTTGGTTGTAGCCAAGACCATCTCATCGCCATGTAAAACAGTAAGATCTCGTTTAACTCCATCTTGCTCTTAGCTCGACTTCTATCTGTTCATGGAACTTTCCTACTACAACTGTGTCTCTTCGTTTTTTTGTGTGTGGACATTCCCAAGCTTTCCACTCTGCCTTGACCACGACTGCCTGTACTCTGTGAAACTTTTAAAGGTCTTCCAAAGTGCAGAGAGGTACTGGAAAACTCTCTACGCCCTGATTGTCCCTCTCGGTTACTACAGGTTTGACCCTCGGTTACCACAGCTTATAGCGAGAGTCGACAGGATGCCTCATCACAGATAAGTCGACAGGACCTCATATCACATATATATATATATATATGTGGTGATTTGCGAGAAGTCGTGGTAGTTGTGTAACAAGTGTTGAGAACAGACACATGAGACAGGATCCAGGATCAGAAACCCGTGAGAAATAGGTCGGAGAGGAAAGAGAGAAGGTCCAAGGACCACCCTGTGAACAACCTGCTTGGAGACCTCCTCGGTGAGAACTGTCCCCAAGCATCATCAAATCCAGATGCTTTTAAACACTTCTCAATAGAATAAATTAGTCTCCGGGGGTGAGAGGTTGATACGGGGAGCTCCAGGAAATGTTTTTTTATAGAAGGCAGGACATATGATCACCTAAGGGGTTGTTTTGATCAGACAATTTTCTCTTCCCTCTCCTCATACCCCCAATACATTCCATCTTTATTTTTCCATATATTATGGCATATATATATATATATGTTCTAAGGTGAAAACATCAGGTTTCCAGGGATAAGTTTTTTTTTATTATTATTTCAAAACTCTAGCTTTCAGACATGATTACCCTTCAACAGGAGAAACACAATTGTGTGAAGAAAAGAAAGGTGAATATGGGAAACAAGAGATAATCATGGAACACATAGCTACCTAAGACCATAGAAGAGATCAATAAGAACGAACCACACCGAAGTGGCCAAGGTCGTCAGGCTCCACACGAGGAGACAACGGCCACGCCTCCAATTCGGGCCCGTCACCAAGTGATGGCCAAGTGAGATACCTGCCATTCATTTTAAAAGAGTTAATTGGAAACGTTTCTGACTACGTAGCTATGGCGTTCCGTTGAAGTACGGCCCTAAATTCCAGGAGATCATTTTATCGAGGAGCTACAAAGAGAGTTTATAGAAAGACTATTGAAGAACTGAAAGGCCTTGATATCAGAACACCATATTTGTGAAGGCCAGAAGCACAGCAGTAACCAAAAACCAATATTGTAATTTTAAATGTATACGTTTTTATGTCATTATTTAAAGTTTTAAATATGATATTATTAAATACACTTTTGTGAATATAGAAAAAAACTTGTAATTATGAATAATTAATATTCAAATATTATTATATTAACATATATATTTTAACGATTACTTAATATGCGTTTTATCCAATTATCCAATTAATTTGCATAATCGATAATTGAAATTATAAAATTAACTTATTATAGGCCTAAAAATATGTTGAACAACCAAAACAGAAAATATACATACATACTATCAAATTGAATTACTTTTAAACCTAATTTTAAGCCTTCAAGTTTTAACCTTTTGAATTATTAATAAATATAATATATATACACACATATAGTGTGTGTATTATAATTATATAGAATATATTACAGCCAGCCTTTTTATATTAGATATGTTAAAAAGAAGAAGAATTATTCCAAAAATGTTCTCATAAACACAAAAAAGTAAAATATGGAAAAGTTCCTAAAATTCTGGGTAGAATCCATTGCCCAGGGCTCTAGCGTCGTAATTTAAATTTGGAGTTGAAAAGCTGTAAGCAAATCCCATTATCTCTTTATATTCACAGAAAAATCTAAATTTAAAGTTTTATCTAGCAACCCTTCTCACAAATTTACATATACATATACCTTAGAGATATATTTAAAATATAAAAGTATACATAAATATATGCAGATGTTTTCTAGAAAAAACTATTCGTGTAGCTTGTATATTTACAGCATAACAAGTTTATCTAATACATATTTTGAATGTTTTAACCATTATTTTTATAAAACAGTGAAAATAGAAATTCAACTTTTATTCTCTTTATCTCATGGGATTGTAGATTGTTCAAATGAAATAAACCAGAACATGATTCCTTCACTTCTATATATCCCCTTCCATATTTGCATACCTACGACACACCTGGATCAAAACTCAGTGATACACTCAGATATGAAAAAAAATAGAAACTATTTTAAACCTCGCGCGTAGGATTCTTTTTGAATTTAAACAATTTCTACTACCCTTACTGCAATGGAAAAATTAATAGGAGGGCCTGGCTCATCATATTTATAATTGTATGCAATTCTACTGTTCTCAAAGCTTATGTCCATAGTTCATCTAAAATACCCATTCCAAGAGTCTAACAACAGTATCACTATAAAAGGAAGATAAAAAATGCACTATAACAGGGGGATGGTAGATTAAACTGGCGAAACCGCTGGGAGGGTTCACAACTGACGAGCTAGGCCCTCCCATTAATTTTTAAATTGCAGTAAGGGCAGTAGAAATTGTTTAATTTCAAAAAGAATCTTACGCGTCTAAAATAGTTTCGAATTTTCATAACAGATGGCGCGCTAGTGCATCGCAACACTCTGATATAATATTTGAAATATAGGAATAAAAAACTATATATATATTATATAATCTAAAAACTCAAATATTTCTATATTTTAAAAATATATATTTTATTTTATTCATCGATAATTTTACTTTTGTTATAATCGTTTTTAGAAAGACTTTCAGTTTTGTTGTATAGTTTTGTTGTAAATATGCGTAGTTAACATATCTATCCTTTTAAATCACTAATATAGGATTACCTTTATAAATTCTATATAATGTGAAAATAACTAATGTGTAATCTTTCCTCAAGTAATTGAAAATAAAAGCTACTTGGCGGTAAATAATTATCTTTTTTTTTTATCACGACTGCACTAACCCTTTATCTTATCGAACCTTTTGTCTAATCAACCCTTTATCTAACAACAACAACAAAATATTCATAACATATATATATGTCGTGATGAGTTTATCCTGTCGACTGACTGCAGTATGGTGTGATTGGTTGTCTCCTGATTGTCGTGGTAAGCAGGTTGGTTATATGCAGTCATGGGGCCACAATGGTCCGAGTGGTTTCAGGCGTCAATGGAATGGCACAAAAGGACGAGGCATGTTGGATGTCACTCAGAGAAAAGAGAGAGAGAGAGAGAGCCAGGTGGCCAGCGCTGGTCGAGGAGGGTCTGATCTATTCTAGAGCCAGAGGGAAACTTTTTGCAATCCGACTATGTTTTTCGGACCTGACGGTGTAATCGGTGACCTTTCTCCTATCTGGGCGCCGGCTGTCTCCCAAACTGTATTATTATGTTTTGTGTTACATGATGGCCAAACTGGCGAGTTGGATTGTATCTACAGTTTTGGTTGTTACACTATAGCTATATTATATATGGATATAAAATATATATTCAAATATATTACAACATATATATATATATATACAATATATACAATATAATGCGGCTTACGATTGTAGAATGACATTTGAAAATTATCCCGCTTGTGTTTCTTTTAAACCAAAAATCGAAATTTATTTTAAGGAGAAATAACAATTATTTCTAACCTTAGGGATGAAGTATGAATTGTGAAGAGTAGTGATAAACGGAAAATTTCACAATTCATTCCTTTCATACTTCATCCCTAAGGTTAGAAATAATCGTTATTTCTCCTTAAAATAAATTCCGATTTTTCGTTTAAAAGAAACACATGCGGGAAAATTTCCAAATGTCATATATACATATATATATTTATAAAGTTATAATGCAATGACGCGCCATCTATATATAAGAAATTAAAGCATGAATGTTTCTTTTAAACGGGTTGACAAAGGTTTATTTTATTAGCATACCTCTATATTATTTCAATTGTAAACCTTTCTGTTTCGCTATAAAACCATAAACAGCTAATTCAATTCTTAACAAACTTTCATTAGAGCTTTTTTTGAGCCTTTGAATTGCTTTAGGCTATTGCTTTTGATAATCAATTTCGTTAATTTTCAACAAATATTAATAAAATATATGAATATTATCAATGCAGCAGCTGTTTTATAAGGGAGAAGGGTATCACTTTTGATATACACAATAATATCTTCCTCTCGCAACTTTTTGTTGTATTCGATTCTGAAAATGGTGCATGATGCTTCATCTCAAGAACCTTTTGGCAAAATTGATTGATTCCCTAACTCCTCTAGTAGGATCTCTTAGATCACTGTAAAGAAAATAACTAAACTTAAAGCTCTTTGTCTCGAAATAAATATTCTGACATACGATTCTAAAACCTATGTACAGATAAAATGTTCTCCCATGGGTAGCTCTCTTTCAACCTCAGTCGCTGAAATTGTCATGTGTCGCATAGACAGTTAGATAACTTCGCTATTACCGTCAGATGTAGTTAAATGGCGTCGTTATATTGATGACATATTTTCATATCTGTCGCGAAAATAGAACTTAGAACATTCTGGCAAAACTCAACAGTTACCATTTCGACCTGAACTTTACTTACGAAAAAGAAACAAACAATAGCCTGACATTCTTAGATATAAAAATCAACCGCATACGACATCAATTCCAACAACTGTTCATTATAAGCCATCCTTAAACCCCGACTATTTCCGTTTTTACTTCTACTGCCCTCTCAGACATAAGATAAATACCATAAAGACCTTAACTAAACGTATCCATAGCCACTGCTCACTTCAAACCTTTGAACATAAGAAACTCAGAATATCTTTAAAAATCTAAAGACTTGTCAGAAATCTTTATCTTTTATTTAAAGACATTTCTATAGCTCCTCTAAAATTCGGAATCCACTAATTAACAAATTCATTCGCAGTATTCCCTATTCCCTAGTAACCGTATCAATAGCTTGTCATCTAAAGATATTTGGAATTAAAACCTTTTTCCGCCACCTGCCCATAACAAACTATTATTATCCCTAGTACACGTGGTATAGGCCATGATAATCATGGTGGGTAGAAGAAGGCGACTGCCTTTACTGTATGTGCACCACATGTATATACACTTTTCACTTACAAATATGACAGAGCCCCGTTTGGTTACTTGCACCACTGGTGGGGTTGGACTTTTGCAAGAATCGGGGGCCATTGGAACATTTTTTATCAGAAAAAAACTAACATTAAGAATGCCATATATTCCTTAAAATGCAAAGATTCAAAAACCAATTATGTAGGCGAAACTGGTATATAAGAATATCCATATATAAACGAAATAATCAAGACAGAAAACCGTTAATATATCATCATATAAGAGAGAAACAGGTCATTCCTTCTCCCTATCAGAACCAAAGATCCATTACTCCAAACATCCCCAATAAACAACAAAGACTCATCATAGAATCAATCATATCCAGAAAGCACAATAGCATTAACAGAAGAATAGACATGCCGGAAATATATGCTATACAATTCCCTAAACCCACCCCATAACCTCCAAATAAATAAATCCCATATCTGAATAGCAAATCCGATAAACCCATGCAGTTGAGGCCCAAATTAAATTGACATTCAAATAACTATATATATAAGCTCCCTATATATGTATTAGATTATATTTTAACTCTTGTCCTATTGGCGA
>CP092877.1:38309631-38465188 GCA_030710605.1 Cordylochernes scorpioides | reverse complement strand
GATCTGAAAATCTATAAATAGAACCCATTTTTGAATTATTTAAAATATTTACTAATTTTAAGTATATTTTGTGTGCGTTTAAAAAATTAATATGATATTTTAAATAATATAAATTTTAGAGAAATATTTATAACTTTATTTATTGATTGAATTTAAAACTTAAAAAGAGGATAGAAATTAAATTATTTAGTTTTTTATATAGTGTAATACTAAATTATTAGGCAATTAATTTACACGATTAAATATCATATTCAATTTATTAGAGCTTGTTCCTAAAAATAATACTCGAGCTTTATATTTTGCCTAATATTTGAAAATTTATTCTCAAACAATAAAAATATTATTTGATAAATATTTTCATAAATATGAATTTTGTCGATAAATATTTTGAAGATGATTTTAATTCATATTCATAATGATGGTACTAACTAAATCTTTTATTTATTACTCAAATTATTCTGATGGATCAACCATTATTTGTCTTTTAAATGTTCAATGATTGCCTGGTATTCTTTATTGTTAAATAAATATTCTATATATAGAGTGTAAGTGATAGAGTGGTTATCGTTTTAAGACGAATAGAACGCTGGATAGATTTCACTTATTAGAAATATTTCATTTTGAATATTTTAAATTGTTTCTCTCTCTTTCTGAGTTAGGTAACACTAGCCATAACATCGACCTACTTACTCTGTGGGATAGAAATCTCGCAGTACATCGGTGGCGGAGTCTTTCCCGTGGTGGGTGTGTGGAATGGTGGAGATCCATTATTCCGGGACGCAGCCCAGGCAGCCCAGACAGCTCAAGTGTCGGCTGTAAACATGCCGGCGGTGCCAGCCGCCAACATAAACATTTAGAACACGGCTGGTTTTGCTACCCACCAGTCGCGTGTTTTCCTCTGTCCTCTTAATATGTATTAAATAAAGTTAGTTAGAAGGAGATTTTTACCCCCTCCTTTCTGCTATTTAGTGATCTTATTTAAATCCTTGCAACAGCCCACAAAGAATCATCACAGCGAATTCTTCTACCGAATCTCGCTCAGTGTTTTGTGAACCGACTACCCCACATTTCTACACAAAGTGGCGTCCCCGGGTGGGCTTCTGACAAGGCAAGATCAAGTGGATTAACGGCGGAGTACAAGTTCAAGACTTAAGATAAGTACCTTTTGTTTTACCCTCTGTTTATAGTGTTTTTTTTTTTGAAAAATGGAAATTTTAAAAAGACATAGAAATGTACTTAGAAAGCGACTAACTCGCTGCTTGAAGACGACAGAAGAGTTTCTGTCAGGTACTCCACCGATACTTGTAGAGGACATTGAATGTAATAGAGAGATAATTGAAGAAACTCACAGTGAGCTTCTTGTGATCCAAGGCAAGATAAGAGACTTCATGCTAACTTCAGACGTTAGCGAAGAGGAACTAGAGCAAGACGATGAGGAAGCCTTGCAATATACCCAGAGATATAAGAGGATATATAAAAAATGTCTCGCTCTTGTTGAACCCAAGATCACTGCATCCAGTCCCACGACCAGTGAAGTGAGCTTCGCTTCTAGCTCACACCATAGAACTGTAAAACTACCCAAGATAGAATTAAAGAAGTTTACAGGAGAAATAAAAGATTGGTTGGGATGGTGGGCACAGTTCAACAAGATACATGTCGATCCTACTTTAGAAGACAGCGACAAGTTTCAATATCTTGTGCAATCTATGTCGCCGGGAACCAGAGCTAGTAAACTGGTTGATAGTTACCCCCTGACTGCCGAGAATTACCCCAAAGTTATAGAAACTTTGACAGAAAGATTTGGAAGGCCTGAACTGTTGCAACAGGTCTATGTCAGGGACCTTATATGCCTTATGATCGATTGCTCCTCCAGACAACAGTTGAAGGTGACTTCGTTTTATGATGAGTTGGTGACTCATTTGAGAGCATTGGAATCCTTAAAGATTGAGGCCAGACAGATGTCTGTATTTATATTTCCAATGATTGAGGCATGTCTCTCAGAGGAACTCATGAAGGCTTGGCAAAGAAGCCCCCTCCATGATGTCAAGATTGATGCCAATGATTCGACTCAAACTAGAGTTGACCTAATTATGGAGTTTCTCCAAAAGGAAGCTGCAGCAGAACAAGACAGAGCCTTAGCTGGATCCAAGTTTGGACTTAGATCTCTGAAACAAGATAGAAACGTGGGCAGACAATCACATCCTGCTAAGATGCCTACGGCCTCTGGACTCTTTGCTGGACGTGCCCAGAATTGCATCTTTTGTAATAAATATCATAAGAACACAGAATGTCTTGCTGCGCGCAGAATGAGCATTAAAGAAAGAAGAGAGCGTATTAAAAACGCTAAATGTTGTTTCTCCTGCCTCCAACCAGGTCATATCTCTTTTAATTGTAGAAGGCGCATAACTGAATGTATTCGATGTAAGAAGAAGCATCTTGATATTTTATGCCCTCTTAATGCTCCTGGACGAGAGTCAGCGGATGAAGACAAGGAACAGGTGAAAGACTGTGACGCTTCTCCTACAGTTGAAAACGGAGTTTCATTCTCCGGTCTTAGCGCTTCGTCTCTGATTTTGCTACAGACTCTGAAGATTAAAGTCGAAGGTAGTCGAAAGTAGTGCGTGCCCTCCTTGACACAGGTTCCCAACGATCCTATATTTTGTCTAAAACTGCCCAGGATCTCGGACTATCTCCCATTGGCCAGGAATCACTTAAACATGTGGTGTTTGGAGGTCATACTAGTGAACGTGTCCACCAAGAATACAGAGTCAATTTGGGTCATGCATCGGGGAATTTTAAGATGGTTGCGAAGCTTCTTGACCAACAAAAAATCTGTGGTAGCCTACCAAGATTGAGCCGCGGGCCATGGTTGAAAGAACTCAAAGCCCGCAAAATCTAGGTTCCTGATATTGGAAAGGATGACATGGAAATTGAAATACTTCTAGGATGCGATGTATTGGGATCTATTTTCATGATGAAATCTTGTGTGTTGTCAAATGGCTTGACTGCGTCGCAGACGCGTTTCGGATGGACTTTAATGGGAGAATGTCAGCCAGGTAGTGACGTTTCACTCGCTCATCATGTTACAACGATGACAATTTCGGAGAGCAGTATAACAAATCTGTGGAATCTCGATGTTCTTGGCATTATGGATCCTATTGAGGTTAAACAGAGAGATCAGAGAGATGCACTGGCGCGTCGACATTTTCTAAAAACGGTTCATCATTCTGTTTCTGGAAGATATGTTGTTTCCCTCCCGTGGACTGTAGAGAAAGCTAAAATCGCGGACAACAGGGAGGTTGCTATGAAGAGATTAGAACAGACGACTAAGAAATTAATCTCTTTGAATATTTATGAGGACTATGATGATATTTTCCGAGGCTGGTTGGATGATGGGATAATTGAGAAAGTCCCAGCTGAACAACACGACGCTGAGGCCTTCTACCTGCCTCATCGTCCTGTGGTGAAACTCTCCAGTGGGACTACGCCTATCAGGCCTGTCTTTGATGCTTCTAGCAAGGTCTATAGATCCCCATCTTTAAATGACTGTCTTGAAAAGGGACCTAACCTCATAGAGATGATTCCCAACCTTATGCTAAGGTTTAGAAATGGCAAGTTTGGTGTCGTGGCAGACATTAAGAAAGCGTTTCTTCAGATTGAGGTGAATGAAAGGGACAGAGATTACCTGCGTTTTCTGTGGTATTCCCAAAATAGAGAAAAGACAGAAGTATTTAGACATAGACGTGTCGTTTTCGGCGTTAACTGTAGTCCTTTCATTTTGGGGGCAGTAATAGAATACCACCTGTCTAATGTTCGACCTGAACATAAACCGTTAGCTCAGAGGTTGCAGAAATCCTTTTATGTGGACAATTTAGTCACAAGCGTGAACTCTTTTGAAGATTTACAAGATCTCAAATTGACCGCAACGTCCATCATGGATAATGCTAGGTTGGAGCTAAGCCGTTGGGAGCATAGTCTGGACGTGGCCTCCGATACTTACCCCTTTGAAAGAGCAGAGATATCTAAAGTGCTTGGTATATGTTGGGATAAAAGGGAAGATTGTTTGTCATTTTAAATTCCCGTAGCCATACCCCCCAAGATAACCAAAAGGAGTATCCTGTCCTGCTTAGCTCAGATATATGACCCTATTGGATTTCTGAGTCCAATATTAATAAAGCCTAAAATTCTATTGCAAAAAGCTTGGACTCTAAAGTTGGCATGGGACGATGAATTGGACCGTCACTACAAGGATGAACTAAGCCTATGGTTCGACGACCTTCAGCTGCACAAAGGCATGGCAATTCCTAGGAATTTCAATCCATTGATGGTACCGCAGAAGGACTGGCAGATACACACGTTTGTTGATGCTAGTAGTGAAGCTTATGCTGCTGTGGTCTTCCTTCGGACTCGGGTTGGTGACAAAGTTGAAGTGCATATGATGGCGGCTAAGTCTCGAGTCGCTCCTCTCAAGAGACCTACGATACCAAGACTTGAACTTTTAGCCTGTGTTGTAGGAGCACGATTAAACAAGATGATCTTTGAAGCTCTAGAGTTAAAAGATATCAAAAATGTATTCTGGTCTGATGCCACAACAGCCCTCGCTTGGATAAAGCGCGATGATCAGTGGGGTACCTTTGTCGGGAATCGCGTGAAGGAGATATGCAGACTTAGTGATCCTGGAAATTGGAGATATGTTCCTAGCGAGTGCAATCCAGCTGATTTACCCTCCAGAGGATGCAGCCTATCCCGACTGATACAGTCTAGATGGTGGGAGGGCCCTTCCTGGTTAAAACTCTCCGAAGAATTTTGGCCTTCCAGGTATAAAGACCTGAATGAAGAAGAAATCTGTGCGGAAAGAAAGAAAATTGCTGTTGTGACAACAGTTAAGAGTACCGATCATTGGTACATGAAATATTTCTCCTCGTTCATAAAAAAATGTGCGGATGATGGCGTGGATTAGAAGGTTCATCAACAACCTCCGATCTTCAACGAAAGTAAAGGGCGAACTTTCTGTGAAGGAGATCGATGAAGCGGAGCTGGCGCTTTTGAAATTAGTTCAGGCCGAGTGTTTCCCTAGCCACTCTATACCTGGTCTGAAGGTATCTGAAGTAGAAGGAATCCTGCGTGTGAAAACAAAATTGATTTACAGCAGCGACGAATATGGCTTCCGTTTGCCAGTACTATTACATGGGACTCATCCGTTGATTGAACAAATGATATGTGATTCACACGTTGAGAATTGCCACGCTGGTGTACAATTTTTGATGAACAAACTTCGGGAAAAATATTGGATAGTAAAAGCGAGACAGACCATTAAGAAAATAGTGAGAAGATGTGTCACATGTCGCCGCTTCTCCGCTAAACCCGTTGTGGTGGAAGACGCTCCATTACCTGCCACTCGAGTACATAACGCCAAGGTATTCGAGGTGGTAGGGATTGATCTGGCGGGCCCGCTCTATCTGAAAGATCAGACCAAGACCTGGGTTGTTCTCTTCACCTGTGCTGTGTACCGCTGTGTACATTTGGAACTGGTAATATCTCTCAGCACAGAAGATTTCCTAATGGCCCTGGAGAGATTCATCAAGAGACGAGGATGTCCATCCACCATCTTCAGCGACAACGGAACAAATTTTGTAGGAGCCAATAACTTCTTTAAAAAGATTGACTGGGAACGCGTTTCTAACGACGGGAAAGTGAAACGTATTGAATGGAAATTCATCCCGCCCACTGCTGCCTGGTGGGGTGGATGGTGGGAGAGATTGATTCGTTCCCTCAAAGACATACTAAAAAGAATGCTTGGAACATCAACATTAACATATCAACAATTGATGACCCTGCTGTGTCATGCAGAGGCAGTGATGAATGGAAGGCCCATGACTTATGTCAGCGACGATCCGAATGATCTTGTGACTATATCACCTTCCATGTTTCTACAAGAACAGACAGATGTCGAGTTTCCCGAGTGCCAGAATATGGGATCTAATCCAACGACACAGAAACTGCGCTATTTGAGCAAGCTGAGGGAGGAGTTGAAATCACGATTCAGGAAGGAATATTTGTCCCTCCTGGTCCAGAGAAACAGACGCATTTACAATCCAAAACTCCAGGCTGGGGATGTTGTCCTAGTTGGTATGGACAATAAAAAGCGTAACTTCTGGCCATTAGCAGTGATCGAGGAGATATTATTTGGAAGAGATGGAGTAAATAGATTAGTGAAGGTGAAAACCGCAGTAGGAACCTTCCTAAGACCTATTCAGAAAATATATCCCTTGGAAATATCAACAGCAACTTCTTCGCGTTTGCTGAACGATAAAGTGAAAACTGCAAAAATACAGACTAGATCGGGAAGAACCATTTGTAAACCCAACCGATTGGACGATTATTTGTGTTTTTCTGTGTGCCTAGATAAAAACAGGTGGGAGTGTGTGTGGAATGGTGGAGATCCATTATTCCGGGACGCAGCCCAGGCAGCCCAGACAGCTCAAGTGTCGGCTGTAAACATGCCGGCGGTGCCAGCCGCCAACATAAACATTTAGAACACGGCTGGTTTTGCTACCCACCAGTCGCGTGTTTTCCTCTGTCCTCTTAATATGTATTAAATAAAGTTAGTTAGAAGGAGATTTTTACCCCCTCCTTTCTGCTATTTAGTGATCTTATTTAAATCCTTGCAACAGCCCACAAAGAATCATCACAGCGAATTCTTCTACCGAATCTCGCTCAGTGTTTTGTGAACCGACTACCCCACATTTCTACACAGTGGGCGCTCCTATTGAAGACCTTGTATATCCTTATATCTATAAAAATGAAATCCAAAATCGATGTTTGTTATCGCGTTGCGCAAAATCAACAGAATAAATCATTATGAAATTTCGCATATAGGTAGCTGAAGATTTCGTTTAACATATAGGCTATTCAAAAAACTAAAAAGGTTAATGTGTTATTTTTTAAATATATAAAACCAAAAAGCGTTAGTTCCAGCCTTTTACCGCTTGGGCGCAGCACTGGTCGCGACGATAAATGAATTTGATTGGTTAATAATTTACACGTTGTTTGTTTACACGATAGATGTTAGTTCGTTTATACACGATGAATGTTTTTAAAAGGTAAGATTATCAAATCGCCGTGAAACTTTAGGAAGTTATTTATTATACTACTGGGAAGGTTTCTGGTTTGAATTTGATTTGAAATAAATATTCTTTGCAATTTTATTTGCAAATTTTATATTTTCACTCGCAAGCAGCGCCTCTCGCGGTATCTGGTCAAATTATATTTATTAATTGTAACAATGCTTAAAATGTGTTCCAAGTATAATAAATTTAATTTGAGAATTTAGTAATATAATATTCCAATGACGTAAAAAAACTTGGCATTTTAATATTAATATATATTTAAAGAAAATATTGTAACGTTTTTGTGTTAAATGTTAAAATGTATAGTTAAAATATATTTTTACATTGTTAATTTATTTGTTGTTGTTTTATAATAATGAAGATGCAAATTACATTGTTGTTGTTGTTTATTATCGTTTGTTTATATAAAATATTACATTGTATGTGATGATGATAACAAAAATGAATTTATAAATTAATATATATAATTCATTGATAAAAAAAGAAATAATTAATTATCAAATTCACAAAAGTGACAATATCCTATTTAAAATATAATAAATGTTTTCAAAAATTTATGTGTTTCAAAAATATATTTAAACGCATATAACAATATTTATATTTATATACGTTTATAAATCGATATATAGGTGGATTGGATGTTTTCTAGAATCGTTTTAACAAATGTTCGTTAGGCAAACTTTCACTCGGATAAAACTTGGGCGAAGCCAGGTACATTCGCTTAAATACAGTTATTTACAAATGTTCGTTTGTGGCAAGATACTTTTCCTTCAACTTCAAATTACCGAGTGGACTAATTAATACTGATTTATTTTTCAAATTATCGAGTATTTTTCAAGGGACCGTGAAAATTTTCAAAATATCGAGAGTATAGACAAGTATAAATGAATAAAACAAAGCTTCGAGGGCTGCGTATCTTTTATTAGAACGAATATAATACTAGCTTTCGGGCACATACGCCCTTCTACAGGAATTAATGAAACAATAATCCGACTAGTTTGAAATAGGTTTTATATACAGGTAACTATTGTTTTGCATATCACGCGCAATTTGAAAAATATTAAAATGTTTAAATTTACATGCAGGTGTAATGATTTGGAAAAACTAATTCTAATTAATATGAGATAATATGATACATTTTGGTTAAGGCAATCTTATTTTGTATTTTATATTTTATATTTTACATATTTTTATAACTTGCAAGGAATCCCATCAGACATGTGATATCTTATACTGTGAATTACTTTGTTTTATCTTATTTTATTTAGGTCTATTGAATCATATGCTTCTGGTAAATCAATTCAGCGATTTATACTGCTATATTGTTTGGAAACTATTGCTTCAATTATTAATCTTTGATATTTGTTATTGCTATTGTTGTAATGTACTTTAGGTTCATTTGAGTTAAATGTGTGTCCTGTGGGAATTGGAGTGCTGTACTATTAATGATAACGGGTCATTTCTGTTTATGTTTCTTCTGTGTTCAGTGATTCTATTATGTGATTTTCTTCCCGTCTCCCCCACATATCTGGCTTTACAGTTATTACATTCTAAAGAATAAATTACCTCTTTTCTACATGATATATATTCGGTTTGCCTGTTTTTTTTTTTGTAATCGGGTTTCTTAGGATATCTGATAAGTTAGGAGAGTTGCTATAAAAGGTTTTTATTCCATATTTATCTAGTGTTCTGGAAATGTGAATGGATTTCGGGGAATATGGGATCCCATATTATCCCGAGTTTTATCCGAGTGAAAGTTCGCCTAATGAATATTATTGATAATAATATTCCGGAACACACAGAATATTATGATAATAATATTTGTTACATTATACCCTTTATATTATATTATATATTATATATATCTATAAAAATGAAATCCAAAATCGATGTTTGTTATCCTGTTGCGCAAAATCTACAGAATCAATAATTATGAAATTTCGCATGTAGGTAGCTGAATATTTCGTTTAACATATAGGGCTATTAAAAAAAACTAAAAAAGGTTGATGTGCTTTTAAAAAAAAATGTAAAACCAAAAAGCGTTAGTTCCAGCCTTTTACCGCTTGACGCAGCACTGGTCGCGACGATAAATGAATTTGATTGGTTAATAATTTTACACGTAGTTTGTTTACACGATGAATGTTTTTAAAAGTTAAGATTATCCAATCGCCGTGAAACTTTAGGAAGTTATTTACTATACTACTGGGAAGGTTTCTGGTTAAAATTTGATTTGAATAAATATTCGTTGCAATTCTATTTGTAAATATCTACTTTCACTTGCAAGCAGCGCCTCTTGCGGAATCTGGTGAAATTACATTTAAAAATTGTAAAAATGCTAAAATGTGTTCCAAGTATAATAAATTTAATATTTAATTTGAGGATTTAATAATATAATATTCCAATGACGTTGTTAAAAAACTTGGCATTTAAATATTGATATATTTAAAGAAAATATCTTATTTGAAATTTAATAAATTTTCAAAAAAATTATGGGTGTCAAAAATATATTTTAAACGCATATAACAATATTTATATATAGGTATATTGAATGTTTTTTAGAATCGTTTTAACAAATGTTGATTAGGCAATTTTTTACTCGGGTAAAAACCGGGCGAAGCCGGGTATATTCGCTAAATAAGTTATTTACAAATGTGTTCGTTTGTGGCAAGATAATATTCCTACCACTTCAAATTACCGAGTGGACCAATTAATATTGATTTTATTCAACTTATCGAGTATTTTTCAAGGGCCCGGGAATATTTTCAAATTAACGAGAGTATAGACGAGTATAGATTCAGTAAGGGTTGGATGTTTGCTAGAATCGCTTTAACAGGGCGAACTTTTACTCGGGTAAAAACCGGGCGAAGCCGGGGACATATATATATGTTTGTCCACTATGCACGCCCTTAATATGTAACTAAAATCGCTGAAATTTGAACAGGACAGAGAGTTAAATCTGAAAGAGTTTTTTGTCGCACTTTTAACCAAGAAAAATATAATTAACCAAGTACTGAGCAACAATATTTTTTTAGTCAAAAATGATGATGAAAATATTGCTGTATCATTCTTGATTAACATAAACAAAATTCTTTTGGGGAATATTCACTAAAGCAGAGCACGGGCGAAGCCAGATAATTTTTAGTAGGCAAGAACAAAATATTTCCAGCGAAACTATCACTCGAGCAGAAGACAAACGAAGCCAGGTCATCTCTATATATAAAATATCGTTTCTCTGCCTTTTGGCTAAGTTCATGTAGTATATTTCTGAATATATTTATTTATATATATATATATTTTTAAATCTATTCAGTAGAGAGAGTGGATATGTTTGCTCTAAAAATATATTTTATATATTATATGAATATATAATGTAACAAATATTATTATCATTATTATCATAATATTCTGTATGTTCCGGAATATTATTATCAATAATATTCGTTAGGCAAACTTTCACTTTCAAACTTAAAACCCGGGCGAAGCCGGGTACACATCCCCTAGTATTTATATCTACATATATATGTGGTATTTATCGCAGTGGTACAGCCTACTCCACGCTGGCGAGCCTCTAAAGCGCGAAACGCGTTCGTGGATGGCTTTTCTTGATTTATCAAGAAATTGGGTTGGCAAAATATCAGGGAACAGGCTAAATCAATGTTTAGTTAATTTTGTTCCACTAGATGGCGCTCTGCCATCTGTAAAGCACATGTGCTCCTGCTCAGGATATGCCTTTTTTATTTTAATATATATACGTATATTTATATATTTTATATTATACATCTATTTATATATATACATTCTTACTTAATTTCTTGAAAAAAGACACCTCGGCCAGTATAAATCTTTTTATTACCAGGCAGCCTCTATCTTCACGATTCTTACTTAATCTTATTTATATATATTTTTTCAATGATTTTGTATTTAACCTTATATGAATGTTGTAATAAGGTAGTTTCAATCTCAATCTCTCTCTCACTGGCCTCTTATAACAACTTAACAAGTGATTGTAAGTAATCAAAGATTCACTATATAAGTATTAAGTCGAAATAATTCTACCTATTTACACATGTGGTGTATTCACAGTTTAAGCAATCCCTAAATGCCTACCATAATGACCTGTATCATATAAATATTAGGCCATATAAAATACCTATTACTAAGTTAAATATTAGGAAATTAATGATTTACCATAGTTTCCGCTTTACCAGTTATATACCAACAGATATTTACTTCCAGACTTCTATTTATTTATGTAGTAAACAAATGAGACCCGGCTTCGCCCGGATTTTGTTCGAATGAATATTTGCCCGACCTATATTGTTTTAACAAATATTTATTATCATTATTATATATATAAGAGAGAGAGATTGAGTTTGAAGCTGATTTATTTCAATGTCCGTATAAGGTTATATAAGGTTAAATACAAATTAATTGAATAAATAAGGATACATATAGATAAATAAATGCAAAATATAAAATTGATAGATATTCATATATATATATATGAGAATACTAGCGGATGTGTACCCGACTTCGCCCGGGTTTTATTCGAATGAAAGTTTGCCTAACGAATATTATTGATAATAATATTCCGGAACACACAGAATATTATGATAATAATATTCGTTACACACTATATATTTAAATAATATATATTTTTCGAGCAAACATATCCACTCTCTCTACTGAATAGATTTTTAAAAAGATATATAAAAATAAAAATATCTAGAGATATACTACATGATCTTAGCCAAAAGGCCGAGAAACGATATTTTATATATAGAGATGACCTGGCTTCACGTGTCTTCTGCTCGAGTGAATGTTTCGCTGGTAGAATTTTGTTCCTGCCTACTGAAAATTATTATCTGGCTTCGCCATAGTCTTCTTTAGTGAATATTCCCGTAAAGAAATTTGTTTATGTCAATCAAACATGATACAGCAATATTGTCATAATCATTTCTGACAAAAAAAAATATTGTTGCTCAGTACCTGGTTATTATAATTTTTCTTGGTTAAAGCGCGACAAAAAAAAACTCCTCCAGATTTAACTCTCTGTCCTGTTCAAATTTCAGCGAGATTAGTTACATATTGAGGGCATGCATAGCCGACAAACATATATATATGTTCCCGGCTTCGCCCGGTTTTTACCCGAGTAAAAGTTTGCCTAACGAACATTTGTTAAAACGATTCTAGAAAACATCCAATCCACCTATATATAGATTTATAAACGTATATAAATATTGTTATATGCTATTTTAGAGGCGTAATATTCTTTTTAAAATAAAACAATTTCTACTGTCCTTACTGCGATGTAAAAATTAAAGGGAGGGCCTGGCTTATCAGTGGTGAACCCTCCCAGCGGTTTCGCCAGTTTAATTAATTAAACGGTAGATTAAACTGGCGAAACCGCTGGGAGGGTTCACCACTGATGAGCCAGGCCCTCCCTTTAATTTTTCCATCGCAGTAAGGACAGTAGAAATTGTTTTATTTTAAAAAGAATATTACGCCTCTAAAATAGTTTTATAATTTGATAACAGATGGCGCTCTAATACATCGTAACATTATTGTTATATGCGTTTGAATATATTTTTGAAACATATTTTTTTATAAACATAGTTATATTTTAAATAAGCTATTGTCACGTTTGTTGATTTTATAATTAATTATTTCTTTTTTTTCTCAATGAATTATATATATTAATTTAAAAATTCATTTTGTTATCATCATCACATACAATGTAAATTTTATATATAAACAAACGATAAAAAACAACAAAAACAATTAAATTCGCATCTCCTTTATTATTAAACAACAGCAAATTAAATTAACAATGTAAAAATATATTTTAACATTACAACATTTTAACATTTAACACAAAAACGTTACAATATTTACTTTAAATATATATTAATAAAGAAATGCCAAGTTTTTCTACAACGTCTTTGGAATATTATATTACTATATTTCTAATTAAATTTATTATATTAGGAACACATTTTAGCATTTTTACAATTTATAAATATAATTTCACCTGTTACCGCGAGAGGCGCTGCTTGCGAATGAAAGTAGAAAATTTGCTAATAAAATCGCAAAGAATATTTATTTCAAATCGAAATCAAACCAGAAAACTTCCCAGTAGTATGGTAAATAACTTCCTGAAGAGTTTCAAGGCGATTGGATAATCTTACCTTTTAAAAACATTCATCGTGTGAACAAACTAACATTCATCGTGTAAACAAACCACGTGTTAATTATTAACCAATCAAATTCATTTATCGTCGCGACCAGTGCTGCACCCAAGCGGTAAAAGGCTGGAACTAACGCTTTTTGGTTTTATATTAAAAAAAAAGCACAATAACTTTTTTAGTTTTTTGAATAGCCTATATGTTAAACGAAAATTTCAGCTACCTACATGCGAAATTTCATAATGATTGATTCTGTAGATTTTGGGCAACGCGATAACAAACATCGATTTTGGATTTCATTTTTATAGATATATAAGGATATACAGTCTTTATTGGTAGCGCCGCGCACCGCGGGAAAGACTCCGCCACCGTTGGAAAAGAGAGAGATTGAGATTGAAACTGATTAATTACAACGTCCATATAAGGTTATATAAGGTTAAATAGAGAAATATGAATATAAATAAATAGGATTAAAGATAGAGATCCACAAGACTTTGACATCTGGGAACCATATCTATGAGGGACAAGATCTGAGCACAGACTATGAGTCAAAATTGAAATTGTAAATATGTTTTCTTTTAATGTTATTATTTTGATGTTGAAAGAATATGTAAATAGACCATTCATTACACCTTTCAAATAGAACTTGTAACCTTCTCGAAAAAAGTTATTAATATATTTATTATAAATAGTAGTTTTATAGTAAAAGAGAAAGGGCTATTAGAGAAAACCTAAGGGAATTTATTAATATATTGTCAAAAGTAATTCTACAACCCCGGCCACAGGAAGCTCCATGGGACACCTATCAATCCTCGCTGGACTCCGTTAGGGGGGGGACGACCACAGGTGTGAGGGGTTCTCGGAATCTTATCGGCAAATAAGGAAAACGGGTCCCCTCGGTGGCTGACCACTCTCATTATTTTTACCTTGGGATAAATTGTTATCTCTCTCCCTATAAATACCTCTTGTATATAATTTTATTGGAGAACTAAAAAGTAAATATCCTTTATAATAAATTAATTATTCCCAAATTTGCCCTTGCTTTATTTATCTCCGCGACAATATCATACCTATAATCATATTCTGACCCTACATAATTTGTAAATATGTCTTTTACCCGACCAATTTGCATATAACATGGTTGAAACCTTCAAAACCAACTTTACATAATTTCAAAGGTTTATATCCATTCATGTCTAATATTGTGGGGCAAACGGAGTGTAACACGGATTGGGTTTTTGAAACACTAGTTAACCTATTACAATATTGGTAGTTGTACAATGGAGATTGATTACATGAAGAGTAAAAGGGTTATCCAGAAAATATTAAATATTAATATGTAATAAAGTGAAGTCCTGGTCAGTCTCTTGTAGAATCCTGTCGACTCACTGTAATAATTTGTTGAGTTTGATGTCGACTACTGAAATAAGTTGAAGTTCTGGTAAGCCTTGTGTAGAGTTTTCCAGTACTTCTCTGCACCTTGGAAGACCTTTAAAAGTTCTCACAAAATACAGGCAGACGTGGTTGAGGCAGAGTGGAAAGTTTGGGAATGTCGACACAAAAAACGAAGACACAGTTGCACTAAGAAAGTTCCGTTAACAGATAAAAGTTGAGCTAGGAGCGAAAGATACTTACTCGTCTACATGATGAATGAGGAGGACCTTGGTGACAACCGACGAGAGCTCGCGCTAAGGGTGAACTAAACTGTCAAGTGACTGTAAAGTGATTGTATTTATAGGCTAAAGACGGGGGGCCTTATGTGACGGGGGGCCGTTTCTGAGAAAGGGGGCTTTGCATGTCCAGGTGTGAGAGGGGTCTCTGCATTCCACCACATGTGATAGTGTGGGTGGTCTTGTCGTGGGAATTGTAAATCTATCTGATTTTGACGTTATGACTTCCATCTCTTGCTTAGCTCAACTCTTAAATCTATTACAGATTTTATTTATTTATCTACTTTGTACAAATTACATTACATATGATGATGTAAAGACACATGTCAATAATACGTATAATCATTAACAGCTGTGTTTCTATTATACAACATTAAAATCTTGTTATAAGTTATATACATGGGGTTGTTGGCTTAAATTACCATAAATATATACGAAATAAACTATTCATTAGCAATATCTCAAAGATTATTATATAAAATTTGTTGATACATTACATATTAAGATAATAATTAATAAACATAAAATAATAAAAATACGACAACACTAAATTTATGTTTGATACTTATATTCGCACAATATCATATATTATGATGCATAAGCGCGCCATCTGTTATGATTATTTGAAACTATTATTGACATCAGCTTTGGCAAACTGAAAAGCGTCCATCTAGAGACCGTGGTTTCATGCTAATAACCCTCGTCAGCCTAGAGCGAAATTTATTCCATGAGATCCACAAGGGATCCAATGGAATCTTGACAATCTGCCAAAGAGGTGTATATACGTATATGAAAATTCGAAACTATCATAGGCGCGTATGATTCTTTTTAAAAATTAAACAATTTCTACTGCCCTTACTGCAATGAAAAATTAATGGGAGGGTCTTTGCAATCATTGAAGTAAGGACAGTAGAAATTATTTAATTTTTAAAAGAATTATACGCGTCTATAATAGTTTAGAATTTTCATAACAGATGGCGCGCTAATGTATCATAATACAGGGTGATCCAAAAGTCCCGCACTATTTTAAAAATTAATAACTCCACGAATATTTGCGCTAGAGCAATGCGGTAAACACCATTGTGTTCAGGATGCAATGGGATTTTTTATGGCAAATAATGAAAAATTCGAAATTGATTTTAGTTACAATTTTATTCGCCAGATGGCGCTCTACCAGAATCAGAGATTCAGCGGCCAAATTGTTTGATAAATTGAAAAATATAACTGATCGGCATGTATTTTTCCTTTTTGAATACCAGGAAAGAACCCTAATAATATCAAATAACAAATTAATAAAACACCACTTCGCCAAAAGTATGAAGAATTGGTTAACGATTTTCAAATACAATCAGAGATATGTAAAATAGGTAAATGCAAATTAAAACATGTAGCAAAAAGAAAATTGATATTTTAGATACGGTTTGTTTCCGAAGATAATAAATTTCTAATATTTTTAATTCAACTCTCACTCAGTATCGATTATATTTATTTTAATTCATTTGAAAAATATGTATCTATCTCTGATAATTTATTTTACTCTGGAATGCCGTTGTTGTTGTCGTGTCCAATAAAGAGCCTCAGATGTATCCATGTATCTCCATCACAGCAGCAGCAATGTCCACTATCTTAGGTGTGTAAAGCTGCTGCTCAGGGTCTATGTCTAATTTTTGCAAGGCTGCGGCCATTGCTGGCTATAAGAATATGTGGGTAGGTGTAAGTTTACTTCCTTCGGGAGGTCGAAAGGTAAAAGCCAGACCTTTGATCTTTGATGATCCCATATTTTTGAAGCCTTCAGTGCCGGAGTTGTGCTCGGCGCTGCCTTGGTTCCCTCAAAAGGCGTGCACTAGCCCTCCTCTCCCCCGGGGCGCCCACGGCCTTGCCGTCGCCTCTCCAGCCCTCTCCTTGGCCCTCCTCTGCGGCGGGTTGCTCGGAGACACCTAACTATGAGTTATGCCTTAAAAAGCTTACCGAAGCTTGTAGAAGGCACAATAATAGTAGGTAGGTGTAAGTTCCACACCAGGACAATTGTTGCATGCCCTATAGGTTCTTGTGCCATCTAGATGTATTGTCATTCCTTTATAGTGTTTTGTTCTAAGTCTTGTTATAGTTTTTGTCATTTTTCTCTCAGGGTTTATTTCGCATTTTGATCTTTTATTATTTTTTCGTTTAATATATTATCTTGTATTTTGACAAAGAATCAGCGTCAAATAATGACATTTGTTCTTTCCTTTGGCTCAACTTTCTGGCTTCCTTTGCCAATTCGAATGCCATTTCATTACCCCTGATCCCAGAATGGGCAGGGATTCATTGTAGAATGCAGTTATTCTCCAATGGTTCCAGTTGGGTAAGTAACGAGTGTATTTTCTGTGTGATTTTAGTAGTGCCCTTCTGAATTTCTTCTAGAGCGGATATGGAGTCGCTGTATATTAAAATTCCTTCTGCTTGATGCAGGTATGGTTGGTTAAGGCATACATCAAGGGCTTTCCAGATAGCTGTCAGTTCACAAGTGAAGTTTGACGAAATCTGTCCTGCTCCTTCTTTGATTTTGATGTTTGTTTCATCTTGCAGTATTATGTTAATTCCGGCCCCTCCATTACTCAGGGTAAGGTCTGAAGATCCATCTGTATATGCTGTTGAAGGGCGTGGCCTAGCAATTTTAATCAAGAATTTGTACTATGAGGACATAGCCGTTAATATTACAAACACATTAGACCTCGAAGCCCAAGGTATCAAAGTCTACCTCAATCAAAACAAAGCCATCCACATATACAATATGTATCACCCTCCAAACAATACATTTATTGACGATGGAACAATGGCTCAATTTCTTACAGACAACACTATTATTGTAGGTGACCTTAATGCCAAAACATCAACTATGGGGATGTTCTACGCCAAACCCAAGAGGCAAAATACTATCAAACATATTTGACGACAATGCCTTCATGTGCTTAAATGATGGGAATCCTACCCATCATTCCTACAAGCTATAATACTGCACAAGCCCTTGATATAAGTTTTTACTATCCTGACATTTTACACAAATGCAAATAGAAAATATTAAAAAGTTTTGGAAGTGATCATTTGCCTAATTTGATAGAAATTGCACCAAGACCAAAACTAGCTCAATTAAGAAAAATTCTGGAACTTCAAAACGGCTAATATGATATCTTTCGAAAACACCATTATTAAAGCAGCCAAAGTTTCAATACCAAGAGGTAATATTAAGAAATGGATTCCAAATTAAGCACACCAGGCAAAAAATATTCAAAGACTTATAACTAAAAGAAATGAACTACAAAAAAGTACACCCCAAAACCAAAAATATTGTAGAACTGAACTGAACATTGTGATTGCAAAAATAAAAAAAAGATTATGCGTAAATGTGAAAAGGGAAAAATGGAAACAAACTTGTGAAAACCTGAACCCAAGAAACCCAAATACAAAACTTTGGAATTGGGCAAAACAAATTGACAGAGTCCAGCCACAAACTGAAAACACAAATATGATTAAGAATACAGACGGTACACCAGCAACTAATGACCAAATTGCTGCCAATCTTTTAGGTAATTCATAACAAATAAGTAGTAAAATCAAGGTTGATAAAAGACCCGAAAGATTATTCATGACTGTAAAAAATGTCACCAGCACTCATAATATTTTCCATGAAAAAAATCAATATGAAAGAGCTAGCTTATGCATTAGAAAACACTGACCTAAACAACACTCCTGGGCCAGATGGAATCCATGGCCGAATGATATCAAACTTGGGCAAAATTGGCAAAGAAAGACTTCTTAATATTTTCAATAACTCCTGGAAAACTGGAAAATTGCCCCAAGACTGTAAAAATGCAACAATAATTCCCATTAAAAAACTTGACAAATCTGCTGATGACCCAAAAAACTACCGACCTATCTCCCTAACAAATATTTGCTGCAAATTAATAGAAAATATTATACTCAGACGACTCACCTACCACCCCGACACAATAAATCTCTTACCAGAAGAACAATATGGATTTAAGAAAGGACATGGGACAATAGACCAACTCTTATTTTTCACACAAAAGGTAAAAGATGCACAAAACGAAAAACCAACTAACCACACCATAGCTGCTTTTTAGACCGTATACAAGCTTTTGATAAGGGGTATGGAAAAACAAGTTAATTACAAAATTATACAAACATTTCAAAATTGATGGAAAAGCTATCACTTGGATAAATGATTCTCTTAAAAATATATAAATCAGGATCAAATATAATGGCACTCTATCTAAAACCTTCAAATTGTACCAAGGATTACCACAAGGATCAGTCCTTAGCCCAACTCTCTTCACTCTATTTATTGCAGGCATAGAAAAATAAATTTCACATAAAACCAATATTGGACTTTTCGCTGATGACATTATTCTATGGAGCAGCAGCACTAACTGGAAAAAAGCTGAAAGAGATTTAACAAGACTCTTCTCCACCTAGAAAAATTTGCTAATAAACATAAATTAGAATTTAACCCCCAAAAATCTGAAACCTGTATTTTTAATACCGATAAGAAACTATACAAAATAAGACCAAAAATTATTCTGAAAGAACAACAATTGCAATATAATAAACATCCTAAATATCTCGGCTACACCCTGGATCCAGAAATCAACTCCAGTAAGCATATTGAAGGAGTTGTTAGAAAAGGAAGAGACCGACTAAAAATCTTGAAATATATTTCAGGAAGAGTGGGGAACTGAAGCAACAACAATAAAATTAACTTACACATCTCTAATGAGACCTATCCTGGAATATGGATATCAAATCTATGGTACAGCATCTGAAACAAATCTAAAATCACTGGAAAGGATACAACTAAGTGCAGCTAGAATTATTACAGGTCTTCGAAAACCCTGCCCTAATGATATTGTACTTTACGAGGCAGACATTATGCCCTTAAAGAATAGAATAAGCTACAATCTGCCAAAATATATAAACAAAATCAAGAGTTATGAAAACAAACACAGAACTTTCAATTACATACTTAATTGGGAATCCAATCTAAGACTAAAAAAAGAAGGCCCTCTCCACCTGGCCAAAAGAAATGGATTTTTAAAATATAAAGTGGAAAAATATTATTTAGCTGAAAAAAATATCTCCATGCGAACCACTAACAAAAGGTTATTTTTAATGCCACTTTAAATGAAACCACCAACAGACAATACCAAAATCCAGAATACTTAAAACAATTATCATTAGAAATAATTAATATATAAAATTCCTAAAAATGCAATCACTATCTATACCGATGGTAGCAGAGATGAGTTGGGACACACTGGCAGTGGCTCTCTCATTAAAACCACAAATGGCATTGAAAAAATAAACAGAAGAAACCCAGAATTTTGCTCAGTCTTCAGATCAGAACTTATAGCCATCTATGAAGTCTTAAAATCCATCAGAAACATTAAACATCACGATATATGGATTCTTACTGATAGTAGAAGTGCCATACAACACTTGAGTCACACAGGGGAACTTAGAGACAAAGTAAGCAGGAACATAATTGGTTATCTCCAAAAACTCTCAATACCTCAAAAATTCACCTTCAATGGATACTCTTACATGTTAGCATTGAAGGCAATGAAGCTGCTGATGCGCTAGCGAAAAAAGGCACAAAAGAACCCTTGCTACAGAAAAATAAACTTACTTTTAAAGAAATAGAAACAGTAGCCAAAATAAACAAGAACTGGAGGATCCCACCTAAGCACAGTTGGTATAACCTAGAAGCAGATGGCCACCCAGACCTTTCGGTCCACAAGCCGGCATGCGAAGCATGCCTTCGCTGCTATTCTGTTCAACTCATAAGCCAAGTAACGGTATCCAAGCTAGTGATTGGACATTGTACCTTGAAACACCACCTCCCAGACAACGTGTCTGGAAGGATTTCTTTACCGGTGGCCTTTAATCACAGCAAAATAGGAAACTATATACTGTGTCCAGCAGGGACCGCGGGGAGGCAGACCCCGGTCGACTCTGTTCACTCACAGCTGAGGAAAAGCTCAGCTGCCACGTCGTGGGCTTTCTCAAGAAGCTTGCTGTGATTTCTCAGCAGCTCACTCTCGATCGCGCCCCTCGCCCTCCTTCTCTCTTCCTGCACACCCACTACCCTTGGACAATCCAAGACGTAGTGGCGTGCATTCACATCCTTTTCTCCACAGACGCAATCAGGATTGCTCTCAATTTCAAATCTGTGGAGACTTGGGGAAGAGCCCATGTCCCGAACTACCCTAATGAGTTTGTAGGGCATTACCTTACAGAGGTACTTGGGTGTTGTTACCCCATTGAATAACTCTCTCCCCTTCACAATGTTCCTCCATCTGTCCAAACATAAGTCTTGGACGTGCCCCCTGATCCTCCTATAAACTTCTTTCTTGGTCACTGTGGTCCTCAGTGATCTACCTTTTAAGCATCCTGCCTTAGGGATCCTGTCTGCGAACTCATTACCTTCGATGAGGCTGTGTCTCCTAAACCAAGGGAGCTCCGGAGCCCGCGTCATCATCTCCAGCTCCTGGATTATTTGATGCGCGAGTTGCCCTTTCTCCAGATTGATGGCGACGAGGGCCGACATACAATCTGAATAGAGGCGGTCCGGGCTGAAATTCTTCTCGGCACACACTCTGCGGGCTACCCTGATCGCAACCAGCTCGGCTGAAAAGACCAATTCGTCCCCTCTGAGTGTTAAACTTTCTTGGAAGATCAGCTCTCCATTAGTGAAAATCACTACCCCAGCTCCAGTATTGGTTCCAGACTTACTACCATCAGTGAAAACCTCCGGCCAATCCCTGTCGGTCCTCTAGGACTCCAATTCCACTTTGGCAACCACTGCGGAAGCTTCCTCGGGTCCCTCTTCGATTCCAGGGCCCCCGCTTCAAGTCCCAGGGCATCTTCCCTGTTCTCTTAGATCTTCTGTCTGATGGTCTCCTCCTCTAGTTTCAATCCCAGGGGAATAAGACCAGCGAGGACCAATAAGACCTCACTGCTGGTAGTGCGATATCCCCCTGTGATTCTGAGTGCCGCTGTCTTCTGCACTCTCTCTAGAGTAGTCGCCACCTTCTGATCCCCGTTTCGGCGACACCAAGCCCTGGATGCATATAGCAGGATTGGCTCGACACAGGAGAGGCAGAGGTTCCTAAAAATAGTACCCTCCTTCTCCCCCCCCCCCTGTTGAGAGCCAACCAGGACAGGCCTGCACAACGCCTCCCTGCCTCTCGCCACCATCTCCTCCGCCTGGTATTGCCAACCCATCTTGTCATCAATGACCACCCCCAGGATGGTCATCCTATTGACCAACGCTACCCTCCGTCCTTCGATCCCGATAGCCGGCTTGTGTTCCCATTTGATCCCTTTCCTTTTAGTTCTTATGTCCCTATGCTTAAAGCTGAGGGCTTTAGTTTTGGAGACATTGAACTTAAGGCCAGAGTCATGGGCCCAGTTCGAGAGAATTTGGAGAGAAGTTTCAACGCACTTCTCAGCCTTCGCTCTCGAAGCAGCCTCAACAATGAGGAACTGGTCGTCAGCATAGAGAACCAGCCTGGCTCCCTCAGGGAGCTCCTCCTGGAAAACGGTGTTTACCAGGATATTCCACAGAATAGGTCCGCAGCAAGAGCCCTGGGGGCAACCCCTAGCACAGTTTCTTTCCAACTTCCGCCCACCAAAACTGAGGCTAATCCGTCTATCCCTCAGGAAGTCACGAACCAAGCTGCACAAATTATCAGGACAACCCATGTCCATCAAATTTCTCATCAGCTTGTTCCAGTTCATGGAGTTGAACGCGCCATCAATGTCCAGGGCCACGAAAAGAACTCAAGCACCCTTATTTAAGCCCATCTCAACCCCCTCTAACACCTCGTTCAGAGCTGTGGTTGTGGACTTCCCTTCCCTAAAACCATGTTGGAAAGAGGAAAGGAGCTCATTACTTTCTAGCCAGTGCTTCAGTCGCTGAGCTAGTAGGCTATCCAGGACCTTACCTAGACACGCTAGCAAAGAAAGCATACGATAATCATTAGGAGAATTACCCTTTCTACCAGACTTTTCGAGAAGCACTACTCGGGCAACCTTCCATGCCTCAGGAAAAGTACCAGTGTCCAGGCACCAATTGAATAACCTGGAAAGAAGCGATGGGTGCATCCTTACCAGGGTTTCACGACCGTGTTATCGATCCCTTCGGGACCAGGAGATTTCCTTTTCCCGAACTTGAAAGCCGTCAGTTTCACCTCATTCTCAGAAAAGGGCGGATCTACCAAGACCACAAGTGGTCAGAGAAATATCGTCCTTTGGTTCTTCGTTTCCGAAGTGCCGATCCAAGTTGCTTTTATTTTGTCTTCTGCTTTCGAGCGAGTAGGTCTAGAGCACATTCTCTCTGAATTTTCTCATTGTTGGTGGATGAAACAGCACCAGTGATTATTTTGGCCGCTTTTGCTTGAACACTGTCTAGTCTTACTTTTAGTGATGAGCTTGAGGGAGCCCAGACCGGTGTTGCATATTCCATTATCGGCCTTATTAAGGTGGTATATGTTGTTCTGAGAATTCTGGGTTTTGCTCCCCAATTTGTTCCACATAGCCTTCTCAGAATGTTTAGTTTTCTGATAGTTCTATTTGAGGTGCTAATTATGTGTTCTGAAAATTCCAATTCCTCATCAATAATAATTTAAATAATTTTGTTGACATCTTGTCAATACATGCACAGTCTGCACTATTAAAAAAAGATAATATGCATTATATACACTATGTACAATGAATATGGCGCCTCTTCCAGCGCTGCAGAGTTTGTGGAGAATCGCCAGTGGGTCTCCAGCGACACCACGTATTTTGCGATCTACGATGAATACGTAGATCGCGTACTTTGCCGCTTAGGAGATGGTGATGACGTGGTCCTCGAGACCAACTTGAAAGATACAGGACTGCAGTATCACACCTAGGTATTATGGATTTCTAATTTTATCAATCATTTGTTTGTTTATGCTTTTTTTTTGTTATATTTATGCCTTTTTCCCTGTGAGTGGAGAAGACGCATAGGTTTGGTTTTATTGGGTTTATGGTCATTTGGAGTTCCATTGCCCACTTCTCCAGTCCTCTCATTGATGTGTTCAGTATTTTTTACGATTTTTCTATACTGCTACTTGTGTGCCATATGGCTATATCATCTGCATAACAGGCAACCTTTGTGTCTTCAGTGAGGTAAGGATGGATGTCGTTAATATATAGCAGATAGAGTAGAGGACTGAGCACAGATCCCTGAGTTACACCAGCCCATGTTCTTCCTTCCTTGGAAAATTCTCCATTGACCCGAACCTTTAACCTTCTTCCCCTTAAGAAGTCTGCATTCCAGATTAAGGTTTTTCTCTTACTCCGATGTTGTGCAGCTTTTCACGTAATTTCTCCCTCCACACTCGATCAAAAGCTGAGGTCATATCAAGGAATATAGCCGTGGTCTTCTTTGGCGGTTTTTCCTGGAAAGAATCTATTATTGATTGACAGAAGTAAAACAGTTGATCAGTCGTACAGTGCTGGGATCTATAGGCAGTTTGGTAGAGGTTTATTTTATTATTGTTAGTGAGCCAGACTATGAGCCTAGAGTGGATAATTCGTTCTGGTATTTTTCAAAGTTTGCTGGTGAGAACAATTGGCCGATAGTTCTTGTATTCCTTGGCATCTTTGTTTGGCTTCAGTATTGGTTATTGATATCAGTAATTGATATCTTCCAATTCTTTGGTAGTTTACCAGTTTGCCATGAAATGTTCAGTATTCGTAGGAGTTGATTATTAGCTTTGTCTTCAGAGTGTTTGATCATTTGACCAATGATTAGATTATCTCTTTTGACCTCTTGGATATTTTATTGATAAGTTTAGCTCATTCAGTGTGAAGTCTCTCGAGAAAATATCTTGTTGATGGAAGTTTCTTACTTGTTTAACTAACTGGTTTATATTATTTTTAGAGTCCTGTCTTCATTCGTATAGTTGAGTATGGAAGTGCTTGAAAGATATTCAGCAATTATGTCAGCCATCTGTTTGTTCTCGTTCTCGCTGTTCTATTCATATCGGTTAGAGTATTGGAGGATTGGTGTTGGTGTTGATTGTTCTCTAACACTCTAATCATATTCCAGTGTTGGCTGTCCTTTCTTGGATCCATTTTTTCGCAGAATTCTGCCATTTTTCTTGTTTGCATATCCTAATTTCTTGTTCTATTTTGTGACTAATTTCAATGAGTTCTTTCTGTTTTCTTCTGTTTTATTTTTTTAAGAAGTTCATTGATATTGTCTCTCTCTCTGAAATCACTGCCTCGATGTTGTGGTCCTTCCAGTAAGGTATCCACAGGTCTTTACGTCTACCTCTAGGTATCGATGCTTTTGCAGATTTTGAAATGTTCGAAGAGAATTTTTCCAAGTTTTTGTCAAGCGTTCTGTAATTCAATTTTTCGTTGCACAGTTCTTCAAGCTTTTCTGTGAATTTTTTTCAAGTCGGCTTTCCTAAAGTTCCACGTTCTTTTATTCTAATGGACGTTCTCAATTTTGAAGTTTAGGGTTGTTAAAATTGGTCTGTGGTCACTGATTGCACCTCTCATGATTTTCCATTGTGTTGTGGGTGCGATGTTGTAATTTATCGCTGTGATGTCTATTGCGGATTCTGTGCCTGTGGACTTAGATAGGTGTTCTCTCCGTTATTTAACGGTGTAAGGTCGAGGTCTGTTAGCATGTCCTCAACCTGCTGACTTTTGTTATTCAGGACAGGTGATCCCCAAATTGAACTTTTGGCGTTAAATTCGCCGAGTATGATTGTGATATCCGAAGACGCTTCACTTAATGTCTCTATTGTGTGTACCCATACAAAATTCAAAGATTTCACGAGCTGAAAGTTGGCGATTTTGAGATGCGTCAAGAATTCGCTGCATGGGTTTTCCGGCGAATTGATATTGATGAAAACTGGATGTCGAATGTTCTGTGGACAGATGATGCTCACTTTTCTCTAAACGGAGAATTTAACATTCAAAACAGCCGCATTTGGGCAACAGACAACCCTAGGATTTTTACAGAAATGCCACTTTACCAGCCTAGAGTTACAGTTTTGTGTGGGTTCACTTCTTTTATTATTGGGCCATTTTTCTTTGAAAAATCAATGGAAGAACTTTTAAAACCGTTTTTGTAACTGATGAACGTTATGTCCAACTTTTGAGAGAAAAGGGTATTCCCATATTGCAGGGCAAAAGCACTAAGCGAAATAACATTCATGAAAGATGGAGGACCTCCTCATATCTCCCGAGGTGCCAAACAATTGCTGAAGGATACGTTCTGTGAAAATCGTGTGATAAGTCGCCACTTTATATACCAGTGGCCTCCAAGATCACCAGACTTGACGCCTTGCGATTTTTGTTTATGGGGGTACATTAAATCGTGTGTTTATCGATGCTGGCCTACCACATTGGCCATGTTGAAGGCTTCTATCAGATGGCACGTTTTATCAATTTCAACAGATATGTTATTTAATGCTGTCCATTCTGTCATTTATCGTCTGCAGGCGGTGATTGAGAATGAAGGGTGCCACATTGAGCAAGGATTGTGACCTAATTCAAGAGAGAAGGCAGCTACCTCATGTGTTAGATAAGCCGCCATGTATCATATTATCTACCAATATTTTGCAGCTCTTTGTGTTGGGATATGGGGATAATAAATGCTGTCCTCACATCTTGACTATCTTTTTTTATTTGTGAACAGTAATTTTTTGTTTGTCATTTGCTCACATATCATGTCGTGCAAACCAGAGTGTTATAACTTCTCGAATAACACTGGTACACACAATTTTTCCCCTTATGTTTAGTTTTCGCTTTTCGCTCATTAGAAGAAATAGCATGAGGAATATTTTCTGTATACCAATAACTTTAGAAATTTTGTGAAAAAAAAATAATACAAAATGATTTTACTACCACGTTTTTCAACGCAAAAAGTCGATTTAAAAATTATTTTTATTTGAGGGGAAACATTTTTTAAAATTGTGTACAGTATAATAAACAATGATAACATTTGACAAGCCCATAGGATATTTGGAATAAAGTACGACAAATATATTTTGTCACCCCCCTCTATATTTCATTTGTTGGATCATGACAAATATCCAGTTAAATAGTCAAGGGTCTCCAATTAGTCAAGAAACTACACATTTCTTATAGCAAGAAAACCCATTTGTAGTGCCATCATAATTTTTGGTACTATATTAACATATCAAAAATTCGTGTATTGATATCAGCAGTATTTTTCAAACATTCAATCTATTTCACAAAACCCCATATAAAATATAAATATTTTTGCTACATGTTTTAATTTGCATTTGCCTATTTTACATATCTCTGATTGTATTTGAAAATCGTTAACCAATTCTTCATACTTTTGGCGAAGTGGTGTTTTATTAATTTGTTATTTGATATTATTAGGGTTCTTTCCTGGTATTCAAAAAGGAAAAATACGTGTCGTTCAATTATATTTTTCAATTTATCAAACAATTTGGCCGCTGAATATCTGAATCTGGTAGAGCGCCATCTGGTGAATAAAATTGTAACTAAAATCAATTTCGAATTTTTCATTATTTGCCATAAAAAATCCCATTGCATCCTGAACACAATGGTGTTTACCGCATTGCTCTAACGCAAATATTCGCGGAGTTATTAATTTTTAAAGTTGTGCGGGACTTTTGGATCACCCTGTATATATGTCATATTGTTGCAAATGATCCTGTCGAAGTATGGATAAACTGGCAGTCGTGTACGTGAGGCAAGTGTTGATAATATTCCCACACGCGGACAAAAAGAAGCAGAGGCAGGGCTAGATGTTAGCACCTAGAGTGATCGGAGAGAGGCCACGGGATATAGGTAGGGGCCATGATATAAACCTGGATTTCTAAGAACGAGACATGGAGAGAGTGACAGAGAGAGAGAGAGACCTAAGCGGTCTGCCAATGGACACACTGTAGAACATACTGCCGCTGACCCATGCTAAAACCTGTCCTGTTGACAGGGGTCGTCTATAAAACGCCCTGGAGGGGGGGGGCCCATCTTGGCGTTGGCTAGTTCCTCTCTTCCTCTGCCCCCAGCAGCCACCATCTTTGGCTTTTTATTTTGACGTCGTCATTTTGAGGTTAAATACAAATAAGGGTGTACAGGTTATATTAAAAAGGATATAGCATATATACAAAATATGGGGGTTGTAGCAAATAGAAGCAGTGTACATTTTAATAGAAGGGTGGGATCTTATAAAGTATCGGCTCTAATATATGATATATAGTATATGTGAAATATACTAAAAGTGTCATTATTATACAGTGTAAAATATACTATATATAAATAGATCAAATTACTAAAGAGCACTTGTGTGTTTTCTAAAACATCCATTTTATTTATTATTCACGTATATATATAGAATTTAACTCTATAGAGAGGGGTTGGCGCTACATGTGATCTACCAACATTAAAGTAATAGCCTCAAGTGAATTCTTTATAAATCTTTTATCGAATTACTTCAGTAACTTTCTAAAATTAGGAAATTTTGCTCTCGAGAGAATTTTCAAACTTTTATCTCAGCCACATTACTATAAGTTCTGTTTGAAATAAAATTATTATTGATCCTTTTGAAATTATAGGTTGGATTCTAAGATATATATATTTTTATATAATGTTACCTTTTACTTTTTAGCTATCTTCAATATGTATAATTTATACAACCATAAGATTATATATCTTTATAGATAAAATAAAAACCAATTTACGGATTAAATAAGAAAATAAAGATCATATTAACATGAAATTTACAATATGATACATATTCTGAAAATAGATCAATCCATAATTTAAATGATTAGATAATAAAGTGAGTTTGTTATATTATATATTGAGATAATAATGAGTTTGTTTATACTATAATTGTAATGCCTTGATAAAGGTTGGCGTTCAGCCAACCGAAATATTGGCAAATTATTTATTTATTCAATCCAATATATGCCTTTTTATTATCGAATATGATAAATCTGGAAATATATGATATATATGTATTTTTTGTAGTAGATGCCTTTTTATACTTTCTTAATTTATGTGCCTTATCCCAATACAATATCAAATTTGTAATATTCTTTTCAATTATGGAATATATTATTATGAAAAAGATGTGAAATTGTACTGGGATCAGATGGATAAATAAATAAAAATTTGGTTGCACGATTCAAAGATGCCTTTTTCATAATATATTATTATCCCTAGTACACATGGTACAGGCTTTGATAATCATGGTGGGTAGAAGTTGGCGACTGCTTTTACTGTGAGTGTACCACATGTCTACACATGTAGAAAGCAGTTCGACTTTTGAACTTACAAGTGTGTCAGAGCCCTGTTTGGTTTCTTGCACTCGCTGGTGGAATTGGACTTCTTCAGGAATCGTGAGCCATTATAGCTATTTATTTTATTAGAAAAAAGTGTCCCAATGCGGGATTCGATCCTGGTTCGTAGCTGTCTAAAGCCGAGGGTGTTTACCACCAACTTGTGGTGGTGGTGCTTATCTCCTTTGTTAAACCAATTCCTCTTCTTCTTTCTTATACCACACTGGGTGAAGTAGAATGCATCTGCCTTTGTCATTAAGACTGGGAGCACTACTCAGTGGCAGGCCGACTTAGCTCCAAAATAAATTGCCGCCTCTGACATGAGGAACAGACGCCATGTGCAGCCGCTCCTAACATGGAGTACAAACGCTGCTCATCCTGTATCCCTGGATTAAGAGCCCTTACAGGGTACTATCAGCCGGGCCAGCTGAGCCCAGGTTTTTTAGTGAGCTTGTTACTGCTCTCCCTCCTCCTTTTTCATCCGGGCTTGGGACCGGCAAGGGCAGAGTCCACTCCTTTCCAATATTGAGATGGTAGTTATAGGCCTGGAAAATAGGTATTTTATTGTCAGTTCTGAGTATGATATGTTCCGGAGAAGCTTCCGCACTATTGCATTTCAAGCAGTTATTGAAGGTTTTTTATCCATTTTGAAATTTTAAGGTTTTTATACCACAAAATTGTAAAACTGTGAACACAATGACAATTTTACATATAAGCCATCTATATGTAGCATATAAGAGATTAATTATTCATTATCAACCCATCAAATATTTAATGAAACTATGGACACATCCCAATTTGTTACCATCCTGAAAGACACAGTTTTTTATTTATACTACATGCTTAATTAGTAATTGATTAGTTACACTAATCCATTTGGTAATAGGGAAGGATTAAAACTGGAGGGTATGTGGAAGGATCTTGCGTTTTTCCAATAACACGTTTTTTTATCTCAGCTTCACCGTATTGATCGAATCTCACCACTTGGCGGTTTAGCGAGAACATTGGGGTTTATCTGGACAGTGAAATCTTTCAACAACTTCTCTCTTTTCTCTATTTAAATATATTTTAGAAACCTCATTTCAAATGTAAATTTAATAAAGAAACTGATTTACTAGTGATATAACACTTTCTAGCTTTGATAAGGCCCAATTTGGATCATAGATTATAAACACAAGGTAATAAAACCTAATCCAAACAATCACGCACATCACACACAATATTTATTTGGATTAGGTATTTTTACCTTTTGTTTACTTTCTAGCTTTCTTTTTATCGCCGCGCTATAGTGTATCATGATAAGAATAATTAGTAGAATAGGGAATTAAGAAATATTGTGAAAAATGAGAGGAACGAAGCATGTTGAAGAAGCCACCATAAAAAGAGAGTATTAGATTTTGTAGAACGACATTTGAAAATTATCCCGCATTTGTTTCTTTTGAACGAAAAATCGAAATTTATTTTAAGGAGAAATAACGATTATTTCTAACCTTAAGGATGAAGTATGAAAGGATGAATTATGAAGAGTATTAGATTTTGTACATATATATGAACACTCAATAAACAAAACTTAAGGAATTTGTACCTTTTATAATATTAATCGGGATTCAGACAATAGCTCTGAAAGATATTTGTTACACAGTTATCTTTATGAAAATTCTTTTTGAAATTAAACAATTTCTACTGCCTTTACTGCAATGGAAAAATTAATAGGAGGGTCTGGCTCATTAGTGGTGAACCCTCCCATATATACACTGCGTGACATTGAAAATGGAACACCAAGAAATAGTGGCCAAAAAGTGATGAAACTCGGCAGACAGAGAGAGACAGGGACGAACAATAAGTGATCTTTATTTCAAAATGATAGTCATAATACAGAGCGAGAACGGCGTCGGCTTAGTAGCAAGTAGGACCACCGCGGACGGCGATGCACGCAGCAACACGTCTAGGTAGAGAGTCAATCAGAGTACGGATGGCGTCCTGAGGGATGGCTCTCCATTCCCTCTCAACCATTTGCCACAGTTCGTCTTCTGAACGCGGCTGTGGCAAGGCATGCAAACGGCGTCCAATGATGTCCCAGACGTGCTCGATTGGTGAGAGATCAGGAGAGTACGGTGGCCAGGGAAGCATCTGTACATCTTGCAGAGCTTGTTGGCTAATGCGAGCAGTGTGCGGTCGGGCGTTATCCTGCTGATAAAGGGCATTGGGTACCCCCTGAAGGTAGGGGAGTGTCACCGGTCGCAGCACATCATCAATGTATCGTTGGGCCGTCATAGTGCCCTGAATACGAAGTAAAGGTGACCTGGAATCATACGCGATTGCGCCCCAAACCATGATTCCACGTTGTCGCACGGTGGGGCGTTCCACAATTGCTGCCGGATTGGACCTTTCTCCACGTCGACGCCACACGCGTACACGGCGACTATCACTGGACAAGCAGAAACGCGACTCATCTGAGAACACGACCCTGTGCCATTCCGTCATCCACGCCGATCTAGCCCGGCACCATTCCAAACGTTGGCGCATATTCGGTGGGGTCAATGGCAGTCTTCTTAGCGGACGGCATGAGTGCAATCCATTAGCAACCAATCAACGGGAAATGGTTCTGGTCGAGATGGAATGATCTAGGGTGTCTTGCACATGTTGCAGGATGGCGGTACAAGTGGCTTGTGGGGCCGCCACTGCTTGTCGAAGGATACGCCGATCCACACGTGCTGACGTCACTCTGGTTGCACCGACATTCCTATAAATTGCCACATTTCCTTGTTCCAACCATCTTCTCCACAGTCGGTGCACCGTGGACGCACCAAGGTGTGTATCAGCTGCGATTTGACGTATGGACCAACCTGCCCTTTTCAGTCCGATCACCATGCCCCTCGTAAAAGCGTCTGTCTGCTTGAACTGCCTCCGTTTACGATGACCTGGCATTCTCTGTTATTACACGTGTCTTTTGACACAAGAACAAAATTTCTACAATGATTTTCCTTGAAGAAATAACGACACGAATACTGTCCTTTCTGCAAGTTCCTTCCCTTATATCTTACTCCATGTGCGCACGAGAGCTGCGCATTTTACATCATTTTCATAAATTGGTTAGGCGCGTCTACCCTGAAATTTGCATAATTTTCTGGCCACTATTTATTGGTGTTCCATTATCAATGTCACGCAGTGTATAATCGTCTATAATAGTTTCGAATTTTCATAACAGATGGCGTGTTAATGCGTCATAATACAGTAATCTTTATTTAGTTTTTATGGGCTTGAAATATTGTAGGTTTTTTTAACATGCTTTGTATTTATTTATGTAAAATATTCAATTATTATTTTTTTTTTCTTATAGTTTTGAAGTCGGCAACACTGTACTTTCTTTTTTTCTCTAAATTTGCATATGATATATTTCTTGTTTATATATTATGGTTAACCTTGTTGTAATAAAATTAAATATTGAAACACAAAGTATTGTGACTATCCCTTATTTCTAAAAAGGAAAAGTTACAGTCTTAAACATATTAAACATACATATAGTGGATAGAAAGTTGGAATCCTCTGATAAGTATAAGTAAAGGATATTAAGCGTACGAGGATACTTTTCTTTTAAACTTTAATGAAGATTCAAGCTTTCGGGCGAAAAGCTTTCCTGTAGAAGGGCTGTTTTCGCCCGAAAGCTTGAATCTTCATTAAAGTTTAAAAGAAAAGTATCCTCGTACGCTTCATATCCTTTACTTATACATATAGTGGCATAAAGGCTACATAAATTACCGATATGCAAATGTTTTTATAGGATTTCGTAAAATATTTATGGTACACTGCACGTAGGAATAGGGGATGCATTGTTATGTGTTGAAATAAAATCTTTAAATAAGAAGGCTGTGAGGGTCAGCCTGAAAACTCCCAACTTGCCTATTCATAAATTTTCATATCCACAAACAAAAAATAAACTCTCTCTAGAAATCCACCCTAAACCACCCCTGGTACACCCCGATTCCTAACGAATCTTCTTTCCACACCCTTACAAAGGAAAACAAACGACGATTTCAAGATAACGAACAGGACATATTAGAATGCTCAAATATAATGGGAAAATCAAAACATTCTCGAAATGCCTCAAATGTGATTCCCAGCCTGCCAGTCCTGAACATCTATTGAAATGTAACATCCTCCAAAAAAGACCTCTGGGAAAACCCCAGGACTATAATAGAAAAGCTGAGACAATGGAACCTAATGGAGATCGTTTAAACGACTTGAGGAATAAGCAACAACAACAACATATCTTTAAATTTAGGAAATTATCATATATATATATATAATGTATTCAATAATGCAATGATATTTCGCCATCTAGCGGCGAATGAGATCAATAATAGCGGGATCCTATCGCAATTTGAAGTAGAAAATATGACCGTGAACTCATCTCAAAACAATATCAAAATTGTTCAAAGATTCAACTCTTTTAGGTAATGCATCTATACCTAGTTACATGCTGATTGGCTAATGCTCTCAATTCTGATTGGTTTATTAAGGTCACGAGATATTAGTGAACCAATCAACGAGAGAGTAAATAAAATATACACGTGAAAACATTTAAATTTGTGGTTTTAGACATACAGTTAAACCTGTCTATAGCGCCCCCCTAAACAGCGCCTCACTCTCTATAGCGCCCGATTTTAAATACGTAGTACGATGTAATTTGCATTAAAAGTGACCTGTTTATAGCACCCCCTCTCTAAAGCACCCTATTTTGGTGAGTCCCAAATAACTGTATATGTTATGATGCATTAGCGCGCTATCTGTTATGAAAATTCGAAACTATTTTAGACGCGTATGATTCTTTTAAAAATTAACCAATTTCTACTGTCCTTACTAGCGTTATGATAGATTAAACTGGCAAAACCGCTTGAAGGGTTCACCGCTGATGAGCCAGACCCTCCCATTAATTTTTTCCATTGCCGTAAGGGCAGCAGACATTACTTAATTTTTAAAAGAATCATACGCGTCTATAATAGTTTCGAATTTTCAGACATATAAGTGTTGATTGGTGTTGCTGTGCATTTAAACATTTATAAATAGTTATTTTCAAAATCATTAAAGTTATGTGGATATTCAATTCTATAATATTTCGCGTATTCCATAAGATAGCGTCTTTTGTAGAAATATAAATTTCATAGGGTTGGTAATCAAACTTTAACAATTATTGTAAATATCTAATAGAACATCTTTACTAAATCATAATTCAAGCGTAATTTTACATAGATAAAACATTCTGATCAATTATATAACATGACAAGATGTTGAATCTCTTCAATTGTTGCCTCTCTCTTTGATCGTAAGACAATAGCAATATTTTCATACCTTGGATCATTTTTTTCATGTATTCTTCATTTATATGGTTTAATCTCTTATGCCATAAACTTATATTGCTATTTTTATTTGATAAATGTGTATTTATGACCATGACATTTTCATTTTTTGCTATTGGTACATTTTTATATTTTGTTACCTCTCTTGTTAATCAATAAATATAATGTTTAATTAATAATTATTGGAATCAGTTTCATTAATAATTCTAAGCAAAGTCAACACAAGAAATGCATTTAAAATACTCAATGTATGATTTAAGAATTATAAATTTCTATAATCACTTTCAATATGATATCAAACATCAAAAATAAAATCAGAATGAAGAATTGTTAAGAATATGGTGGAGATATTTAGTTCACAAAGAGAATATTTGACAGACATTAAAGTTAAAATTCTAAGTAGCTACATTTCAAGACGTTTGGGATTTACCAAGAATATAGAAATATCTAAATGAGATTCCCAATGGCTCTGTGAGATTTTTATAATTCTGACTTGAAATATGCAAAATTGGCACAACATTCGAAGACCAAAAGATAAATTTATTATCGTTTGGTGATAATAGGCTTAAAAATAAGGCGTAGAGTTGCCTTATGTAATAGAATGGGAGTATATGTTAATATGGTAAAATTGGGTGGTTAGTAGTGGTATAGGTGAAAAGGAGAGTAAAGGAGAAGCGTATGACATGGTCGAAGGCATATAAATCAATATTGAAAATGGAGCAATCCATAATTAAATGTTTAATTAAAAAGGCATATATTGGATCAAAATATCATTTATTTTACCAATATTTCAGTTGGCTGAACGCCAATCTTTATCAAGGTATTAAAACATATTGATGTGTGTCAACAACAAACTCAGCGCCACATAACGTCAACAGAATTCATTTTTAAGAATAAACTTAATTCTATTGACGTTATGTGGCGCTGAGTTTGTTGTTGACACACATTAAAATATGTTATAATACCTTGATAAAGGTTGGCGTTCAGCCAACTGAAATATTGGTAAAATAAATGATATTTTGATCTAATATATGCCTTTTTATTTAAATAAATCAATATATTTTATAATATCTATGCCAAAAATAATAATAGTGTCAAAAAACTCATAACAGAAATATATTGATAGAAGTAAAATGTACCACGAATTGGCATGAGATATCAAATTACAAGAGATATATGCAAATAATGCCAAGTTTTCAATTCACCAAGATGGAAGGTAGGATTGTCTATGCAAATTTTTCTTATATGATTATAAATGTTCTTGATGATATGTTTGATGAATATAATTGACTTGAAATTATGTAAAAATGGTACAACATTCGAAAATAGAAATTTACATAAATTAATACATGTTAGAATATCTATGCCAAATAATAATAGTGTCAAAACCTTCAACAGAAATATATTGATAAAAATGTTCCATGAATGGCATGTGATATCAATGCATGTTTTAAGAAATATAAAATTTCTGTAGTCCTTTTTAATATGATTATAAAACATCAAAAAGAAACTCAAAATGAAGAATTGTTAAGAATATGATGGGGAAATTTAGATCAGAGGGAATATTTGAAAAACATTAAGAGTTAAAATTCTAAGACAATTCAAGACGATTTTTGGGAGTTACCAAGAAGATAATAACATTACAATAAAGTCAACAACAACAAAAGGCCTTTATTTAGGGTTACTGACCCTATACAGGATTCACCAGAGGTATGCATAAGAACAAAGCAGTGAGACAAAGGAAATAACGATATAGACAGAAGAAAAAGAAAAAAAAAAGAAAAAAACAAGAAAGAGAAAGAGGGAAGCAAGAAAAACAACACAAAAAGAGTAGCAGTAAGAAAGTGAGGAGTGAGTGTAACTTGGCCTTCTTCTGAGATATGGACTTGCAGAAACCATAAAACGCCGTAGCAATATACTTATTCTGGGTCATATTGTCAATTATTGATGGAAGTGAAGCACAGAGTTGCCCAGTTTTGAGCATAAGGGTTCTTCTTTCAGAGCAGAGCAATCAAAAATATAGTGAGTGATTTCATTTTTTAGTTTTGAATTACAGAAGGTACAAATCGGGTCCTCACCGCAGAGCATCTTGGTGTGGTTTTCTCTAAAAAAAACTTGAAAGTATTCTAACTTGTGCGAGTAGTCTTACAACCGGGAAAGAAAAATCCCCTAAAAGGTATCCCTCCGTCATGAAAGGTATGTGAATGTCTTTGTAGTGAGAGTATAGCTTAGATTTATCTATTCTTGTAAGGTCGTTTTGTATAGATTGGTCTGCCGCTGTTTTCAAGAGCCCTGTAATCGCGCTCCTCAGCGTTTCAGGATCATAACAGGAAACAAGTGCAGGGGATCAATTATTGCTAAGCAGATTGGTGAGCCTTTTAATGAAACCGATGGGTGTGCCCGAAGCATTAGACAGTTCCCGTGTTCTATTAAAACATATACGCGGCAATCTGTCACTGCTCATATTCAACACCCGCAGCCAATACTTCAGGGTTAATTTTAAAGCTGTTACACTCAATGAGATACGACCGGTTTCTAATCTGATTATGTAGCCTGGAGTGTATCTGGGCAAGAACCTACGGATAAATATGTCTTGTATACTGTCCAGTAAGTCTTTATGCTCTGTTGCCCACAATGGAGCGGCATACACCAGGACAGCTCTCACTATTGTATCAAAGAGTTTGATTGATAAATTTATTGACTTTGCTTTTGATTTTATTAGTATTGGGTGTGTGGCGTTAATTTCTGTAAGTGCTTTTCCTTTAAAGTAATTTGCCGGGTGAGTAGTTGTTATTGTTGGTGTCAGAGGGAATCCCAAATATGTATATCTTGAAGTTATTGTTATGGGTGTATCATTCCAGAACCATCTATCCTTATTTGAGGGTTTACCTCCATTACGGAACACCATAATCTTTTACTTGGACTCATTTAGTGTCATTAAGTTCTCATCGAGATATTCTTTCAGTATTTTGATCTTCTTTTGGAGGTTCATCCTAACCTCACCTATAATTGCTATGTCGTCGGCGTACAGCAATAAATGGATATCTCCAAATTCTGGAAAATTTACACTCGGCAGGTCTGAATTATTATAAATTTCGATTGAGTCCGTGATAAATAATATAAAGAGCAGTGGGGAAAGTGGTTCTCCCTGGAGGACTCCCGAGTTTATCTTGATACTTTCCGTAAATGATCCCTTCCATCTGATAGCTATAGTTGCTTGTTCGTATTAACTTCTGATCGTACTTATGAATTGGTAACTTATGCCTAGGTTGTAAAGTTTTTTCCAAAGTATTGAGTGAGGTACAGTATCAAATGCCTTCCTTAGATCGACAAAAAAAAAAGACATAAAGTTTTCCCCTTTTTTTCTTAATGATAGTTGGATTAAAGTAGTTAGTGTAAATATGTGGTCAATACATGATCTTCCTTCTCTAAATCCCGCTTGGTTTTCCGGTATAACCCTTCTTCCCTCGACCCATTCCTCCAGTCTTGATCTTAGGATTGAAGTGAAAAGCTTTGATACATTGCTAATCAGTGCAATACCTCGGTGGTTGAAGGGGCTGTTCTTATAACCATTTTTAAAGATTGGGTGTATAGTGGAATTAGTCTAAATTGCTGGGTATTTTCCAGTCGTCATAACACTATTGTAGAGTTGTTTCAACCGCAGTATGTACGAATCAGGGAGTATTTTTAATACTTCATTGGGGATGCCATCGGGCCCGCATGCCTTGTTACTCTTCAAACCAGCTACCTCCTTGTATATGTCTGCATTGGTTATCTCTGAGTCCAATATAGGATCGTTCTGAGAAATCACATTATGTAAATTACAAATTCTCAATTTTTTTCTCTGTAGTCATTAGTTCGCGGTAAAGGTTCAGCCAGTCCTGTATAGCTATTTCTCCTTGGATTATTGATGTGCTTTTGTAGAGCGCAATAGTTTTCCAGAAGGTCTTTGAGTCTTTAGCATTTCTGAGTATTTCCTGTTTTTCATTATCAAAGCATTTCCTTTTTAGATCCAATAAAGCGAGATATTTCTTTCTGGAAGAAGCATAACATTCCCTGTCTTCCAATCTATTTGTTTTACGATATTTCTTCAGACTTTCTTTTGCCAGTTTTTTCATATCATAGCAGTCCTTATCGAACCACGGCTTAGATTTCCTGGGGCCGCCCTTAATTGAGTACGTTATTTTTGCAGATGACATTGCTTCCAAAATTCTCTGATTGAAAGTATACACAAGGTCATCGGAGGCATTACAATAAAGTCTTAACCACACGAGAGAACGTTGCATGAAGTGATAGCTATTGCTAAAGAGATTTCTATTTTCTACAACAGCATATAACCTAAGTTACATAAAGACTGGTGTAAAGTTATATTCAGAGTGGTGGTGTCTTGTCCATTCTCCATGGAATGGGGGGTGCCATTGCCCCGTTAGTCAGCCACATTTCAGAGTTCCCTGTTCATGGTTACCGTAGCGGCTCGAGGCTCACGACACCGTACTTCACCCTACAGGGCAGTCCCTTACTTGTGCTGCTTCTCCCGCCCGCCATGTAGATATATTAACAGTAAGAATAGTATATATGAATTCATTCACTGAATTTATTAAAATTAAACCGGAGTGTTACAGGGTGAACCACTATCTCATTACTTATTCTTACTTTTTATTAACGACCTGATTAGTACTTTTGACTGCTCGGATATACCTGGTATTTATCTGCCAAAGCATGGAAATATTGTTACTATATGCAGATGATATTGTACTGATAGGCGAATCTAAGAACAATTTGCAGTTAAAAATTAATATGATACGAAAATATGTTGAGGAAAATATGCTAACGCTGAACGAAAACAAATAAAAAATAATGGTATTTCGCAATTGTGGGAAGCGCTCAAAATCCGATAATTGGTATTGGGGACAACACACACTGAATGTCACGGAAAGATATATATATCTAGGATATCCACTCACCTCAACAAACTCTTTTAAGCAAGCCGCATTATACTATAAGGGTAAAGCTCTCGCGGCCAGTGGTGCGGTATGGCCTATTCTGACCAGGTCGAAGATGAACTCTCTTAAATCCTCTATGAAACTTCTTGACGCGATGGTTTTATCAACCCTGCTATACGCGGCACCTGTTTGGGCAAATGAGCATACACTAATTGTTGATCAAATTCAGGACTCATTTATGCGAAGATATCTAAATATACCAAGATACACCCCCGGATACATGCTCAGGATAGAATTGGGAAGAGTGTCACTCAGCGTTATAGTCTTGAAACTTACCTTAAAGTTTTGGTTGAGAATGCTGGGAATGGGTGAAACTAGACTGCCGCTGCTCTGCTTGTCACAGCTGTGGGAAATCTCAAACGCAACGAAAATATATAGGTTTCACGGGAAGTATAGTTAATATTTTAAACAACACCGGATTTCAATGGCTGAATTGCTGCACAGACTAGAACATTACAAAGAGAAATTCCCTACATAATCAGGACTGCAATAGACCAGTCTCTGCAAAAGGATCACACAAGAATAATAAATTCAAGACTTTACCCCCACTATAAAAACATCTGCTCAACTCCGTTACCGGAACACTATCTGTCCAGCGATTTCCCGCTCCGGGTCAAACGGTGTATTGCCGGACTGAGAATCCTCTCGGTGCTCTTTGCTGATGATCGGCCCAGAATATTTAAAACAGATGGATGGACATGCGAGATTTGCGGGACAAGAATGGAGCCGGGGCTACATCACCATATACTCTCATGTATGGGGCTGAAAGACGAACGAGAAGTGCTCCTCAGTGAAATAGGCCTTGAGGGACTCTCTTTGGAGCTCCTGTTGAATGAGGTGGTGAGAAACAGAGCTGGAGCTTTTGCGTTGTTCAAATTCTGGAAGACGGCTGAAGAGAAGAGGAGGCTATATACATAATCTAATTGATGTAAATAATTATATGCAAATAATCTATGTCAGGATTAGAATGACGAATCCTGTATGGGACTTTGATTCCAGTAAAAGGCTTATTGCTGCTGTTGTATATAGTCACAGTGTAGAAAATACTATACTATACCTACTACATATAGGTTTCTCTCTGTATTCTTAGTTCTCTTCTCTTCAATTACTCTGTAAACTGGCGAATCCTATATAGGACGAGAGGTCCTCAATAAAGGCCTTTTGTTGTTGTTGTTGTAGAATCTACTTATATATTTGCCTTATTCTGTCTGTTTGTTTGTCTGTTTGTCTGTTTGTCTGAAGCTCACGGATAGAATGCGCGCTCATTGGCTGCCAGGGAACACGTGTCCTCCCTGCCCCCCTCTAGACAACCCTGTTATTCAAAAACCATACATCCATTGCGACGACGGAGATAGGCTTAAGTTTGCTGCTCCACACCTGTTGACCTTGGGTCATCGTGTGAGTCACAGCATGATGCAACAAAAACACTCTCTCTGGGGATTGCGGCGTCAACAACCTGTAAGTTTGCCTCTCTCATAAACCTGTCTATACAGACCACCCTGACTATAGCGACCACTCTAGACAACCCTGTTATCAGCTGCCCGTCTATACAGACCACCCTGTCTATAGCGGTCACCTTAGGCAACCCTGTTATCAGCAGTGTGATACATCCACCTGTCTATACAGACCACCCTGTCTATAGCGACCACTCTAGACAACCCTGTTATCAGCTGTGTGATACTTCCCCTGTCTATACAGACCACCCTGTTAATAGCGACCACCCAAGTCAACGTTTTTAAAATATATTCGCACTCGGGTAAACCCCGGGCGTTGCCCGGGCCATTCGTCTAGTAGTATATATGTTAATTAAATGATGCTACAGGTTTCTGGAGATGAGTTTCCTTTTTTATCTTTATCAACGTAATCTCGAGATTTCGGAAATTTCTCTCTCTCTGCCCTTCTACAGGAGAACATGAAAACGTATGAAATTGATGTTTTTATTCCTTTAGAAGGTATAAATGCCGGAAACCTGTAGCATCATTTCTTTTATATTCAGAAGATTTAAAATCAATTATTTTTATTTTACTTATCTCTAGTACACGTGGTACAGGACATGATGATCATGGTGGGTAGAAGTAAGTGACTGCTTATACTCTAGGTGCACCACATGTCTACTCATGTGAAAAGCAGTTCGACTTTATATTTACAAATGTGCCAGAACCCCGTTTGGTTACTTGCACTCGCTGGGAGAGGGGGGGGGGGGGGTGGACCTTTACAAGAATCGGGGGCCATCGGAGCAAATTGTTTTATCAGAAAAAAGTGCATAATGCGAGAATCGAACCCAGGTCGTAGCGGTTGAAAACCAACGGTTTAGACCATCCTTCCACCGACTTCCTAAATCAATCAATAGTATGTCTATATTAAAAACATGAAAAAGGAATTTCCTGACTGCTCACAAAAGCATTTTAGATGTTAGAGCGCCGTCTAGTGGAACACAAAAATCTGCAAATATTGATTTAACTTGTTCTATGATATTTGGCCAACCTATTTTCACGAATTGATTTGTCAAGAAAATGGGTTGGTCAAATATCATGGAACAAATCAACGTTTAGTTGATTTTTGTTCCAATTGAGATGGCGCACCTTTATATAAAATACTAGTGTAAGCGGCCAAAAGAATTTCCCTTTTTTTGTTTTTAATATATACATATATTATTTAGAGAACAAATTTTTGATTACCATTATTATATTGCGATATAATGAAAGAATACAATAAGCTCCTTTTATATAATCTCTCAGGCGTGTTCAAAAAGTATCGCGACTTTTGTGTTTTTTCAAAAATTATTTATTTATTCATGAATACCTATTTTGTCCCCTTCAAAGTAATCCCCATGAGATATTATACACTTGTGCCAACGGTTTTTCCAATCTTCGAAGCACTTCAAAAAATCATAAAAAAAAAAAATCTTTTCCAGCTCCTCCTTCGATGCCGTCTTTATATCGTCAAGCGTAGCGTAACGTTGTCCTTTCATGGGCTTTTCAGTTTAGGGAACAAGAAAAAGTCACAGGGGGCCAGATCTGGAGAATACGGTGGCTGCGGCATTTTTAGTGTGTTGTTTTTGGCCAAAAGGTCGCGCACAAGCAACCATGTGTGAGCAGCAAATTGCGCATAACTTGCAGGTAATATTCCTTATTGACCGTTCTACCCTGTGGCAAGAACTCATGATGCACCACGCCACTGCAATAGAAGAAAACTGTCAGCAACACTTTCACATTCGACCGAACTTGGCGCGCTTTTTTCGGTCTTGGTTCGTGCGGCAGCTTCCATTGAGATGATTGAGCTTTGGTTTCCACGTCATAACCATAAACCCACGCTTCGTCACCAGTTATGACCCTCTAGAGCAAATATGGGTTGTCGCGGACAGTCCAACTACTCATTAGCAATGTTCATGCGATGCTGTTTTTGGTCGCAATTGAGCAATTTTGGTACGAATTTCGCGGCGACCCGTCTCATGCCCAAATCATTGCTAAAAATCGAATGGCACGAGCCAATCGATATGTTTAGTTCCTCAGCAACTTCTCTAACGGTGATTCGACGATTGGCCAATGTCATTTTCTCCACTTCATTAATTTTTTCGTCTGTTGTTGAAGTGCTCGGGCGTCCGGCACGCTCTTCGTCGTTCACATCTTCTCGGCCTTCTGAGAACATTTTGTACCACCGATAAACGTTGCTTCGGTCCAAGGTAGCTTCTCCGTATGCCACAGACAACGTTCGGAATGCATCCGCGCACTTAATTTCGTTTTTCACACAAAATTTAATACAGGTTCTTTGATCCATTTTTTTTTTTGAATAGGTAAAAATCGAAGACGATCCAAAACACCTGCAAGCAAAGCAGCTGTCAACAATTAAGTGAACATTCAAAATGGCCGAGATTGTCGGCATAAGTGAGAGATATGAGTACCAACATAAAGCCACAAAAAGATCGAAATTCGAATATACGTAACCCGCGAAAATTCAAAAGTCGCGATACCTTTTGAACACACCTCGTATATATAATTTTTTAAAGAATATAATTTATTCTATTTTCTATTAATTATTCTGAAAATAGAGCAGTTCATACTTAAATCATTAGATAGTAAAAAGGCATATATTGTATTGAATAAAATATTTATTTGCCAATATTTCGGCTGGCTGAACGCCAACCTTTATCGCTATTTCTGCGCTGAGTTTGTGTATACAAAAATGTAATGCCTCGATAAAGGTTGGCGTTCAGCCAGCCGAAATATTGGCAAATAAATATTTTATTCAATCTAATATATGCTTTTTTACTATCTATTAATTATAAAAATATTTTGACCAAAATATGTTTAATACGCCATTTTGTCTTATTTTAAATTAATATGTTATTCTTTAAGCAGTTCTTGAAAAACGATGTAAATATTGTAAATATTTGCCCTTTTTATCATTTATAATAATATTTAATTCACTTAACAAATTCTATAATAACTATGGGATATATATTTTTATATTTATATATAAATAATTACCTTGTGGTTTCTTCTATCTACTTATGTTGTTGTTTATTTGTTTAATGTATATGTTTATCAAATGCTTCTTAATTTTTATTTTCTTCTGACAATTCTGTTACCTACTCTACTATAATATGAAGTATTGTAAATAGTTTTCACGCGCAATTATCCAGATCGGATATAGCGTGTCTTATTTGCGCAACTGGTAATAAAATGGGATATATAGTTAAACCTGTCTATAGCGTCTCCTCTTGGGACTCACCAAAATAGGGTGCTATAGAGAGAGAGGGTGCTATAGACAGGTCACTTTTAAGGTAAATCGCATCGTACTATGTATTTAAAATCGGACGCTATAGAGAGGGTAGGAGCTATTTTGAGGGGGCGCTATAGACAGGTTCAACTATATATTTTTATATAAACCTTTCGGATCTTCAATTCTCTCACAAATAGGTTTGATAAAAGGACCTCCCAAGGGAAAAATATAATATATTTTACAACAAAGTCTTTTTTCACTCATCCACCTAGTAATATAATAATTATCTAAATATTTTGGCCTTCGAGATATAATTTTAAACTTTTTCTATATTCATTTTATAAACGATTGTAAACTATTTATTGAGGGGGGAGTTACTCTTTCTTCTCAATATTGATGCTGTCTTTCTTTACCTTGAGAGACGACCTAGTGTTTAGTCCAGCTACTTTACCAGCTCGGTAACTCCAAGGAAGAGGCTCTAAGGACGACTATCAACTATCCAAAACTTATCCAAAACTAATTTTATTGAATATCATGGTCAATTTATAATCTAAGACACGCAGTCAATAGTCGAGGGAAAAAATACATACTTGTCATACTTGTCCTATTCCAGGGATACAGGACTGACCCATTCTAATCAAGGTTGACGTTTATGGCATCAAATCTTTGTCCACTTTCGTGTGTGACCACTTTATGAACTTGAGAATGAACAGTTCTGACTTACCCGAACCTCCGATATACGACCACCTTCAGGAGAGACCAGAAGTATCTCTGTTTTAGGAAATGGTCTTTCATGGGAGGTTCTGCAATAAATATCTTAGTAAGTTCACGAAGGTGAGCGAACAATGAAGTTTCCATAGGGAAGGAAAGTTTACAACTCCGCCTTTGCCGGCCCCAAGCCCATATGAAAATGGAGGAGAGGTAACAGTAACAAGCTCGCTAAAAAACCTGGGCTCAGTTGGCCCGGCTTATAGTACCCTGTAAGGGCTCCTAATCCAGGGATACAGTATGAGCAGCGTCTGAACTCCATGTTAGGAGCAGCTGCACATGGCGTCTGTTCCTCATGTCAGAGGCGGCCATTTCTTTTGGATCTAAGTCGACCTGCTACTGAGTAGTGCTCCCAGTCTTAATGACAAAGGAAGACGCATTCTACTTCACCCAGTCATAATGGTTGTCAAGTCTCAAGCTCTACAAGCTTGACACCCTAATATGATTGAGTGTAGATAATTTAAAAACGAAGAAAAAGCAATAAGACAAATAGGTATTCTTCTTCTTCTTTCTTATCGCCACTCAATCATATTAGGGCATCAAGCTTTACAAGCTTGATTGATGGAGGGAGATAAGAAAGAAGTAGACATATTTGTCTTTTTGCCTTTTTACTTCGTTTTTAAATTACAAATATATTTACATAAAAACAAGGTTGATACTCTAGTAGTCGTTAAAATATTCATAGGAATGAAGAGGATTTTAGTTTTCATCCTAAAAACTAGTTATCTAATTATGATAGTTTTATTTTTTGGTTATAATAAGTAAATTTTAATATACTCAGTTTATTTATAGTTATGTTGCCATGTGCATAAATTCATATCTGCTATTCTGCCCTCGAAATATTTTCAAATACTGAAGGTTTGATGTGAACTCCTCAAGACTAGTACTTTTTAATTTCCAAATTAATCTAAGGAATATTCATATGTGGTGTGTTTAGCTTTATATATGTTTAGCCTCCTTTTAAAAACTAGTTAAATAATAATGATGTCAATATTATTTGGTTACTATATTTTTCCCCTCTAACTAGTTAATTGAGAAGATAGAAATAAAGACAGGCTAAGGAACAGCCCAAAGCCAGATAAGTTTATAAGACAGGCTAGGGAGCAAACCACAAAGACAGATTAGTTACAAACCAAGACAGGTTAGGGAACAAACCAAAGCTAAAGAAGATACAAACCAAGACAAGCTAGGGAGCATTTCAATGCCAGAGAAGATATAAACCAAGACAAGCTAGGGAACAAACCAGAGTCAGAAAAGGTACAAACCAAGACAGGCTAGGGATCAAACGAAAGTCATAAAAGGTACAAACCAAGACAGGTTAGGGAAGAAGCCAAAGCTAAATAAGATACAAATAAAGACAGGCTAGGGAAAAAATCAATGCCAGAAAGGGTACAAACCAAGACAAGCTAGGGAACAAACCAGAGTCAGAAAAGGTACAAACAGAGACAGGCTAAAGAACAAATCATATTCCGAGAAGATGCAAACCAAGACAGACTAGGGAACAAACGAAAGTTAGAAAAGGTACAAACCAAGACAGGCTAGGGAACAAATCAAAGCTAAAGAAGATACAAACCAAGACAGGCTGGGGAACAAGTCCATCCCAGAGAAAGTACAAACCAAGACAGGTTAGGGAACAAACCGAAGCCAGAGAAGGTATAAACCAAGGTAGGCTAGGAAATACTCGAATGCCGGAGAAGATACAAACCAAGGCAGGCTAGGGAAAACCGAAGCCGAGAGAAGGTACAAACCAAGGCAAGCCAGGGAATAAACCAAAGATAGAGAGATAAGTTACAAACCAAAGCAGGCTAGGGAAAACCGAAGCCGAGAGAAGGTACAAACCAAGGCAGGCTAGGGAATAAACCAAAGATAGAGAGATAAGTTACAAACCAAGGCAGGCTAGGGAAAACCGAAGCCGAGAGAAGGTACAAACCAAGGCAGGCTAGGGAATAAACCAAAGATAGAGAGATAAGTTACAAACCAAGGCAGGCTAGGGAAAACCGAAGCCGAGAGAAGGTACAAACCAAGGCAGGCTAGGGAATAAACCAAAGATAGAGAGATAAGTTACAAACCGAGGCAGGCTAGGGAAAAAACCGAAGACAGAGAAGGTACAAACCAAGACTAGCTAAACAACGAACCAAAGAGATACCAACCAACAACACGAATAAACACCTAACCAGACCAGAGAAACTGCCAGGACAGCGTGGTATTCTGTAATCAGGGCACGGAGCCATTCAATCTTGCAAAGAACAATTCCCAATTCCGTAATTAAATTAATTAACAGTCACACCAAGATGGATTACATCAAATAATTCGCCTTCGTTTGGCGCCATTATCTAACTTCTTTTGGTGGCAAAATACGCCTCCATAGGCAACGCAGATATGGTAGAAACTTTACATATTATGTTGAATAGAATATATTTGGAAGATTGAGTTTAACATTTGATAATCCACAATAAAATATTAGTAACATCATTCCTTTGTATATATATGGATAACACTTGTGATTTATATAATTTTGATAGAGAATCTGCCTTTACATATACGACTGCACACCAAAAGCCAAAAATAGCTTCTTTTTAAAATATGCAAATCCATTTTCAAACAAACGTAGCCTTCTCCAGTCAACAATAGCGGTTTTCAACAGGATATTCAATAAAATATGCAATATCATAAAATAATCATATATTCCGAAATCAAGCAAATGCTCAATAATTCTTTATATCCTATCTCAGCAAATAATACTCTTCCGACGACATATTTATCAGAGCATATATATATATTTAGAAAATATGCATATATTAGATTTATAAATAATTTTACTATTCCGATATTCCAAGGGGAAACTCGCCTCTCTTTATCGAGGTTGTTTGTGTTTCTCACTAAAACACGTGATAACGCGTGTATCACTCTCGTTCTACAAGACCAATTAAATATTACAGTTAAATATTACATTTTTAGTATATATACATCGAATATGTATAATATTATACATATATAAAACGACACTTGAAGTTGCACCGCATGAGTTTCTTTTCGACGAAAAATCAAATTTTTATTTCAAGGTGAAATATCGACTATAATTTGTAACCTTTTTGGATGAGGTATGAAAGGATGAATTATGATGAACGGAAAAATAAAAGTTTCCAGGGATGGGAATCGAACCCACAATGTTCCGCTTACCGGGCAGATGCCATGTCCACTAGGCTACCCTGGACGTATTTTTCCGTTCGTAAATGATACATAAAGTAACTTATAATACAATATAATACACTGCGGCCTGTGATTGTAACGGAAAAATACGTCCAGGGTAGCCTAGTGGACATGGCATCTGCCCGGTAAGCGGAACATTGTGGGTTCTATTCCCATCCCTGGACACTTTTATTTTTCCGTTCATCATTACTCTTCATAATTCATCCTTTCATACCTCATCCAAAAAGGTTAGAAATAGTCGATATTTCACCTTGAAATAAAAATTTTATTTTTCGTCGAAAAGAAACTCATGCGGTGCAACTTCAAGTGTCGTTTAACAATCACAGGCCGTAGTGTATTATATTTTATTATAAGTTACTTTATGTATCATTTACGGACGGAAAAATACGTCCAGGGTAGCCTAGTGGACATGGCATCTGCCCGGTAAGCGGAACATTGTGGGTCCGATTCCATCCCTGGACACTTTTATTTTTCCGTTTATCATTACTCTTCATAATTCATCCTTTCATACCTCATCCAAATAGGTTAGAAATAGTCGATATTTTACCTTGAAATAAAAATTTGATTTTTCGTCGAAAAGAAACTTATTAGGTGCAACTTCAAGTGTCGTTTTACAATCACAGGCCGCAGTGTATTATATTATACATTAATATTGTTGTTTTATCTGAACATCCTCGATAAAGAGAGGCGAGTTGCCCCTCGAAATATCGGAATAATAAATATATGCATATTTTCTAAATATAATTCTAATTATGGATTGCTCAATCTTCAATATATATATGTTATATTAAAATATTTTATTTAAAAAATATATATATATTTCATAGATACAAATACTCTGTTTAAATCTACCGCCAGAGGTCGCGCTTTCTCTATAAATACTCATTGTTGTTTTCCCCGTTGGCCGACTAAAACCTTTGTACATTATGTAAATAATCTTTTGTTTTCCTTATTCTACTCGCCTTAAGCCAGGTAGTGCTTTTATCAAATTATGTTTATTATATTACCCTAAAGCTCAATTAAAACCATCTCTGATCAATACTGTTTTTATTATTTTACTTTTCAAGATTATAACCATGACTGCATCACCAATACCATAGAAATCTCATCTTTTTTATATATAATATATATAAAATAAAAGGATTTAAAAGCGCGAAAGAAACATTCGCGCTTTTAAATCCTTTTATTTTATATGTATAGATGGCGCGTTATTGCTTTGTGTTAATATAATATATATATACTAGAGGATGTGAACCCGGCTTCGCCCGGGTTTTATCCGAGTGAAAGTTTTCCTAACGAATATTATTGATAATAATATTCCGGAACACACACAGAATATTATGATAATACAGTCGAACTTGGATAATTCGAACCCCAAGGGACCATAAAAAAATTCGAATTATCCAAAAATTCGAATTAAAGATGTTTTGAATAAAAAGGCTTAAAACAATAAAAATCTCACAATTTCGATCAATTCCTTTATTAAGAATAACATTAGTTGCTGTAAATTTACATTTTTACCGTATATTTAGATTATGTGCAATAATTGTATGTATATACTATATACATATTAAAAAATTTCAAAACTGATGTATTAATGTAAAAAAAAAGGCAGATTGCTGGTTTAAAAAATGTACAGATTATTCTGCTTCGTTGGAACTCTGAAATTTAATTTTTGCCAAAGAAGTCAGAAATCTTAGCCTGTTTTCTAGAATTAAGTCTTTCAGTAAGGACAAAGGATTCTAACATATTCAACGAGTGGAAAATAGAGGGACTTACGTCATTTTTACTTTCAAAAAAAGCGTCTAAGTTGCATGATATAGTTCGTTGCTTCGGCCGCACTTGGAACGTTCATTTCCACGGCAACTGATGACTCGTCTTCATCACCCGATGCCTCGTCGCCGTCTTGTTTTTCAATGTTGTGGTTGAGCACTTCAGCGATGATATCTGCGTCGGTTATCTCACCACATACTGCAACATCGTCATCCACGTTTAAGAAATCGTCATACGAGATGGTAGGATTAGAAATGACGTCCTCCCAGCCGTCAACTGAAGGCATCGTTTCCGCTATAATATCATCTGCATTTTCTTCATCCTCCTCCTTTTTTTACGAAACCAGCTTTTTTAAAACAGTGTTTGATCGTTTCGGACGTTACTTGGTCCCAAGCTTTCTTACACAATCGAGGGGCTTGAAGAACGTCTAGTTTGATTTTAAGGGCTTCGGAATCTCCTGTCAATATGTTCTCAACTAGAAACCGTCTGTAAAAATGCTTAAGATTTTTGATGACTCCCTTGTCCATGGGCTGGATAACCGAAGTCATGTTGGCAGGAAAAAAAATTACTTCCACATTTTCCATTGGAAGGATTGAGTTGTGTGCAGTACAGTTATCGATAAATAAAATAACTTTTTGTTTTTCTTTTGTGAACTTTTTGTCCAAGTTCAACAGCCACTTCTCAAAAAGATAACTAGTCATCCAAGCTCTTGCGCTGTTTGCATAGTCCACTGGCTTCGTTTTGACGTTCTTGAAACAACGTGGATTGGCTGCCTTGCCTATCATCAATAGAGGAAGCTTTTCAGATCCATCCATATTTGCACCAACCAGTAGAGTGACTCTCTCTTTGCTTAGTTTTCCCCCGTGACATTTTTCATGCTTAAAAACTAGCGTTAAAAAAAAAGACCCGTTTCATCAACATTGAAGACGTCTCTAGCGTCTTTATCCTGGATCAATTCCCGTAAATTAGCTTTCCATTGTTCGGCTACTTGTAGATTAACGGCCCCATTTTCTCCACAAATGGTTTTGAACGAAATTTTGTTGCGTTCTTTGAAGCCATCTAGCCACCCAGAACTCGCCTTAAAATCGGTTTTCCCCATTTCAGTAGCAAATTGTTCAGCTTTGCTTCTTATAAGGTGACCACTCACGGGAATCTTCTTATCTCTTGCTTGCTTGAACCATTTTAAAACACATTTGTCCAAATCAGGATTTCCCGGCTCCCTTAACCTTTTTCGGCCTTTATCACACTCACTTTCACTCCTGAGAATTTTTTCTTTATTTTTTAAGTACGTCGACAACGTGTTTCGAGGAATCCCAAAGTCCTTAGCAATATCGGATTTTTTTTCATCCCCATCTCTACTTCTTTAATCGCCGCTATTTTTCAGCCAACGTCAAAATTTTGTATGTTCGAAGCGCCGACATATTCGCTCCTTTTAGCTTTCTTGATAAATAAGGAGTCTCAAAAATCCAATAAAAATGAATTTATTATATATAGTACTTCTCTTGCGGCAAGATATTGCCACGTGGAAAATTAGGAAAGACAAACTTCGGCGTGACAGCAATTTATTTAAGGCAAGGACAAACTATAATTGATAAAATAAAAGATAAGCAATGAGGGAAGTTTACAGAGTAGCAAAATATAAACATAAAAATTGATAACTCTGTTAAGAAAATAATTAATAATAATAAAATAACAAATTCGTTGTTACAATATTACAACGTCATTTCGGAAAATTTCACGCCTTGAACCGGCATCAGGTCCTTATTTTAACTCGTAAAAGTTCGAATTATACAAAACATAATTCGAATTAACCACGATTTTTTAACATTATTTATATAGGAAATTCTAGGGACCAAGATAAATATTCGAATTAAAGAGGTTTTCGAATTAAAGAAGTTCGAATTATCCAAGTTCTACTGTATTGATAATAATATTCGTTACATTATAAATTTATATAATATATAAAATATATTTTTCGAGAAAACATATCCACTCCCTCTACTGAATAGATTTTAAAAAATATATATATAAATAAAAATATCTAGAGATATACTACATGATCTTAGCTAAAAGGCCGAGAAACAATATTTTATATATTGAGATGACCTGGCTTCGTGTGTCTTCTGCTCAAGTGAATGTTTCGCTGATAGAATTTTGTTCCTGCCTACTAAAAATTATTATCTGGCTTCGCGCGTGGTCTGCTTTAGTGAATATTTCCCTAAAGAATTTTTTATGTCAATCAAGCATGATACAGCAATATTGTCATAATCATTTCTGAATAAAAAATATTGTTGCTCAGTACTTGGTTAATTATAATTTTTCTTGGTTAAAAGTGAGACAAAAAACTCTTCTAGATTTAACTCTCTGCCCTGTTCAAATTTCAGCGAGATTAGTTACATATTGAGGGCGTGCATAGCCGTCAAACATATATATCAGTGATTCTCAACCAGTGTTCCGCGGTAATTTTGTGTGCCGCGAAATTCTAAAAATGTGCCGCCGAATTTTAGTCATATGATTATGTTCACGTTTGTATTGGTTTTTCTTTTTTTCTTTTTCATTTTTTTACTTTTTAAAATAACGAAATTAGCAAATTGAATGTTAGAGATGTATATTACTTATATTTTGCATAGAAATATTGATACATAATTTGAATTTTCTTGCATTCAAGTTAGCAAAAGTGTGCCGCGAAATTCTAAAATTGTGCCGTCAAATTTTCAAATCTTTAAAATAATGCCGCAACAAAAAAAAAAGGTTGAGAATCACTGATATATATATATATATATATGTTCCCGGCTTCGCCCGGCTTTTACCCGAGTAAAGGTTTGCCTAAAGAATATTTGTTAAAACGATTCTAGCAAACATCCAATCCCTACTGAATCTATACTTGTCTATACTCTCAATAATTTAAAAATATTTCCCGTCCCTTGAAAAATACTCGATAATTTGGATAAAATCAATATTAATTGGGCCACTCGGTAATTTGAAGTTGAAGGAATAGTATCTTGTCACAAACGAACATTTGTAAATAACTTTATTTAGCGAATGTACCTGGCTTCGCCCGGTTTTTACCCGAGTAAAAGTTTGCCTAAAGAACATTTGTTAAAACGATTCTAGAAAACATCCTATCCACCTATATATAGAGTTATAAACGTATATATATAAATATACAAATATTGTTATATGCGTTTAAATATATTTTTTTGAAACACATAATTTTTTTGAAAAAAATTATTAAATTTTAAATAAGTTATTTTCTTTATATATATATATATATTAATATTGAAATGCCAAGCTTTTTACAACGTCATTGGAATATTATATTACTAAATCCTCAAATTAAATATTAAATTTATTATACTTGGAACACATTTTAGCATTTTTACAATTTTTAAATGCAATTTCATCAGATGCCGCTAGAGGCGCTGCTTGCGAGTGAAAGTAGAAAGTTTGCAAATAAAACTGCAACGAATATTTATTTCAAATCAAATTCAAACCAGAAACCTTCCCAGTAGTATAGTAAATAACTTCCTAAAGTTTCACGGCGATTGGATAATCTTACCTTTTAAAAACATTCATCGTGTAAACAAGCTAACAAACTACGTGTAAAATTTTTAACCAATCCAATTCTTTTATCGTCGCGACCAGTGCGGCACCAAGCGGTAACAGGCTGGAACTAACGCTTTTTGGTTTTAATTAAAAAAAAAAAAAAAGCACATTAACCTTTTTAGTTTTTTTGAATACCCTATATGTTAAGCGAAATCTTCAGCTACCTACATGCGAAATTTCATAATGATTGATTCTGTAGATTTTGCGCAACGCGATGACAAACATCGATTTTGGATTTCATTTTTATAGATATTCTATATACAGTTATCAGCGTCATGCGTTATTAATTCTTTCACCCGTTTGCTTTTGGTTCAGTGGTAGAATGCTCGCCTGCCACGCGGGGTTAGATTCCCGGCCGATGCATTTTTTTAAATACAATTTTTAAAACTCATTTATATTATTAAAATATATGTGCTTTTCCTGTCTATGTATAAAGGAGATTATATATAAGAGATTATAAAAACAAGGTAATAAGACCAAATTCAATGATAAAGTACAATTGGGATAATTAATATATACAGTTATCAGCGTCATGCACAATTCTTTCTTAATTCTGTCACCGTTTGCTTTTGGTTCAGAGGTAGAATGCTCGCTTGCCACGCGGGCGCCCCGGGTTCGATTCCCGGCCGATGCATTTTTTCTACAATCTTTAAAACTCATTTATATTATTAAAATTAATATATACAGTTATCAGCGTCATGCGTTCTTAATTCTGTCACCGTTTGCTTTTGGTTCAGTGGTAGAATGCTCGCCTGCCACGCGGGCGCCCCGGGTTCGATTCCCGGCCTATGCATTTTTTTTTTACAATTTTGAAAACTCATTTATATATTATACAAGAATGACATCCACGGAGCCAATTTATAGTTGTAACGAATAGTATTTGAATAAAGCATTTAATCTGGTAAACCCCGGGCGTTGCCGGGTCATTCGGCTAATAAGGATATATATGTATATAAATTGCAGATTTATCATTGTGATTTATATTATTTTGATATAGACTCTGCCATTTACATATAAAATATAGGATGTAATATAATTTTAAATATAATTATTAAAATTTGAGTAAGGTGTGTGTTCAATTTCTCGCCAATATTGATTATACTTAATATTATTAAGGATTTATAAACATCTTCCAGTAACTCATTCTATGACCGTATTATTAATATAATAATTATTTATCTAATAATAATGAATATTAATTACATGTTAATTCAAATTCAACAATTTCATTAACTATTAATTATGATCTAAAATACATTTGATATATTTTAGACTTATATAATATTGCCACGTAGAAAATTATTAATGACAAACTTCAGGATGACACGGCAATTTATTTAAAGCAAGAACAACCTATGAATGATAAACAAAAGATAAGTAATGATGGAAGTTTACAAAGTAGCAAAATATAAACCTAAAAAATGATACTCTGTTAATAAAATAATTAATACTATTTTAGATAATAAAGTAAACGTCTAAGGATGAGTATCTTTTATTAAATGTTTTTCGAGTTTTCGGGATAACGCCCTTCTACATGAAAAATTGATACGAAATTAAACTTAACGATGCTATGGCAAGTTATATGTACATTATAAAATTTACATAATATCAGCTGTGTTTTAAACTATTTTAGAATTGATATATTATATTTACATACTATAGCAAATTTGGTATTTAACAAAGGTAAATTAGGAGCAAAAAGTGTTTCTCATCCCTATATCTCCCGGAGTAGTTTTCACCAGAATGGTCATGGTTGGTTATCCAATCAGAAAGCCGCCAGCGCTGAGCCTTGCGCAATCGCTACTGATTGGATCATCAGTTGTTTTCCGATTTTTCTACATTTTCCTTGGAAGTTCTAAAAAATTCTATTCTGAAATGCGCCATTTTTTCTACGTAACAATATTATGGTAAATTTCCGTAATATCATTATTTTCATACGGCATTTCTTGACGTTGTTCTCCCTTTGAAACAAACTACGTTTTAGGTTGATTTTTTCTCTTCTTCTGTGCATAAACTTCCTGAATGATCCAACAATTATTTAAAAAGTTAAAGGAACGAAAGGTTTGAAAGTTTGTGAAACGATTTTACAAATTAAAGAAAATTTCGCCTTCACAATTCTTCTTGTGGTATACCTTCTCTCGGTTATTTTTATTTTTTACAATTCTTTCTCTCTAACTACTTCATTATAAGATTTAAGGTAATAAGACCAAATCCAAATAAATAAATTGTGTGTGACGTTTCGATAACAGTGTTGTTACCATCTTCACTTTTGTCTGAAGATGGTAACAACGCTGTTACCGAAACGTTACACATTATTTATTTATTTGGATTTGATATTATCATCTTGTGTTTATAGTCCCTATATATATAAAATTCAGTGTATGTATGTGTGTATGTATGTATGTATGTGGGTATCTATGTCGGCTATACACGCCCACAATACGTAACTAATCTGACTGAAATTTAAACAGTATATAGAGTAGAATTTCAACCATCAGAAACTTAAAATTTTGGAGTTATTTTTAAAAATCATAGACAAAAGAATAAGATTAATTTTGGAACACATGTTAAAAATATAATTATGAAAGCTACGAAACTTAAGAATATATTATTCTCATTATGTGCACGTACTTGGGGCATTGATACTAGATTGATTTTATATAAAGCTATGATACGCTCTACAAATAATCACTGCAGCAAAAAGATATAAGTTGAATTCTATACAATATCAAAAATTCTTATTAGATGCATTCATGCTTATAGGACTTCATCTTCTTACATCACACATTTACTAGCGAAAACTCCTTTACTGTCCGATTATCTTGAATTATCACAAACAAAGTATAATATGACAAATTCTCTCACAGATCAAACACTCAAAAAAACCTTCAAAGAGAATTGAATAAACTATATCTGGATCAAAAGTTTAAGTTTTATCTTTCTCAATCTAATGAACTGTTCAAGAAATTCTTTCCAATTGCTGTTCCTAATTTCATTTCTTCTGATAAATTCACTACTTTATTCTTAACAGGCAAAAGACCCTTCTTAAGTTTCCTATTCAAACTGAATGTTATCAATGATCCAACATGTGAATGCCGCTTAGATGTTCAATCACCAGAGCATCTTCTTTTAACTTGCCCTCTGACTAATCAAATTGTATGTAGATACTTTGAAACATTACCAAATTCTCTTTGTGTATATACTCTATCTTATGAGAACTTTGTTAAGTTTAGAACTATTTGTACAATAATTTACAAAACACTACTAACCCATCGTGTAAATAATTAATCATATATATGTAAATAATACTGGCACAGCACAATAGTCCTTTGGACTTCGTGCTTTTTGTAACAATAAATAAATAAATCTGGAAAAATTTATAGTGAAAATTTCAGGTCTCTATCCCGAATATTCTTCGAGTTATTTGCAAATTGCGTTGCAAATTTGCCTTTTCGCTCGCAAGCAGCGCCTCTAGCGGTGAAGATGGGAGGTGATATCAGCTGACCTAATGTACATGTAAAACGTGTTTTGACAGGACATAGAGAAAATCTGGAAAAGATATTTATCGGATTTTTAGCCAATAAAAACATAAAATTAACAGGTTCTGGGCAAAAATAGTTGTTTTTTTAGTCAGAAAGTGATGATGACAATATTGCTGTATCATGTTTGATTATCAGATACAAAATTATATCGGGAAAAAATTCCAAAAAGCTGAGACCACGGGTGAAGCCAGTTCATTTTTAGTGTGCAGGAACAAAATTCTAACAGAAAAACATTCATTCGAGCAGAAGACACAAAGCCAGATCATCTCTTTATAAAAATATCGCTTCTCTGACACAAAGTTTGGAGCGGGACGTTTCACAAGAGTGACATCCACGGCGCCAATTTATAATTGTAACGAATAGTATTTGAATAAAAACATTTAATCGGGTAAAACCTGGGCGTTGCCCGGGTCATTCGGCTAGTCTATAATACAAAGTGTGCATTATATACTTTATAAGATATTATATGTTGTTAATAGAATATTTCATTTTTTACGAGTATTTTGAAATTATTGATTTGAAGATATTTTTAGAATCATTCTGTGAAGGAAGAGTCATCCCTCAGATGACATCGTTTTAACTATATAAAGCATTGTTGCTACCTTTTTGACTGTCACAAAACCTTTCGTAAATATGTAAATAGGTAAACATTTTTTTTCTGTAAATTTTCATCTTCATACTTGAAGTATTTATTTCTAATTATATTATATATATATAAAAATAACATGAAGTAAATCTATTGTAAAGCATCTTCTATTTCTTATATTATTGATTCATTTTTCTTATATATAAATCACTATCATCCCTCAAAATTGAATAAAATATAGTTTCTTTTTGCTTATCCCTAGTACACGTGGTACAGGCCATGATAATCATGGTGGGTAGAGGTTAACGGCTGTTTTTACTGTAAGTGCACCACATGTCTACACATGTTAAAAGCAGTTCAACTTTGCACTTAACAAATGGGCCAGAGCGTTGTTTGATTACTTGCACTCGCTGGTGGGGTTGAAATTTTGCAAGAATCGGGGGTCATTGGAGCATTTTATTTTTATCAGAAAAAAGTGTCCAATGCGGGAATCGAACCCGGTTCGTAGCGGTCGACAACCAACGGTTTAGACCATCCTTCCACCGACTCCTCAGAAGAAAATATAATGATCTAGAGTTGCTTCAATTTTATCTTCAAGAAGCTCATGAATTTTCATAACAATGACTTATACTCATGCATTTAAAATAGGGAAATAGTCTACGAGTACCTATAGAAGGGCGTCTTTCATGAAAGTTTGTACGATTGTATTCTTATATAAAGAAGATCTTCTCCCCGACTTTTGTTTCTTCTTTTATCTAAGATGTATCATGCTCACTGTGAGTGTACGGCGATGTAGGTGAGGCTTGAAGATTGAAGTTTGCGAGTTACTAGACCAAGTTCTGAGTTCAAGGACCCGAAGTTGAAGTAAAATAGTTACTAAAAGCTAATGAACTACCAACAAAAATTTGTAGTTAATTGTAGTTATACGACGCGCGTAGCAAGAGTCCCGGATGCCGCCCGCGAATGTGTAGTGAGGTGTTCTCCCAGCTCGCGGTTGCCGAGGCGTAGTGAGGCCGCCACATAATAATGAAATCTTATGCGAGAGACTGTTGACTTTGCTTAGAATTCTTAACTGATTCCAATAATATTAATTAAACATTATATTTATTATAAATAAACCATCTACCATATTTATAATATAATATAATAAATAAAGCCTCCAGGGCTAAGTTTCTTGTGTAAACTTTTTTATTTTCAAGCTTTCGGAATTATTAGTCCTTCATCAAAAGTTGTTATCATTAATTTATTAACGTGAAACTCCTTTTGAAGGACTGACAAGTCCGAAAGGTTGCACAAGAAACTTAGCCTTAGAGGTTTCTAAGAGAACAATGTGGGTTCGTTTTGGATGCAGCTTAGTACTATAAATTTATTCCCAGAGCTTTAAAAAGTAGATTAATAGCTATATACAGTAGATGGACTTGCCTGCATTGTCCGCCACTAGAGGGATCCTCCTCGTCACCGTCTTCTCCCTTCCGAAGATCTCGATGTCACCAGACTGACGTTCCTTCCCAGACTGTGATGTCCTCTCGGCACACAAACTCCCTTCAGGCCGACCGCTATCTCGGCTCCTTCCTTCACTACGGCATCAGCTGGCCTGTTTATCTCCCGCCCCTCCTCTGGAATCTGTCAATAAACACTTCCTTGTGGAGGGGGGGCTGCTAACCTTCTTTTCTTGGCTTGCCCAGATCTTCTCTACCTCTTCTTTGCTGCACCGCTTCAATATATACTAGTATACAACACAGAGACCTAACGACTAATTTGGGCTAAAAAGGAACAGGCTCTAATGGGTGGGGAACTTAAGTTGAAGAAAGAATATGTTGCAGAAAGATGGAATGAAAGGCCTAAAAATACCATAGCTATCAGTATTTGTCCGATAGATTAAATATAGTGTCGCTTATAAAGCCTGAAAACACCTACAACCTCCGCCAATAGATCGCGCTTTCGCCTGTTTCCGATCTGAAACTAGTGTAGGAATCGCCGACTGCTGTGGTTCTGTTTCCTGGAGCAAATGTTTGTAAATACACGTTTATATTGGCCCTAGGAGGTAACTTAATGTAAATACCCGTTGAATGTTATTCTAGGTATATGTAATGTGTAGTAGAAATGACAATAAAAGGAAGTGTGTCAGAAGTCTTGTTGCCGGTTGCTGTTGTTACTATCACCACAGTCACTACTCTTCTGGTAAGTCTCTCGTGTCCCCCCACCAGTGGTAAGGCCGAGAGATACTGCCAGAGAAAAGGAGTTTCACCTGAGTGGTGTTTCTCGTAGGTCTTTGGGCAGTCTGCAGGGTAGAGCTGCAGAGGGAGAGTAACGGGAGCCTGGATAGGTGATCCACGAAGAAGGAAGCGGCGTCGTCGCAAAGAACCGGAGGGGTCAGAGCGCGACAATATTTTGTGAAAGATAACGATTAGTTTAGACCAATAATTATCATTTATTGATAGAATGTCTATTCTTTCACAGCTACAGAAGTAATCATTTTTATCCCATCGAAGAAATGTGCGAATTTGTATATAACAAAGACACCTATGTAAAATGCAATAATTTTTGTAAATTCATTTTAGATTTTCTTTTCTGTTTGAGAAAACCAACCTATCAGTTTTAATTTTGTTTTTATTCTTGTTTATTGAATTATATATAAAATGAATTGTATATAAGCTGCTAAAATGTATTTAGGCGCAAGTATCTCAAGCTGGGATATCGCGTCCGATATGTCAAATAAAATAAATATAAAATAAGGATTAGAATCTCAAGAATAGGAATTCGAAGTTGAATCAAAGAAGAATATTGAAACCTGATTGTATAAACTGTGTTTAGAAACCGAAGATATCAGATATTTGTCCGACGAAGTGACTGTAAAAGACAATTAAAATAATTTTATTGACATCTTGTCAATACCTGCAAAAGTGCACAGTTTTCACTATTTAAAAAATATAATTATATATTTTATTTTAAAATATATTATTTTATTCAGGATTATATTTCATAGATTCAAGTGCTCTGCTAATTCGACCGCCAGAGGTCATGCTTCCCCTATAAAAACTCATTGTTGTTGTTTCTCGATGGCCGGCTCAAACCTTTTGTACATTATGTAAATAAGTTTTCCATTTTTCTTTTATTTTTACGCCTTAAGCCAGGCATTACTTTTATCAAATAATGTTATTTTTATATATTCCTTTAGTTCAATTGAAGCAATTACTGATCAAAACTATTGTTAGTATATACTTTCAAGATTTTAACCACGACTGCATTACCATAGCATAATTCTCAAGATAATCAAAATCAACAGAAATCTCATTTTTATAACATATATATATATACATAACACTATGTACAATGAATATGGCGCCTCTGTCACCTCTGCAGAGTTTATTGGAGAATCGCCAGCGCGTCTCCAGCGACACAGTGCCTGTACAAGAGACTTAACAACTAATTTAGACGGACGATGTGCGGCCTTTTATTGCCTGTCGGATGTGGAAGACATTTAACCCGATGGCCCCACAGGTCCTGGGGATTAAGTGAACATTAACAGGGAGTATGCAACTTTTCCATGGAAAGGTTGGAATTCAATGAACCCCAATTTTGCACAAATTCCAACCCACCAGTGAGTGCAAGTAACCAATGACACCTGATAAGTACAAAGGTCTAACTGATTATTATATGTGCATATATATCTATTAATCACGAATGTTTATTTTCAAGATAAAACTAACTTTTTTGGCTTTACTACGAAGAAAAATATTGGGACGGCTTGGCCCATCTGTGAAGAGCCTCCCCAAATGTTTCGCCTATTTAATCCACCAGACTGCTTTTAGAGTTCCATATTGCATTATTTAGCTTATATAGGACTCTGTAACTAATGGAATCTCAATTATTCCCCCTTACAGAGTTGCTTATATGAACAGAATGGTCTCCAATACAGTATTAGAGCTTTAAAAGGCAGTCTGGTAGATTAAATTGGTGAAACCAATTCGAGAGTTCTCCACTGCTGAACCAAACCCTCTCAATATTTCCATCGCAGTAAAAAAAGTAGAAAGTTTGTTTAATTTTGAAATTAGAAAATTCATACTTCAAAGTTATATATATATTTCTTATGTATATATAGCACGTTATTGCTTATGTTTACAATATGCAGATATGGGGTGCAATTACAGTAAATAAAAGGTAGTTGCTAACACAACCATGATTACCATGCCCTGTACTAAGTCTACTTGAAAGAAGTAAAAAATAGAGTAAAAATCTGTAACTCGAAAAAAGTTATTTTGTCGTTTTTACTTACTCCTTGAACGGCTGTTTATTTGAACTTTATACAACTTATAAAACCGACGATTTTATAAAGTAGTAAAGTAGGCCGTAAAAAATCACACGCCTTTGCCAGTCACAAGCCCAGATTTAAAAAAGAGGAGGGGGAGCAGTAACAAGCTCACATACAGGATGAGCAGCGTTTGTACTCCATGTTAGGACCGGCTGCACATGGCGTCAGTTCCTCAAGTCAGAGAAGGCCATTTCATATTGGAGCTAAGTCAGCCTGCCACTGAGTAGTGCTCCCAGTCTTAATGACATCCTACCTTACCCAATCATGATGGTTGTCAATATGATTATGAGTGGACATAAGAAACAATTTGACATGTATGAACACATATAGAGTACCGTAAGTATCAATAAAAAATAAATATATAAAAGAAGGATAATTCACAACGTAATTATATACAGAACACAGATAAATATAGCTTCCTAATGGCCCATAGTCTTTCAAAGAAGCTGTGTTTAAAAATAACAGAAGACAGCAATATACTCAAATATCAGTGCATCACACTCAATTTTATATTCAACATATTTTTCCTCAAGGCCGAAATTTAATAATAAATATTTTACCACCACTTTCATCTTTTTATTGGGGTAATATTACAAATCTATCAATAGTAAAAATCAGACAAAACAAAAGAAAAAAATGAATAAAAGATGATACAAAATTAAGATCTTGAAATTTTCAGGCTTTCCTTAAACTTCACAAGTTCAAATTAGTCTTCACAGAATTTCCATTAGGTGTCTAAGATATCTCAAATAATGTTAATTTAATCATTGACCGTGGACCAAGTGCCTTAACGAACCTCGTTACAGCTTGTTCTACCGTCGAATTTTTCTTTAAAAAAGAATGTTTAACGAGAATATGCAAATTTTAAAACCACTCCTTTCAGTTATATAGAACACACTCTCTCTTTAATATTTAAGAAAAGAATAAAAATAAAGAAAATCCATCATGTAATTCTCCTTTTAAAAGCAGCTATTCTAAATTCTAGATTAAATTCGACATGCCCCATCGACAGAATTGGCTGCATGTTAGCCGATTCTATTTCTATGTGATCACTGATAAAATCCTTAAATATTATTTATAAATCGAATAAAAACATTTTTTTTTTTTCAAATCAATGAATATTTTATTTTTATACTCTTTTAATAATTTATTATCATTTCTATTGTGTATTTATTTATTTATTTAAATAATTTACATTGAATATATATTTTTTTTTCAGAAAATAAAAATGCAGATTCAATGAATATAAAGAGAAAGCAATAAAAATATATTTTTTTTTCTATCCTTCAAAATGGAAATTTTCTTAGATGATTGATGTTTAAATTTGAAAAATTGGAAATGGAGAAAATGTACTTGAGCCAAACATGGCATAGCAATGTTTAATGGATTTTTCTTTACTAATATGAAAAGATATATATTTAGAATTACTAATAGAGAGTCAGAGGGATTTATCATAAAAATGATAAAAGAAAATGTGATAAAATATCCATTAAGAACATAATTATTTCTCAAGAAAAATTCCAAGATAATTAGATTTTATGATTGGATTTAAAATAGATTTCTAAACATTTTTTTGCTATTGAATATTTATCACAAATATCTAAAATTTATCATTTTTTCTTTATTTGTATATATACGTCTTGTACCAGACGAATGTACATAGCATTTTCGTTTAATAAATTTACAAAAACATCCATGTTTTCATTTTATGACAAGTTATTTATAATTTTTATCGTTTTACTTATCATATTTTGTTTAAAAAAAAATTTTTTTGTCTATCACTAATACACTTGGTACAGACCATGATAATCAGGTAGAAGTAGACGGCTGCTTTTACCGTAAGTGCACCACATGTCTACACATGTGAAAAGCAGTTCGACTTTGCACTTACAAATGTGCCAGAGCCCCGTTTGGTTACTTGCACTCGTTGGTGGAGTTGGAATTTTGCAAAAATCGGAGGCCATTGGAGTATTTTTTTTTATCAGAAAAAAATCGCCCAATACGGGAATCGAACCCGGGTCGTAGCGGTCGAAAACCAACGGTTTAGACCATCCTTCCACAGACTCCCCCCCCCCCCCCCCCCCAAAAAAAAAAAACTTAAACTTTTAAATTAAATATATTTAAAAATAGTTTCTATATCTTCATTACGTATTTGGAATTTAAAATTGAATTTTTATGATATATTCTAACACTGTACAAATTGGTCAACTCATATTTCGTTATTCTTTTAAATAGAGCATTTTCAATGGGTCTTTGAAATTGTATGCTAAGATTTTAGTTATATATGCTGTAGAACAATAAGTCCACCTGTTTTCAAAATTATTAGCGTATTGGTTAATATAAAATCCTATATAATTAAAACGGTAGCAATGCGTTTCTTTATTCGTGAAAAGTGCAAGATATTGGATCTTTATAAATCTTCCACAGACATAGCTATAAGTTGAGAGAATGAGGATAAATGCTCTCATTTTCTCAACTTATAACTATGCTTGTAGAAGGATTATAAATATTCGAAATCTTGAAATTTTCACGAATAAAGAAACGCATTGCTTCTGTTTATATAGGAATATACTCGTATATAGGAATGGGAATTCTCTAAACCTATAGCTATGCCTGTGGAAGGATTATAAAGATCGGAAAGCTTATACTTTACAAAAATAAAGAAACGCATTGCAAATGTTTATATTCTTATTTTATATACATTATATCAATTTTCTCTTCTAATAATATCCTATTCAACTTATTAGGCCTATGTATTATCTAGGTAGTGTAGAAATTCATGGAAGAACAAAGCAGCGAGCAAATAAAATGGACCCTATATATACATACTCATCAAAGCGTATATATCTACATCTGACCTTTTTTATTTTAAATTATTTTTTCACATAGATAATATATTAAGAGAGAGATTCCTGTTCGAATATTTTAACATTTAAACAATTTTCTACAAATGTATGTTTTCTTAAAAATGTAGTTTAATTATATTTATATATTTGTTTACACAGAATACAAGATAATAAGAAGAATAAAATTCCACAAAGCCATTTTTATAAACCCTGTTACATAGGCCAGATTTGCATAAATACATTTACATATTTATATTACTCTTAAGAATATTTAGGAAAAATAAAATTGAATGCTTTATACGGGGGCGTGTTTAATCTCGGAATCTAGGCAGTGGCCTACATTATCTAGTTAGCATTTCACAACAAGACCATTTAAAAGTGAAAAATAGAGTACAATATTGTGTGAAATTGTACTGAGGAATCAGGTGGATAAATTATGAAAAAGGCATCTTCTTATCATGCAACGAAAAGTTGCTGATGGCTTGCACCATATGTATGTAAGTAGTTACCTTTTCTTGATTAATCAAGAAAGGGTATTTGACCAATTCTGGAATAATTAATAATCAACATTTAGTTGTTATTTATTCAATAGATTGCGTAAGCCATGAGCAACCTTTTATTGCACAATCAGAAGATATATATTTCTTGTCTTTAAAGTGTTCTTTCTTCTTAAAGTGTTTTGATAGTTAACGAAAAAGAGGTATATAGGTAAATTATTCACTACATTATATATATATTCATGTTTTTCTACCTTCTTTCCTAAAGTGATATGATGATGATTAAAAATGATGGTACCAATATTGTAGGTTGATAAATTATGAATTACTTGGAGACGCAAACAGTTGCTACAATTTACCGTCCGACTTCAAGCATTCCATATTGAAAAAGTCGATCTTGGGAGGCCGAAAGGTTGTGAACCTTAAATTTTGATAGAGTTGATATGTGTCTCTAATTAATAATAATCAATATATAACAACTTATATTCCGTAACTATATTTATATGGATTTAGATGTACCAAAATAAGCACTTTTCCCTTAATTTGGGCATCAGAACGATGGAACTGTGAATCACTCTAGTAAAACCTTTACTAGTTATGATAGAGAGAATGAGAAAAAATACCGTTTCTGACAAATTCAGACAAAAAGCCAAACTGTTCAACTTGGATTTGGGCTTTGGTTTCGAAGCCGCCCCTGTATTGTTGAGAGCCAAACTCCGAAACCATTGTATACAGGTTGGCTTTTCGCCTGAATTTAACAAAAATGGTGTTTTGGCTTATTGTTTATCATCACTAGTTAAGGTTTTTACTAGGGTGATGAAAAATGCGTTCTGATACATAATTAAAGGGAGAAATGTCTATTTTGGTACAGGAATATTATCTTCCCGCAATTTTATAATGCTAGAGAGATAGATATATTATATTATGATGCATTAGCGCGCCATCTGTTATGAAAATTCGAAACCATGGTAACTAATGGTAGATTAAACTGGCGAAACCGCTAGGAGGGTTCATCACTGATGAGCAAGGCCCTCCCATAAATTTTCATTACAGTAAGGGCAGTAGAAATTGTTTATTTTAAAAAGAATCATACGCGTCTATAATAGTTTCGAATTTTCATAGATATATTTATTTTTATTTGAAAGCATGTTCTGATTAATAGATTACTATACTACCGATCCAATTATATTCAAAACACTCATTGAAAATAAAATTACATTATAGTGTAATGGAGATAGTTAAAAAATGGCTTCCACGATGGAATACATTACTAGTAATGCCTTTATTGATTTTCCTTTAATATTAATGTACCTTCTTGATATTAAATGGATCAACACGTTATGGTATTATATATAGAATAATTGGAAATATCTTTATAAACATATTTTATAGAACGACGTTTGACAAATTTTACCGCAAATGTTTCTTTTTACAGAACGAAAAATCGTAATATATTTTTAAGGAGAAATAACGACTATTCTTATCCTTAGAGATGAAGTATGAAAGGATGAATTGTGAAGAGTAATGATGAACGGAAAAATAAAAGTTCGCATTCCTGGACACTTTTATATTTCCGTTCATTATTACTCTTCACAATTCATCTTTTCATACTTCATCCCTAAGTATAGAAATAGTCGTTATTTCTCCTTAAAAATATATATGCAGTTAAACCTGTCTCTAGCGCCTCCTCTAAATAGCGCCTCCCTCTCTATAGCGCCAGATTTTAAATACGTAGTACGATGCGATTCACTTTAAAAGTGACCTGTCTATAGCACCCCCTCTCTATAGCACCCTATTTTGGTTAGTCCCGAGGGGGGCGCTATAGACAGGTTTAACTGTATATATTACGATTTTTCGTTCAAAAGAAACATTTGCGGTGAAACTTCGTTCTATAATCATAAGCCGCATTATATTGTATTATAAATATTTTAGTATCATTAATCCATATGTATTTCTAAGTTAGATGTTATATCGATTTTTATTGCTCTTTCGCTTTCTTGGCGTCGGCCTCTATCCCGAGGCGATGTAATTGACAGCTGTAGCGAAGGCTACCATATACAAGTACAATCTTGGTCTTGAGTTGGGTAACAACAGCCATCACATCGACCTGCCCACTCTGTGGGAAAGAACTCTCACTGTTTATCGATAGCGGAGTCTCTCCCGCGGTGGGCGCCACCAATGAAGACTTTGTATACATAGTATATATAATGCATTAGCGTGATAAATATTATGAAAATTCGAAGCTATTATAGACCCGTATGATTCTTCTGATAATTAAACAATTTCAGGGCAGTACCCTTACCGCAATGGAAAAATTAATGGGAGGGTCTGGCTCATTAGTGGTGTTTGCGGAAGAGCGATTGCTAGAAGCATATTATATATTTATAAATGTATGTAATTCTGCTGTCCTCAAAGCTTATGTCCATAGTTCATCTAAAATACCCATTCCAAGAGTCTACCAACAGTATCACTATAAAAGGAAGATAAAAAAATGCAATATAACAGCGGTATGGTAGATTAAACTCGCGAAACCGCTGGGAGGGTTCACCACTGATGAGCCAGGCCCTTCCATTATTTTTTTTTCCATTGCAGCAAAGACAGTAGAAAAAGTTAATTATCAAAAGAATCAAACGCGTCTATAATAGTTTCGAATTTTAATAGTATACATACAGTAGAACTTGGATAATTCCAACTTCTTTAATTCAAATATTTATCTTGGTTCCTAGAATTTCCTATAAATAGAATTTCTGTTTTTAAATCGTAGTTTTGGATAATTCGAATTATATTTTTGGTCCTTTAGGCTTCGAATTAACAAAGTTCGATTATATTTTAAATATTTTATACATTATTATTTATTATATCTATATATTTATCATCATTTAGTATTATTTAATCATATTTATTTAATTTTCTTTTCTACCTATATAATCTCTTATAACGATATTACGTATAAAAAAATGTAATAAAGAAATTTTAATCTCTCTCTGCCAAAACTACAAATCATTAAGAAATTTCAATATATTATTTTATTTTATATGTCGGGTTATTTATTTATTTATTTGACATATCGGACGCGATATACCAGCCTGGGATACTTGCGCCTAAATACATTTTAGCAACTTATATACAATTCATTTATATATATTAGGAAAAAGGCATTTCCTTATCGTGCAACTGAAAGTTGCTGATGGCTTGCGCCATCTATCGGAATAAATATCAACTATTCTCGTTGATTTTTAACGAGAATAGTTGATATTTATTCCGATAGATGGCGCAAGCCATCAGCAACTTTCAGTTGCACGATAAGGAGATGCCTTTTTCCTAATTTATGCACCTTATCCCAGTACAATATTACATTTGTACTATTTTTTCTCATTTATATATAATTCAATAAACAAGACTAAAAACAAAATTAAAACTGATATGTTGGTTTTCTTAAACAGATAAGAAAATCTGAAATTAATATTTACAACCATAATTTACGAAATCGTTTAGTTTAGCATATCAAAAACATAGTCAAGAACTCAAAAGTATTAATGTGATAATTTTAATAAATCATAAATACCTTTTTTAGCTATCTTTGTATTATAATAAGGAAGCGCTAGTAGGGATAATAAAAACTCTGTTCGCTGCATTATTTTCCCTCAAAGGTTTTGAAATTAGAAATTTGAACTATTTATGAGACGTTAAACGAATAAGCATAAAAAAGATAAGAGGAGCTTCTTTTATAAATTTATTGTGCAAGCTTTCGGACTATACGTCCTTCTACAGGCATGGATAGTTGTAAAACTAACCTAGATTAGTTTTACAACTATCCATGCCTGTAGAAGGACGTATAGTCCGAAAGCTTGCACAATAAATTTATAAAAGAAGCTCCTCTTATCTTTTTATGCTTATTCGTTTAACCAATTTTTAAAGAGTTCCTTATCGTTCAAATTTATGAGACGTATAATTATTTTAAATTAAATAAATTTTCTACTCTCCTCTTATTGCAATGATAAAAATGATAGAAGGGTCTGGCTCATCAGTGGTGAACCCTCCCAGCAGTTTCAGTAGTTCATACTACCATACCTTTCTATTATTGTAAACTTTGCTGTTCAATAGAATAATCCCTTGTTACCTTATTGAGAGAAAATATTATATTTCTCTCCAAGGATAAGTTTCTTCATGAATAAAACCTATCTCTGGAAACCTAATGTTTTCACCTTAATACTTAGCTATTTTTATTTCATACTAATATTGAAGATCAACTCTTGGAAAATATATTCTAAAAAACTATGGACATAAGCTGTGAAGTCAAGTAGAATTACAAATAATCATACATTTATAAACATTCTTCGTGTGCTGTTCATTCTGATATGATGACCAAGGCCCTTCCCATTATATATTATTGCTGTCGTTCGAATTCTAGAGGAATAAACATGTTCTACACAAGAAGCTCCTTTTTTAAAATTTATATTATCACAATATAGTAATGGTAATCAAAATGTTGTTCTCAACATTATATTTTACTAGCCGAATGACCCGGGCAACGCCCGTGTTTTACCCGATTGAATGTTTTGATTCAAATACCATTTGTTACAATTATAAATTTGGCGCCTTTAATAAATGCATATATTAGTTAATAACTATAGCCTATGTGCTTTATCTGTCTATGTACTGTTGGCTTCCGTAGGCGTCTCTTACTGGGAAAAAGAAAGAGAGGATTCCATTTAGTTATTAACTAATATATGCATTTATTTAAGGAGCGACCCGCTCCAACACAATAGTTACAAACACGAAAAGGCGAGTGGGGGGGGGGGGGGGGGGGAGCATGATGGGGGGGGGGGGCAAAGGTGGCGTGATCGTAGCCAACCAATAGGAGGGCGCCATTCCAAAAAAAAAAAAAACGGTGACAGAGACGAAAACTGAGGAGATGAAGAATGACGCTCGTAACTGTATATATAATCATTGTAAAAAAGGGGCAGTAAAAAATAGATTGTTTTATTTAAAAAACATACATGTCATAAATAGTTTTAATTTACAATAATAGATGTCGTGCTAAAGTATCTTGTTTATATTTGTAAATTAAAATTATTCAATTTAATATATAAAGGTGAAAAATAATAAAAAGGGACAGGTGGTGTTGATATAAAAACAAATTAGGCATATTCTCACCACCAACATGAGCGTTTTATCGATGGCAAAGCGCCATCTAGTGTAACAGAAATCAATTAAATGTTGATTTAATCTGCTCCCTGATATTTAATCAACTTATTTTATTGATAAATTAAGAAATGCTAACCACTAACGCGTTTCGGGCTGTTAGCCTTCGTCAGCGTTGTGCAAGCTATACCTCTACGACCATATATATAGGAAAAATAATGGAAAAAATAAAATAAAAAGGAGTACATGTGCTCCTGGTCAGGATATGCCTTTTTTATTTTTAATATCAACACCTGACATTTTAATTTATTTTTTCTATTTTTCTTTTCATGTCTTAAGCGTATTTACGCAAGTTTGGCCTTAAATACCCATTTCTTGGTTTCTCAAGAAGCCTCTGGGACCAAAAATCTTTTTGGTCACAGTGGTACAGCCTACTCCACGCTGACGAGCGCTAACAGCGCGGAACGCGTTCGTGATGGCTTTCGTTGATTTCTCAAGAAATTGGGTTGGCCAAATATCAGGGAACAGGCTAAATCAATGTTTTGTTGATTTCTGTTCCACTAGATGGAGCTCTGCCATCGAAAAAGCACATGTGCTCTTGGTCAGGATATGTTTTCATTATTTTTAAATATATATTAGTTTAAAAGGCCTATTTTAGATTTAAAAAAAAACATTTTATTCAGTGCAAAAATCCAATATTTCGCTAGGCTATATTCCTATCTTCATCAGGGTCTCTCCTTATTTCGGAATGTTTTGATTGACCACGCGATACCTTCACCCGACGATATATATAGAATTTCACACACACATATAATATATATATTTTCTGTTCCACCAGATGGCGTTCTGCCTTCTGTAAAGCACATGTGCTCCTGGTCAGGATATGGCATTTTTAATTTTGATTTCAACACCTGAACCTTTTATCTTTCATTTTTTTCATATATATAAATAGGTGCCCTCTCTTACAAATGAATGCAATAAACCTAGGTAACACCAGGAAGAAACCGGGTCTATTCTCCTCACTGTATATATGGATATATGTATATAATACAAACATTATTTATGTTAACATAGAGATTAGAATATATTTACATATGTAATATAGGAATAATTCCACAATAATTGAGAGCCTTTCACTTTAAGTTTTGTTGATATTTCTAATTAAGTACATTAAAATTTAACAAAAGGAATGTATTCACTTAGTGATAATTGTCAGCCTAAATAGATTATAATTGTATAGACTAAATATAATTACGGAATAGCGTTGCTTGATGGATTTAATTGTAATTATATGGAAACATTTCAGCAAACCATTACGGTTATATATCCATAGATATCTTAAATATCCCTAAATTATATATGTCTTCCAATGAAATACCGGGAGCTTCTCTATATAAGAAAATAATCTGTAACGTGGATGACAAGGCCAAGACACCAGAGTAAAGTTGGGAAAAGAGAGGTGGACTCTAGCGGCCCCCACTGCCATGTGGCAGGCGCTAAAAACCGCATTCCTGTGTGGGGAGGACAGAGTCTGGTGACATCTGCGGAAAGGAGAAGGCGTGGCAACTTGCCTCCGGGCGTGTGGATGATCCTACAAAGCGTTGCCTGGAGAGCCTGACATCCGAGCGACCTACAAGGCGGTGTGGGCCAGGCTGCATGTCTATAGTGTGGAGAGGAACGCTTCACAAGAGGACATCCACGGCGCCAAGGATTCTTCAGACGGGGAGGTCGAAGGCAAGTCCCACTGTTGTATTCCTTCTGTTAAGTGAGATACAATAAAGCGCTAACTTTAGCTGCAATCCCTTCGAACTCACATGTGTATCTTCGTGCCTACTGATTAGACAAAGTACACGAATAGCGTCTGGGTACGACATAACAAATCAAAAACAATAGTATAGATGTCCGAGAAATAATTCTCTGTTAGGGTTCACCACTGATGAACCAGGCCTTATTATTGTATATTTTCTATCATTCCAGTAAGTGATTGTCTGCAGAGAAGGTTATCGTTCTGGTCCTAATTAATATTTATAATTTATGTCTATTTTATCCTTAGAAGCGTTGTGAGAGTCAGTATCCATACCTCGTGTATTTCTTTCTCTCAGCCTTTAGCCATAATATATCATAACCTTCAAGTAAGACAACTTTCCATGATGTGAGGACATAGGAGGCTGGTGTCCTTACAGTACAACCTACTAGACCTACCTCATTATCTAATGTATATACATAAAAATTATGCAAATATATTTTCTCTCAATGTCTCTATATTCACCTTTACTTGCAAAACTGAAACTTTGCCTCATGTAAAACTGGCTTTACTATGTGTATATAGCTATCGTTATTTTCTTATGTAAATACTACTATGTAAATTAGGTTATGTAGTTAATAGTAATGTCTGAATAGAGAGTTTTAAAACGTACATGTATAGACATGAGGTGTCCTTACAGTACAACCTTTTATAAACCTCTACCCACCTGATTATCATGGTGTGATACTACATATATAGACATTAAAAATAAAGAAGGCATATCGTGACCAGGAGCACATGTGCTTTTTAGATGGAAGAGCGCCATCTAGTGGAACAGAAATCAACTAAACATTGATATTAACCTGTTCCTTGATATTTAGCCAACCCATTTTCTTTATAAACCAAGAAAAGCTATAGGCGAACGCGTTTCGTGCTGTTGGCGCTCGTCAGCGTGGAGCAAGCTTTACCTCTGCGACCAAAACCACGCTGACGAGTGCCAACAACGCGAAACACGTTCGTGGATGGCTTTTCTTGATTTATTAAGGAAATGGGTTGGCTAAATATCAAGGAACAGGTTAAAATCAATGTTTATTTGAATTATATTCCACTAAATAGCGCTCTGTCCTATAAAAAGCACAAGTGCTCCAGGTAAGGATATGCCATCTTTATTTTTAATATCAACACCTGACCTTTTTAATTTTTTCTATTATTTTTTTCAAATGTATAGACATCTGAAGAGACAAAGGTCGCCTCTCCTGTCAAAATAGACGTCAAAACTAGACGCCATCTATTGACCGTCGCCCCAAACTAGCGGCCTCGGGTCGGTGACAAAACCACAGCACCAGCTTTGGAAAACTGAAAAGCGTCCACCTAGAGACCATGTATTCGGGCTAATGGCCCTCGTCAGCCTAGGGCGGACTTTATTCCATGAGATCCACTCGAAAACTAATGGAATCTTCACAATCTGCCAAAGAGGTGTTTAGCTGGTTAAGTGGATGGGACAAATCTATGGCTAAAATATTGATCTAAAGAGACAAAGGTCGCCTCTCCCGCCAAAATAGACGTCAAAACTAGATGCTATCTATATGGTCTTGACGGGAGAGGCGCCCTTTGTCTTATTAGATCAATATCCTCCCGGCAAAATATCCATCTATATGTATTGACATGTTGTGTACTTACAATAGCAGCTACAAATTTCTAACTACCTTTCTTCTTATCTCTTCTATAATTACTTTCTATACGCTATTACCATATAGAGTAATTACAAAAAAGTAAAAAAACAAATCAAACTTTTATATTGATATATTTACAGAAACCTTCGGGAGCAAACAAGCCCTTTTTCAGTTAACTGAAAACGTTTAAAGTTAGCTGAAGAAAGGTTTTTCCACTAAATCTTATTTATTCATATCAATAAAAGGTTACAGAGTTTTATGGTTTCTTGTAATTTGTCGAAATATCCTCGTATAGTGGCGTAGAAATAATTTCACGTGATAGTTACATGGACAGTTTTTTAAGGTATGTGTTGACTGTGAACTAGAGGTTTTTTTATCTTAATCAATTCGTTAATTAAAATGTCTCAGGTAATCAATTATCGAGAAAAATGGCGATACTTATTAATACAAATTAGAGTTGATTGATGTTATTACAGGGAGGGAGTGTTTTTGTCGGAGTTTCAGGTAATGAGTTGGTTGAACTCGGTAAAATATGACTATGTAAATATGCAAATAGGTTTGTCTGGCGCAACTATACATATAGGTATACATCAAATGTAGAAGGGTTTATAATAACCGAAAGCTTGAAAGAATATATAAATAAAGAAAGAAACTTATCTTTGGAGGCTGTTTTATTTATTATTATTTGCATCTTTGTATGTGAAAATAATAATAATAAAAAAATAATAAAAAGGTCAGGTGTTGGTATCAAAATAAAATAAAAAAGACATATCCTGACCACGTTCACATGAACTTTTAGATGGCAGAGCGACATCTAGTGGAACAGAAATCAACAAAACGTTGATTTAGCCTGTTTCCTGATATTTGGCCAACTCTTTTTCTTGATAAATCAATAAAAATCAACCACGAACGTGTTTCGGGCTGTTGGCCCTCGTCAGCGTGGTGCAGACTGCACCTCCACGACCAAAAATATTTCGATGCCAGAAGCTTCCCGAGAAATCAAGAAATTGGTATGTAATGCCAAACCTGCGTAAACTGCGCTAAAGGTCATGTGACCGTGGTCAGGATATGCCGTTTTTATTTTAATATATATATGCATAAAATGCACCATTCCCTTTAAAATAATATAATTTATTGATAATCAAAGTGTGCAAATTCAATCAGAGACTAAGTCACAGTGCTAGTTTTAGGTCAATTCGGATCTAATACCATTCTGAACATCAAGGTTTCAAGTTCTGGCATCCATCAATACAAGAGAGGCTTCGATTTCATGGCATGCTATTGGAGGTGTAATATAATGGGTCATTATCAAAGGGAAAAGGCAGAAGTCAGCTTTTAATACGATATGAACAATATCAGTAGATAAAATGGTTATAATTTTATAAAGGAAGATAAATTGACCATGGTGGAAGGATGGTCTAAACCGTTGGTTGTCGACCGCTACGACTCGGGTTCGTTTCCCGCATTGGGCACTTTTTTCTGATAAAGAAAATGCTCCAATGGCCCCTGATTCTTGCAAAAGTCCAACCCCACCAGCGAGTGCAAGTAACAAAACAGGGCTCTGGCACATTTGTAAGTACAAAGTCGAACTGTTTTTCACATGTGTAGACATGTGGTGTACTTACAGCAAAAGTAGTCGCCTACTTCTACCCACCATATATTGATATTTTTAATGAAAGACCATCTCGGATAATACCCTTGAACGTTGATGATAGCGTAACACCCGCCATCTATGAACAAAATATGTAACTAAACGATGCTATTTCAATTTCTTTATATTGTAACGTGAAAAATTAGGGGGAGAAACTTCAGAAAGACACGGCATTCTATTTAAGGCAAGAACAAAACGTTTATAAGATACCGGATAAGCAATGAGGATAGTTTCCAGAGTATCAAAATATAAATAATATAAATAAAAATTGATAAGCTTATATAAAATAAATGCTAAAATATTGATCTGTCTTGATAATTCAATAAGATGTATCTTATCTCCATTCAATCAAATCAGGGTATCAAGCTTATAGAGCTTGTTGATGGTGTCAGCCGGGAAAGAGTAGAGTTCATCAATGGATGAGTCAATACAGTCAATAATGTGTTTTGGGGTTGCAGGTTGAGAAATGTATTGGATAATATATTGAAATGGAGTAAAAAAAGTCAACTTTCAGCTAATTTATTCCGATAGATGGCGATTGGTGATCATCACCATTTAACTAAAGAATCAGATGTTCTTTCATTCTGTGTTCATATCTTGATCTTGCCTACTTTTAACCATATTTTAAAACATGATTTTAATGGATAAAACACGCTATTTTATAGAATAGAAAGCTATTATTTCTATTAGAAAATTTTACCACAGAAATGAAAATACAAATTTCCATTTTATCATCCTGTTTTTTTTTTTTCTCTTTAATCTTTATAATTTCAAATATTTGTTTACAATGAAATATAATATAAAATAGAACAATTTGAAAAATATTATAAATAATTAAAATATATCACGGTATTGTAAAACGACGTTTGACAAATTTCACCGCAAATGTTTCTTTTGAACGAAAAACCGCAATTTATTTTAAGGAGAAATAACGACTATTCCTATCCTTAAGGATGAAGTATGAAAGGATGAGTTGTGTGAGAGAGAAAGAGAGAAAAGAGTAATGATGAACAGAAAAATAAGTGTCCCTGGAAACTTTTATTTTTCCGTTTATCATTATTCAACAACAACAACAAAAGCCTTTATTGAGGACCTCTCGTCCTATAAAGGATTCGCCAGTTTACAGAGTAATTGAAGAGAAGAGAACTAAGAATACAGAGAGAAACCTATAAGTAGTAGGTATAGTGTAGTATTTTCTACACACTGTAACTATATTCAACAGCAGCAACAAGCCTTTTACTGGAATCAAAGTCCCATACATGATTCGTCATTCTAGTCCTGACAAAGATTATTTACATATAATTATTTACATCAATTAGATTATTTTATAGCTTCCTTTTCTCTTCAGCCGTCTTCCAAAATTTGAACAACGCAAACGCTCCAGCTCTGTTTCTCACCACCTCATTCAACAGGAGCTCCAAAGAGAGTCCCTCAAGGCCTATTTCATTTATCATTATTCTTTATAATTCATCCTTTCATACTTTATTCCTAATGATAGAAATAGTCGTTATTTCGTCTTAAAATAAATTGGGATTTTTCATTCAAAAGAAACATTTGCGATAAAACTTGTCAAACGTCGTTTTACAATCATAAGCCGTATTACACTGTATTATATCACAGTATTGTAGACATCAAATTTCGAATACCATAACTATATTGTAAGATTATAAACTCAAAAGGAGCTTTTTCTATAAAAAAAATGTATTTATCTAGTTTTCGAACGAATTCGTTCTACGCCCGTTGAAGAACGATGTCGTTCGAAAGCTAGCAAAATAAACATGTTATATAGAAAAAGCTCATTTTGAGTTTATAATCTTATATATCACAGTATTCTATATATATTCAGCATATATATTGATTTAATATAAATAATCCATATATCCGATATTTCAAGAGACAGTTCAGCTCTCTTAAGCCATATTTTGTGACTCAAACTAAATCACGTGACACCCGCGCTATACTAGACAAAATTAAGAATGATAAAAATAAAGACAATTTTATTTATAGATAAGGTTCTTCGGTTCCAAAATCACTTTATTAGGTACCGCTCAAAATGAGCAACCTAGTTTATGATATTTGCAACAATGAATAATATGTGAAGGTTATTCACATATTAAACAAAATGTTAATACGGGATTCGATCCCGGTTCATAGCTGTTGGGAATCGAGGGTGTTACCCACTCGTCCACCGACTTCTCAGATAATATTCTTAAGAACTAATTAAAAGTAATACATATTTAAAAATTATATAAGACAATGGCGTCTTAAAAACTATGATTGAGATGTTTATAATATTAATGAAATAAAATAGAAAATTATTTTAAAATTAAATATAAAGGTCGCCTCTCCCGTCAAAATAGACAATAAAACTTAACGCCATCTATTGATCTTCCCCAAAACTTGTGGATTCGGGTCGGTGATAAAACTATAAAACCAGATTGACAAACTGAGAATAAATGGCGATTTGTTTCACCGTCTATTTTGTCGAAAAAGGCGACCTTTATTTTAATAGATCAATTTCCTCCCGGCAAAATTTCTATCTATATTTTAGGCATAGATTTGGCCAATCCACTTAGCCATCTAAATACCTCTTTGGCAGATTGTGAATATTCCATTAGATCCCTTGTGGATCTCATGGAATAAAGTCCGCTCTAGACTGACGAGGGCCATTAGCCCGAAACCATGGTCTCTAGGTGGACGCTTCTCATTTTTCCAAAGCTGATGTTGTGGTTTTGTCACCGACCCAGACGGCTAGTTTGCGGAGACAGTCAATAGATGGCATATAGCTTGACGTCTATTTTGACGGGAGAAGAGACATTTATTTTTATAGCTCGAGATTTCCTCCCGTCAAAATTTCTATCTATATATACACACACTAAATTTTAACATTATTGGGTTGATGCGAAAATAATGGTCGATTTTTAGTGAAAAAAAAAATTAAAAAGCAATAACTCGTTACAAGCAAACCTTTATGAATCAAAGTAAAACCCATTGGCATCTATACATTTTTACCAACGAGAAACAAGCTGGTATATTACAGTTTTAATATTTTTGAAATATTTCTATTTACGAATTTTCGAGAAATATTCTTTATGGAGTAATTTAATAAATACTCAGAGATAATATGAGATTCCACAAGTTGTCATCTGATAGATTATTTGGCTTGATAAAGAGGACCCCCGATAGCTTTTAATATGAAAATAACAAACACATTTAGTGTCTATGTATACATTATTCTGATAATACATAACAAAGTGTATCCAAATATTATCGTGTCCAGATCATAAAAACGTGTATGTTGTGTAAAAATAAATTGAATATTACTTATTCATCTAAATTGTTAATAAATAAGGTATACATAACCCAACACATTGATTATACACTTAATGAGAGAAAAAAAGATATGTAGATTAAGTTCAATTGAGAAAATTTACATATTAAATATTAGTAAACATAGAAGAAAAACAAATCTGCAGAAAACTATTTAAAATCCAAGAAACAGTAACTACTCTAACATAGATATTTCGGTTGAAAAGTTGTTTAGAGGCGGATTCTAATCTGCAGACAATGGCTTTTTAAACGCTTAATAGGATGATCCCATCCTATTAAACGCTAAAAACAATAATGTTATTATTGTCTTATGTTTCCCATGTAATTGTAATCTATTTATCATAATAATATATTATAAAGATAGAGGCTGTCTGGCCGGCATTCATAGTTCTTTAAATTAACTGGCCGAAGTATCTTTAATTTGAAGAACTATGAATGCCGGCCAGGCTACATCTATCTTTACGATAATTAAGAACAATTTTGGTTGGCCGAAGTATCTTTAATTTGAAGAACTATGAATGTATCAGATATGGCACTATTGTCTACAGAGATTGATGATATCAGAATGGCAATGAGGGATATCCAAAGAAGGTATAAGTTCGAGAGACAGAGGATAGTTAAGTGAGAGGATACGGTTGAAGAGAGAGATAGTGTGGTAGGAATAAACAGGTAGTCTGATGTCAACGATGGACTTACCATCGCCCAGAAGTCCCGGCTGGATCGCAGAGAGCAGGACGAGGATCAGCAACGTCGCCATTCCTCCAGTCAGCTGGGGACTAACCCGCGCATGCTCCTCAAACTTTACCCTGTTCGATATTGTGGGGGATCGTAGCTCCGTCTGGTGGTGACTAGCGGCATGATTCTGTGAACACCGAGTAGAACTCCATTACAGCTAGGACCAGAGAATGGAGAAGTGGATGGGATAGTGGTAGGATTGAAGACGTATGGGTTGGTAAACCTCCATTACAGCTGAGATCGGAGAATGGAGAAGTGCTAGTGGTGTTGTAGGATTGAATATGTCTAGATTGGTGGACATATACGTGTTACTGGAGTACTGCAGTAAATGGACTGGGTCAATGGACTTCTCCGTGTACTACAGCTCCGTCTGGCGGAGACTAGCGACATGACTCTGTGAATACCGAGTAAACCTCCATTACATCGGAGAATGGAGAAGTACTAGTGGTGTTGTAGGATTAAAGATGTCTGGATTTGTAGACCTCCATTACAGCTGAGATCGGAGAATTGAGAAGTGGATGGGCTAGTGGTAGGATTGAATACGTCTGGGTTTGTAGACCTCCATTACAGCTGAGATCGGAGATTGGAGAATTGGATGGGCTAGTGGTAGGATTGAATACGTCTGGGTTTGTAGACCACCATTACAGCTGAGATCGGAGATTGGAGAATTGGATGGGCTATGGTGTAGGCTTGAAGACGTCTGGATTGCTAGACCTCCATTACAGCTTTGATCGGAGAATGGAGAAGTGCTAGTGGTATTGTAGGATTAAAGGCGTCTGGATTGGTAGACCTCCATTACAGTTTAGATCAAAGAATGCAGAAGTGGATGGGCTATGGTGTCTCGAAGGACCACATGGTACTGTAAATGTTCACAATTCACTAAAAATAAGATTCGAGGAGTGTAGTAAAGATAGGTATTCGTAGGGCCATATATACATCCAAGAATTCAATTAAAACGTTGGCATACTCAGTTTCTATGCAGAATGTAAGAATGAGGAACATTTTGGTTTCTTACTTTAACAAAATCAATAAGAAATCTACGGTTTGATTTCTTTTTACATTTGTTTTTATTTCTCGAGATTTCGGGTTAACATGCTCTTCAACATGAAGACCTTGAAGTATTACTTCTAGCCAATTATAACACTCCTTAATTTTTTAGTTATAGTCCTTGTGTAAAAAGGCAACTTTCCCTTTCAATATAAAAATTAAAAAATTCGTTATTTAATGTTAGTTTACTCAAACTCAAACGCACAGTTCCACAGCAATGGTATAAGTCATAATACCAGATTTACAAACTATGAAACAACTGGTCTACCATTGTTTAAATATATGGCCATCATCAGTATTAAAAACGTCTACGATTTTGTGAGAGCTATTGTAAGAGTTAGGCAACCATTGTTAAAATTTATCTTGAAATATCACAAAGTATGAAAGAATTACCTACAAACAATACAAATTTATATTGTTCTTACTGCAATGAAAAATAGTAGGAGAGCTCTTCAGTGGCGAACCCTCCTAGCGATTTCGCCAATTCAATCAACCAAACCGCTTTTAAGAGCTATAATACTGTATTGGACGATTCTGCTTGTATATTCGAGAATACACAATAAATCAACAACCTAACACACAACAACACGACTCAATCTTAGTTATGGCATATTAGAAAATTATAAGCATAAGCTTTTAGGACAGTAGAATTACATGAAAATATTTCATCGAGTGATGCTCTTCCTCAAACAATAAAGACATGGCCAATTAGACATATATTGATTAAAAGGCAATAACGCGCCATTTATACACAAGAAATAAAATCACTGAGCACCAAAGTTTCCCCAACAAACAATAAAAACTTCTAATGTCCAAATACAAACTACTGTTTTCTTCTACAATGAAAAATAATAGTAAGGACAGTTTGTGTGTATTGTTTGTTGGGGAAACTTGCGTGTTTAGTGCCTTTATTTCTTGATATGTAAATAACTATATAGATAGCGCGTTATTATATTCCAATAATATTACAAAATACTTAATTTTTTTTACGAAGACATTATAATCGTAAATTTATATAAAGAAATATAGATAATGATTGGGTTATCATATTTCACCTATTTCTTTCTATGATAAAATATGAAAACGTATCTATAATACTTTCTTATTCCAATATTCAACAAGTAAAAGGTTTGGTTGATAAATAATTTGATGAGTCACTGAGAGAAATTTAGGCTAAAATGTTGTTATGGTGCAGATTTTAAGCTGCGGACAATGGCTTTAAGCGCTTACCTCCGCGACGTAGATAAATTTCACTTGTTATGAGACACAAATTTGCGAACCTCACAGTCTTTGGATTGCTGTCAATTGCCTCAATATTTATAGTATTCTTTACAAAATACACTCATAGACAAAAATTAAGGAAGTCGAAAGTCTTTGATGTCGCCAGTCGTCTAGTTTTTTTTTTTTTTTTTTTGAAAGAGACAAAGGCAATTTTTTTTCACACTTAGTTATCTCGTGTCTTCAATAAAGGTCACTGTGTATCAAATATATTTCAGAGTTATTTGTCTGCATCCCGATATACATGCTAAAAGGTACAACTTCCTTAAGTTTTGTCAATTCTGAATTTTACGTTATAAATGGTAAGGGCCTGGAGGAATAACAAGAATCTATCAGAAGCAGTCAAGGATTAGACAAAACCTATAATATACATAGCCTATAAGAAACATAAAAAGAGGTATGTATAAATAAGATATATAAGGTCTACAAAAGAAAATGGCAAAAATTAAACAAGAAGTCAAGGTTACGCAAAGCAAGAGAATAAACAATGTGTTTTTTTTTTTTGCTTATCCATAGTACACGTGGTACAGGCCATGATAATCATGGTGGATAGAGGTAGGTGACTGCTTTTACTATAAGTGCACCACATGTCTATACATGTGAAAAGTAGTTCAACTTTGAACTTACAAATGCGCAAGAGTCCCGTTTGATTACTTATACTCGCTGGTGGGGTTGGACTTTTGCAAGAATCGGGAGCTATTGGAGCGCTTTTTTTTTCAGATCAGATAAAATTGCCCAATGCAGGAATTGAACTCGGGTTGTAGCGGTCGAAAATAAACGGTTTAGACCATCCTTCCACCGACCCCCTAAAAAGTAGTATGTAAATAGAAATAACCTCGCCGTTTAATGAAAATCCTACCTCTATCTTGGTACGGAGCTCCTTTCGAAGTTTTTGTATTCAAATTTAGTCCGGTTTTGTACTTTTCTCTTAAACATTCATAAATATTAATGAACTATTTAATTAATGAGAGAGGATGCGCTTCTGTGTAATTATTTCTTAAATTATCAATTAACCTAATATGTCAATTAACTTAATTCTATCTCTGACAATTATTTGGTTGTTCAAATAATGAAATTCTCAAATGTACAGATCAAGTTTGTCTGCCTATTTCGTCTTTATGATAGAAAGATACCTGCTGAATCATTTTAGAATTTAAAAAAACTTCGGCCAGTAAAACCTTTTATTATCTCGAAGGGGTCGGTGGAAGGATGGTCTAAACCGTTGGTTTCGACCGATACGACCCAGGTTCGATTCCCACATTGGACACTTTTTTTTTCTGATTAAAAGAAATGCTCCAATGGCCCCCGATTCTTGCAAAAGTCCAACCCCACTAGCGAGTGCAAATAACCAAACGGGGCTCTGGTACATTTGTAAGTGCAAAGTCGAACTGTTTTTCACATGTGTAGACATGTGGTGCACTTACAGTAAAAGAAGTCGCTTACCTCTACCCACCATGATTTAATGGCTTCTACCACGTGTACTAGGGATAAGCAAAAAATATCTCGAAGTTTCGACAAAAATATTCTGTCCTGATCAGCAACAAATAAAAATTAAAACATTTAAAAAGGCGTTTAAAATTATTTTATATGAGAACGTGCAACTGATTTTATTTGGCATATCGGACGCGATATCCCAGAATGGGATACTTGCGCCTAAATATATTTTTGCAACCTATATACAATCCAACAAACAAGACTAAAAACAAAATTAAAACTGAAAGGTTAGTTTTCTCAAACAGAAAAGAAAATCTAAAATGAATATTTACAAAAATTATTGAATTTACATACTGATGGTTTACTGACATCTTAAATAAAAAAATCACCAACTATCTATTTACCTTTTGTATTATCTGAAATTTGTCCAATATCCCAAAACAATATTTTCTAAAATTTTATAAAAAGGGTATTTGATAACTTTCTGTAAAATAAATTAATTCAAATTTATGTACATAGTGTATATTCATTTACCATAAGAGTTATTATCGTAAAGATAGAGGCTGACTGGCCGGCATTCATAGTTCTTGAAAATAAAGATACTTCGGCCAGTAATTCTTTTTATTACCTCGAAGTTAAGACAAAAATCGGAAGGGGGAAAAAAAAGAGCAAACAAACGACGAGGACAAAAGATTTTGTCGAAACGTGGAGGTAATAAAAAGATTTAATGGCCGAAGTATCTATTTTTTCAAGAAATAAGAGGTATTAGTTGATATTATTATCGATAAGATGACAATGGGCTATCAGTGACATTTATTTGAACAATCTGGTGATTTTTCCTTATTTTTCAAACAATAATGAAAGCAAAACGAAAATTGCAATTATACCGCGAATGTTTCTTTCAAACAAAAATCGAAATTTATTTTTAAAGAGAAATAGCGATTATTTCTAACTTTAAGGATGAAGTATGATAGGATGAATTGTAGCCTAGTGGACATGGCATCTGCCCGGTAAGCGGAACACTGTGGGTTCGATTCCCATCCCTGGACACTTTTATTTTTCCGTTTGTCATTACTCTTCACAATTCATCCTATCATACTTCATCCTTAAAGTTAGAAATAATCGCTATTTCTCTTTAAAAATAAATTTCGATTTTTGTTTAAAAGAAACATTCGCGGTATAATTGCAATTTTCGTTTTACAATCATAAGCCGCGTTATATTATAATAATGAAAGCCTTTATTAGGTACGCTCGTCCAATACAGGATACTTCCAGATGGGTAAATAGAAGTTTTTTTAAAATTATTATCCTTAGTAGACGTGGTATAGGCCATGATAATCATAGTGGGTAGAAGTTGGCGACTGCTTTTATTGTAAGTGTACCACATGTCTACACATGTGAAAAGCACACACACAGTTCGATGTAAAGAGAAGTAAACATAGCAGTTATTCACAGAAAGTGGAGATTAAGATCGACCTTTCTTAAAGTTGGATCCATTATCTGTGTTACGCCTATTGTCTGTGCTTTTTTCCAGAATTTGTGAAAAGCTAATGCATTGGGTTTTACTTTTTACTACTTTTTCCATTAGAACATTCAGTGAATTGTTTTTACAACTAATCTTTTGACGGATAATTTCTCTCTTCACCTACATTGTAGAAAATCATAGCTAAAATCTTTATCAAACAGAGTGCATCTTATGTTCTTAGATTTCAATAATAAAACGTGATTCTTTTTAAATAGTGGAAATATAAGTCTTACTTGTAGGCAACGCATCGCTTTACAGTCATTTGAATATCACCGTTGAGTGAAAACACAGCTCAAGGATAAGCCTACAAACAGCTAGGAATGCGAAATATTATGGGAAATAGCTACTGCACATGCGTCGGACCTTGAAGCTGTTGTTGGACTCTGCGCTACCTAGAGTATAGAATCTCTATCTATGCTTCCTTCCTGTGGTGAGTCTGTATAAGACCGGTTGTCTTAATAAAGCTGTGCGTGTGATATGGGAAATAAGAAGAAACATCGTATAACGCAATTAAAGTTAAGTATTGGAATATACGAAAATGTGTGTTGTGTTCAAAAAGGATGATTTAAACTTAAATATTCATAATGATAATTATTGTTATTTCTGCGCACATACACAAGCGTACATGGCCATATCAGTATCAGAAGAGAGAAAGACTATGCACAGAGAATAAAATGTCATCTTTCGATAAATTCCTAACCATATTTAGATATACAGCTCTGTCTGAGTTCATTAAAACACTAGCGGATGTACCCGGCTTCGCCCGGGTTTTACCCTAGTGAAAGTTTATCTAACCAGTACTTGATAAAAATTATTTTTCGAGCATACATCCACTCTCTACTTAAACCTTTTTATAAAGATAAGCTGTACCCGTTCACACGTTGCTGTGTTTGTACAAAAAGGCAGTTTTGATACCTCAAACATAATTTATTGATGATAAAATGTATACAATACATCAAAATGAAAATTAATAATGAAATTATCCCTACATATAAGTCATTTGAATATAACATATGTGCAAAACATAGATATACATAGTTTATGGTAGAATAAACATTCTTCTTTATTTGTGATATTAAACAATATTGCAAACGAATTTCAATTGAACAACAATTTTGTAATTATTAAATATCATCATGAAATGAATGATATTTGACGATTGATGGTGAACTTTATCTTAGTAGTGCTTGTAAATATACAACATTTTTTTGTTTTCCTATCTGGTGCAAGAACAAATGAATTCGATGGTTTTCCAACTCGTGAACACCCAACGTACAGCTGTCCTTGTGAGAAGCATGGATTTATCAAATTTAATCCACATACTTGCAATGATTGTCCCTGTGCTTTGTTAATGGTCAGTACAGGAAACTGTAAACGTTTGAATTCCAATGGAGTATCCGTTGGTATCATGGGAATGCGTGGTAGTAGTACATGTTCCCCTTGATATTTTTCATTTAAAATGGTTGCCTCAATTATGTTATTCATTAATTTTTTTACTGATAGCCTAGTCCCATTGCATAGTCGCGGTGGATTTATATTTCGTAGAAGGATGATTGGGGAACTAATTTTCAAATATAAAATATATACGGTGGCATTTCTGGTACGTATATATCGTTTTGCACAATTACTTAATCTTTTTAAAATAGAGTACAATATTTAAATGAAAATATGTTTCTTATACAATCTAAAATTATGAATTAAACTTTTAAATCGGTAACCTTTATGAGTACCTTTAATTATATATATGTATTTAATTATATATAAGTACCTTTAATCGATAATCTTTATAAGAATAAAATATTTAATTCATTATATATATATAAATATAAATTTTATTTTTAGTATTGCATTTATATTTATTCGAATTTTATATTTAAACGGTACTCATTATTTCTTTTGATTTTTATATATCGTCTTGCACAATTATTTAAACTTTTTAAAATAAAATATGTTTCTTATACAATCTAAAATTAGAAAATAAACCTTTAAATCGGTAACCTCAAGGAGATAGCCATTATAAAGCACTAATATTTGAATTAGTTTTACTTAATATATTAGCCCTGAAAGACCCAAGGTCATCAGGCGTGGAGCAGACTTCCTGCCAAAACCTAAGCCTATCTCCGTCGCAATGGGGGCGCTGCTTGCGAGTTAAATCTACAAATCTTAAATAACTCTAAGGTTTATTCATGATATTCAAGAAATTATTTTTCAAAAACCTTTCCGGGTATATATCTAATAATATCCCAAAATTTCACGGCGATTGGATGTATGGTTTTTGAATCTATAGAGTACAAACATAAAGACAGAGAGACAGACAGATATTCAATTTTATATATATAGATTATTGTTTTAATTTATCAACACAATGTGTAACTTATTTTCTATTATTCCTAGTACACGTGGTACAGGCCATGATAATCATGGTGGGTATTTAGCGACTGCTTTCAGAACGTGCAACTAAATGTTGATACTGTCTTTAAGAAATGGTCGTTTTAAGATGTAACTCCCACAAGAAAGGAAATAGAAAACTTGAGAAGATTGATTTGAAGACATCCGAGTCACTGGGGATTCCAGGATCAATAGAAATGCAGACTTCCTCTTTTATCTCTTCAATTCTTCTTCTTTGTTTAAACAACCCTTTATACAAAGATCTGACACAGCTTAAAAACAAAAATAAATGATTATAAATGTGCCCTGACCAATAATATGAGCATTTATCCTTATCGACAATACTTAAGGAAGTTAAAAGTCTTTGATATCGCCAATCGTCTTTTTTTTTTTTTTTTGTGGACATAGACAATTTTGTTCACACTTGGCTATCTTGTATGTCTTCAATAAAGGTCACTGTGTATCAAATATCTTTCAGAGTTATTGTCTGAATACCGATACACATTCTGTAAAGTAAAACGTCCTTAGGTTTTGTCCATGAGTATACCTGATATATATCATATTTAAGGGAATATACATAGCATTCTTTTTTTCTTTTTTATTATCCCTAGTATACGTGGTACAGGTCATGATAATCATGATAGGTAGAAGTTGGCGACTGCTTTTACTGTAAGTTTCCCACATATGAAAAGCAGTTCGACTTTGCACTTACAAATATGCCAGAGCCCTGTTTGATTTCATGCACTCGCTTGTGGGTTTGGACTTTTGCAAGAAATGGGGGCCATTGGAGCATTTTTTTTTCAAATTAGAAAAAAGTGTCCAATGCGGGATTCGATTCCGGGTCGTAGCAGTCGAATACCAACGGTTTAGACCACCGACCCCCTATATCATTCTTGAGATCAATATATCGGCATATAATATAAAACACCTATATCTTTCACACCCATAAGTTTCATTATATTTACACACAGCTTCATTAAGGTAAAATTTAATAAAGTCTCGGATATCGTTTTAGACGAGTTCGTTGAACGAGTATTCTTCGAGTAGGAAAAGACAAAGCCAGTATTGTGTGGGAAGTAACAATGGTATCCTTACATGCGTGAGAGGATTGTTTAAACACAGGGTTGCCAAATATTAGTTTAAAACGCTTTGGTTTCGATTTGCTGCTTAATTTAACATTCGCAAACTCTGTGTTTATTGGACCAGACTCTTTGATCTTATTTTCTTGTTGGTATATATACATAAGAGACAGCAAATATTGCGTGGTACCGTGAAATACCATTCGAAGTACATGAAGATCCCTGTTTCTCCTGAAGAATTTGTCCATTGGATGCTGCATTAGATAAGAACGATTTTTATATAAAAATAACGTAGACGCAAAAATAGTTGGTCATTTATTATCTGGACCCTCATGGGATTCTTACCGTACTGTAGTCTAAACTGATTCTCGACCAGATGTTCATGGTCTTAAATCCGTTACACATTTTATGTGTGTGTGAACACATTATATATTTGAAATCCTAATTACAATAAAACGCAGTATCTGAGTATGATTTTCTTACTTTATTAAACGTTCTCCCATGTTTTCGGTACTGTAAACCCTTCTATATGAGTTATCAATTATATCACGCATCGATTATCTCGTAAACTGAAGAATACATTTTAAAAACTGTTTTTGTAAAATCGGAAAAGTCCTCTGAAATTTAAATGAAAATAAGACACAGCCTACAAGAATAAGTTTCTAACTTTATTAAACGTTCTCTCGGGTACTGTTAACCCTTCTACAGAAGCATACAGTCGTTATATTCCCCTGCAGAAGAGTTCACAGTACCCGAAAGCTTGAGAAAACGTTTACTAAAGTAAGAAACTTATTCCTGGAGGCTGTGTTTTATTATAACACTAGCCGAATGACCCGGGCAACGCCCGTGTTTTACCCGATTGAATGTTTTTATTCAAATACTATTTGTTAGAATTATAAATTTGGCGCCTTTAATAAATGCATATATTAGTTAATAACTATAGCCTATGTGCTTTATCTGTCTATGTACTGTTGGCTTCCGTAGGCGTCTCTTACTGGGAAAAAGAAAGAGAGGATTCCATTTAGTTATTAACTAATATATGCATTTATTTAAGGAGCGACCCGCTCCAACACAATAGTTACAAAAACGAAAAAGCGAGTGGAGGGGGCAAGAATTAGGGCAAAGGTGGCGTGATCGTAGCCAACCAATAGGAGAGCGCCATTCCAAAAAAAAAAGTAAACGGTGACAGAGATGAAAACTGATTAAGAGATGAAGAACGCATGACGCGCTCGTAACTGTATATTGAATTATATATTCTCAGGGATATACTTCATTGTTTACGTCTCTTGTTAGCGGCTGTTTTTCTCTGTTGATACTATATTTTCTTAATAAAGCAGTTTTAAAACTGTGAAAAATTGTACAAAAGTTGAATTATACTGTGATCAGGTCGACAAATCGAGAAAAAGGTACTTACTGATCGTTGAACTAAAGTTACTGATGGCTTACGCCATCTGTCGGAATAAATATCAACTAATCGTTGGTTTTTAAATTTTCCAGAATTGGTCAAATACCCTTTCTTGATTAAACAACGTGGTTAGGGTTTCCTTTATTAATCAAGAATGGGTATTTGGTTATTTCTGGAATAATTAAAAATCAACGGTTATTTTATATTCATTCTGACAGATGGCGCAAGACATCAACAACTTTTGGCTTCACGATCAGATGTCTTTTACTCAGTTTTGGAATTGTTTTATATTTTTTATTGAGGTGAGGTTAAAGAGGTAAGGTTTGGTTAAGGTGAGGCGAAGTTGCCTTAGTTTAGGAAATTTTCAGTGATAAACCAGAGTCCGGGAATCTTTTTATTCCCTATTTTTTATCTTGAAGATAAATCATCTCGGCATTCATATTTCTGTAAACAAATAGACACTTAGGCCAGTTAAAGTTTTATTTTCTCAACGTTTCAACAAAATTCGTTTGTCTTCGTTAAGAGAAATAAAAATAAAGCATTTGGCAAGACTTTAAAATTGTTCTGAAGTTGCAAGGGCGTTCTCACACGATTTTTTTTTATTTTCCAGTCACATTAACAAAGTGAAGGTTGTATTTGCGACTATTTTCTGCCAGGTTGTGAGGTGACTTTATGAAGTTATAGGGTCATTTCATCCGATAAATAAACACAATTCAAGTCCAACTTTATATATACTCAGGTCGGATACAAATATAAATACGTAATTTATAAACACAAACATTGTAGTCTTGTGACAACCTTCTATTTGAAACAAATAATATTTAATTCAATATAAGGCAAAAATCGCGACATCTATATTTGAAATTATAACCTATCAAAGCGCGAATGATTCTCTCTATTAATAAATAAAATTAAACTGTCAACACCGCTGGGAAGGTTGACAACTGATGAGCCAGGTCCTCTCAATATTTTGATCATTACAGTAAAAACAGCTAAAATGATTTAATTGGAAAATTAACCATTGCCACACTTCACTAATTTATACTTTTATATATCGGGGCTCTGACATACTTGTTGTAAGTGCAAACGTCGAACTGCTTTTCACATGTGTAGACATGTGGTGCACTTACAGTAAAAGCAGTCGCTTACCACTACCCACCATGATTATCATGGCCTATACCACGTGTAATAGGGATAATTAAAAAATATATATATTTCAATTGAGGTGAATTTATAGTAACTAGGTCTTAAATCCGATTCAATATGAGGTTTCCAAAGATAATTGTCTTCAGAATTAGAATCATTTGGTCTTAAATACAATTTGTTCTAATATCCATAGCTTGGCATCAAGCAGCGTTTTATTCATTGTATATATATTCTTCTGTAGAAGGGCAGTACTTCTGTAGATAAAAATAAACTCATCTCCGGAAACATTTTTAATTGCCTAATCCATAGGTCTTAAATAGAGAAGAGACTTTAATGATAATAATTCTTAACGGCCACAGTCACCGTTCGGAGGAAATTAATATAATCGCCTAATGACGTGGTCCATTTGGATGAGGAAAGTGAAGATTAGAACGTGGCTGATTCCACACTCGCCTGTTCAGTGATACGTTAACCTTGACGTATGCACGGTGTGGCCACTACGTCGAACCTGGAGGCTGTTGCTGGGTACTGCGCTGCCTGGAGTACAAGAACTCCATCTATTCTTCCTTTCTTCCTATGGTGAATCTTTATAAGACCGGTGGTCTTAATAACGCTTTGTGTGTGTGATAACGTTTTAGGCTTGGGTTTTTCGAAAGATATTGTCAATTACCGGGTAGTTGGCGATTTCTGTACGTGCTCCAGAAACCTGGATTAACTTGATAAATAAAATGTCAATTATTAATTAGAAAACAAAAAGGATTTTCCTGAGGTTCTCTTTATATCTTTCCACAATTCAGTAAGAAGTAGACAATTTGATCTACCCCACCATATTCGGTAACACTTATATACGATCTTCTTCATATTATCTGTATACAGTAGAACCTCCATGAGAGGACACTCCGGCTAGAGGACATCTCTCTACAAAGACAGTTTTCAGTTTTCTGTATGTGACAAGAATGCTTAACGAACCAGTGTTCATATCATCAAAGCTCTATCAGAAATTTCAAAAAAGCTAGAAACCAATAGACCAATAGAAAGCTATTTATTTCCAATATTTAAAACGGCAGTGGGGTGAACTGATTTATCACATCCAATATTTACTGAAAGTTTTAATACCAGCTGTCACCTCCCTTTTAAATTTACATAATCGATATCAGACGAATCTATTTACCTATATCAATACCTATATGTCAAGAGAAATTGTTTATTTAATTAAAATTTTCAAACTCGCTCGCGATATATTTATTTGGAATTTATATTATGTTATTAAAGAGAAGACACTAATATACTCAAATTTGAAAAATAAAATGTCGTTTACATTGATAAAAGAAGAAATTGTCTTATTAATATACAGTTAAACCTGTCTATTGTGCCCCCTCTTGGAACTCACCAAAATAGGGTGCTATAGACAGGTCACTTTTAATGTAAATCGCATCGTACTACGTATTTAAAATCGGGCACTATAGAGAGCAAGGCGCTATTTAGAGGGAGCCCTAAAGACAGGTTTAACTGTATAATGAATGTATTTTTACCTGTTGGAAATAAAAACGAAAACAATTATTTGGATTAGAATAAAAGGAGATAAGTACAGTTAAACCTGTCTATAGCGCCCATCTAATAACGCCTCCCTCTCTATAGCGCCCGATTTTAATTATGTAGTACGATGCGATTTACATTAAAAGTGACCTGTCTATAGCACTATATTTTGGTAAGTCCCAAGAAAGGGCGCTATAGGCAGGTTTAACTGCATATAATTGATTTGCTCAATTTCTTGGTTCATTACTGATGAGGTTGAGTACTTTGTGTACATCTGGATCTCCGTTATGAAGGGCATGTTAACCCGAAAACTCGAGAAATAAAAGAAATGAGAAAAGAAACCAAACCCTTGATTTCATTTTGATTTTGTCAAAATGTAGAAGCAGGAAAGAAATTTTATTATATATTTATTAAGGCTAATTGATCAGAAAATAAAATTATTATATTTTCATCTTTCATAGCTTGATTTCTTCAAATGAACAGCGAAATATATGTTTTAATATTTGTTTCAAACTTCTACGAAATTTTATAAATAAGTATTAATGGGAAATGTCGCTGGTGTGAACAGAGTTGAAAAAATCAAAGTTAATAAACCGTCTGGCACTACTGGGAAATCATCTATTTCAATTTTCACAGATTATATTTTTCCATCTTCTTTTTCAATTTCATTTTTTAAAAATATATTTGAATTTTTTATAGAATTTTAGCACAATTTCTCTTTTCACCTATTTTGATAAATGCATATTCCAATATCTCTCTGCTTACTTTTTTTACTGAGAATAGACGTAATCTTCTGGTATTTAAACTGTCAGCAATAAGGTCATGGGTCAAAAATATATAAAAAGCAGAAGTTTAAATTATTTTTACCTTGAATGTTTATATTGCATTACTAATTTTTCAACAAAATTAAAACTATAAAATAGTATTAAAATAAAATATAAAATTTCATTCTCTAAAAAAAAAAGATAGTTTTCTTTCTAAAACATACAAAAGGGCTGTCAAATAATATATATATATATATATATATATATAATTATAAAAATAAATAGTTGTATAGTTTTATAGTTAAGTATTCTATTAAAATTATCTTCATTAGTTTGATTATTTAAATTCAAATTATAAATTTGTTAATTGTTATTATTTAGTATAGATAGAGAAAAAAAAAAAAATTCTTTACTTCTAAAACATCCTCTAGTTAATTATATAATTATAATTAATAACAATAAAAAATTAACAAAGTAACGTCTATTACATCGGCTTTTACACGTCATTCAGACATACTCTAATCCTATATATAGAATAATCGAAGAGATAATATATATAATAGTTAGAAAAAAGATAGAAAGACAGAACCATGTACTTTTAATCAAACTAATAGAAAGAAAACAAAAAGTTTTGTAAATAAGGTAGATAAGATTGTTAGTATATATATATATTTTTTTATAATTTTATATTTTATTCGTTTTTTTTTTTTTTTTTAAAGATTTTTTAAATTTTTTTATTTTAAAATATGAATATAAAAAGTTGTATTTAGTAAAATATCTATAATATGAATTAACTTTTATTATAAGTTTGGTTATTATGTTTTGAAACCCTAATGGTAGACCAGACATATACAAAAAAACTTAAATTGGAGTAATTATTGAAAAAAGAGGTCTGCTGAACCGGGACTTCTCAAATAGAAATTCAGCTTTTCAACATTTCATCCCTTCTCTATTATGTCTAGACCTCCTTTCAACCGTATTTTATGTGTTAATATAAAGTTACTACATTGAAACATTTATATGAACAGATATAATGTGTACCTACCTTGTCCGCGAACGCCTTCAACTGTAAACAACTATTTCTGGATAACACATGTTGTGGGGGGGAAATTGGAAATTAAATAAAAGTGAATTTTCACAATTAATAGCTTTATTAAACTCTAATAATTTGCCTTTTTAAAGGAATATTGAAAGATGAATAAGTTTTGAATCAATTATTTTAATTTTTAACTGACTGTAAAGATTATAAAATTTGGATTTCTTCCCTTAACTATCTTATCTTTATTCTTTGAATGTCTTGTTCTCCCACAATTCGGTCTAAATTTGTCCCCACCCCCCCACAACATGTGTTATCCAGAAATAGTTGTTTACAGTTGAAGGCGTTCGCGGACAAGGTAGGTACACATTATATCTGTTCATATAAATGTTTCAATGTAGTAACTTTATATTAACACATAAAATACGGTTGAAAGGAGGTCTAGACATAATAGAGAAGGGATGAAATGTTGAAAAGCTGAATTTCTATTTGAGAAGTCCCGGTTCAGCAGACCTCTTTTTTCAATAATTACTCCAATTTAAGTTTTTTTGTATATGTCTGGTCTACCATTAGGGTTTCAAAACATAATAACCAAACTTATAATAAAAGTTAATTCATATTATAGATATTTTACTAAATACAACTTTTTATATTCATATTTTAAAATAAAAAAATTTAAAAAATCTTTAAAAAAAAAAAAAAAAACGAATAAAATATAAAATTATAAAAAAATATATATATATACTAACAATCTTATCTACCTTATTTACAAAACTTTTTGTTTTCTTTCTATTAGTTTGATTAAAAGTACATGGTTCTGTCTTTCTATCTTTTTTCTAACTATTATATATATTATCTCTTCGATTATTCTATATATAGGATTAGAGTATGTCTGAATGACGTGTAAAAGCCGATGTAATAGACGTTACTTTGTTAATTTTTTATTGTTATTAATTATAATTATATAATTAACTAGAGGATGTTTTAGAAGTAAAGAATTTTTTTTTTTTCTCTATCTATACTAAATAATAACAATTAACAAATTTATAATTTGAATTTAAATAATCAAACTAATGAAGATAATTTTAATAGAATACTTAACTATAAAACTATACAACTATTTATTTTTATAATTAATTTAGATTTAGCTTGCTAATCTAACCAAATCTACTTGATATGATTTATCATTCTGATCAGATTGCTCCTTAAGTTTTAAATGTAGTATCACTGTTATATTTTTATTATATAGTTTTTACACTATATTAATTCATATGAGCTTGCTCTATGATATATTTTTATATATAATATAATATACAAATTTAAATATATATTAGATATTCTAATATAAATAAAACTCCATACAGATTATAATTATCTTTTATTGTTTGATTATGAAAAAGTAAATTATAAAAATAATTTTAAAAAATAACTTCAGAACTTTTGTTTTTTTCATTGTTTAGATAGTTTAAAGATGTTTTTTATTAGTTATTCTTAAAAAATATAACAGATAACAAACAGTAATATCTATATTTTTATAGATTAATTATTCATTTTATTACAAATTTAATTACCACAAAAACAATTAAGATAAATATATTAATAAAAAAAAAAAAATTTTTCTCAATAGAATAACAAACTAAAAAACTAAAAAAAACTACCAGCATATTAGGGTTAGCACCTCTTTTATGTTAATTCAAACTCGCTAAGAATTGCCTAAGAAAGAATTGTCAAACTTGTCCCTCTCTTAAGAACCATGATACATTTCAAACGACTAGTTGTAAATTAGTAAATACTATTTATAAATTAACATGCCAAATTTGTCAATTATCATATATAGGACAAACATGTAATCCATTAAATATACGAATAAACCTACATAGAAACCACGCTAAAAAATCAATTGGTAATATATATATGAAAGAACACAATAAATTACATACTTTTAACAACTTTAAGATAGAAATACTAGACATATGTCAAAACAAAAAACAACGACTATTATTAGAAAACAACTACATTTATAAACACAACACATTATTCCCTTATGGACTTAATGACGAATTAAACTACACATACAAACCACAAACAGAAGAAATTTCAACTTATGAAATCAGCTGCAAATACAAAAAAAATGAATTCAAAACTAAACCTAATAAAACTAGAGGTAAAACTACCAATAAATTAGGTTACATTGAATTTGAAGAATTACTGGACCCAAAACAAATGTACACTAACAACTTCGTCGATAAATTTATTAAAACATTATTTAAACTAAATAATAATAAATTTATCAAACTTATAGAATATATTAAAATTCATAATCTAACTAATAGATTAATAGATATCACACACGACATCTTTAAATACAGAAAAATTAAACAATCTACTAATAACATTAATATTATCATTAAATTTAATAACAATTTATTTAATCATATTAAGTTTAATGATATTTTTAATAACCAAAACATTAATAATCTTTTCCCTATAAAAAATTTAAATTTCAAAACAATCTGGAGATACAACAAAAATATAGGTAATTTAGTTTGCAATTATAACCAATTTATTAATAATTTGGCAAATTATAAAAAAATTAAATGTAATTGCAACAACTATATTGATAAATATAAGTTTTCAGGTCATATATTAACTAGCAATTTTTCTTTTTTAAATCCAGAATATCAGGATATTTTAAATAAAGGGTATAAATATATACCTCAAATTAAACACAATTATAATAATACAATTAAATCTATATTAAAAGATATAGATATTTTCATAAATAAAACTAGTATAAAATACAGTATTCCAGAATTTACTTTTCTGGAATGGAAACATAATATTAAAAAGGAGGTTATAAATTATTATAATAATACACTTAAATACACAAAACCTAATTCAGATATTCCTTCTTTTAAAGAAAATATAATTAATTTACAGAAGGACTTTATTATCACTCCTATAGATAAATGTTCCAATAACTTATCTATAATTTGTAAAAATCTATACCACGATATACTAAAAAAGGAAATTGATAATAATCATAAATACACTTTTGCTAGAACTACAGCCACAAAAATCAAAAAAGACATCAAAAATGTTGAAAATTCACTAAAAATTTATAATCACTACAAAAATCCAAACATACCAAAGTTCTATATAATTCCTAAACTACACAAAAAACCTATTTCTTTCAGAACAATCACATCTGGTATAAATTCAGTTATAAAAAACATTGATATACAATTAGCTTCAACACTACAATTTATTATAAATAAATTAACTAATAAATATAATTATAAATTTATCGACTCAAATAAAAAAATCATTAACTATTTAATGAACAATTGGACAAACATGGAAACAGTACACACATTTGACTTTGAGGACCTATATTCTAAAATAAATTTAAGAGATCTAAATAATAAAATAACCAATTTATTTAACGAAATCATTAATGACAAAACTTTCCACATTAAAATTATTCATAACAGATATAAAACAATTAAATTAGATCATAAAACAGCAAAAACTCTACTGGAAACATTTTTAAATTTTAACTATATAGAATTTAAAAATAAAATATATATTCAATCAGAAGGAGTTCCCATGGGAACGTCTTCTAGTCCGTTATTAGCAAACTTAATATTATTCTGGTACGAAAGAGAATACTTTCTACAAAATAATGTTAACTGGCAAATGTTCCGTTATGTAGATGACATTATAATATTTAATAATCCACAGTTCAAAAATTTAATACCTAAAATTTATCCTAAATACTTGAAACTTAAAAACAATGAAAAAATTTATAGAAACAAAAAAGTTAACTTTTTAGACCTAAATATAGACCTTACAAATAATGCTATTAAAATTTATAATAAAAAAAGTAATTATAATTTCAATATTATAAAATACTGTAATATGAATTCTAATATTTCATTAAATTGCTGTAAAGGTATATATTTTGGTCAGTTTCTAAGATTTTATAGAATAAATAATATATTAGAAAATTTCATAGAAGATGTTAATAATTTAAACATGGAATTTATTAAAAACAAATTTAGTATCAGACAAGTAAAATATTTCAACAGTATATCAATTATAAAATACTTAAAAAAAAATAAATGGAAGTATCCATTTACTAAATCAACTTTCTATAATTTCTTTCAATAATCAATACTACAAATTTATAATCTTCAACAATTAGTTAAACTTAAATTAAATAGCTGATTTGAAGATTTTTTCACAAGATTTTTAAAGTAATATTGTATATAATTCATTTTGTTTAATCTCCAATTTCTGGGGAGGAAAATGGAAATTAAATAAAAGTGAATTTTCACAATTAATAGCTTTATTAAACTCTAATAATTTGCCTTTTTAAAGGAATATTGAAAGATGAATAAGTTTTGAATCAATTATTTTAATTTTTAACTGACTGTAAAGATTATAAAATTTGGATTTCTTCCCTTAACTATCTTATCTTTATTCTTTGAATGTCTTGTTCTCCCACAATTCGGTCTAAATTTGTCCCCACCCCCCCACAACATGTGTTATCCAGAAATAGTTGTTTACAGTTGAAGGCGTTCGCGGACAAGGTAGGTACACATTATATCTGTTCATATAAATGTTTCAATGTAGTAACTTTATATTAACACATAAAATACGGTTGAAAGGAGGTCTAGACATAATAGAGAAGGGATGAAATGTTGAAAAGCTGAATTTCTATTTGAGAAGTCCCGGTTCAGCAGACCTCTTTTTTCAATAATTACTCCAATTTAAGTTTTTTTGTATATGTCTGGTCTACCATTAGGGTTTCAAAACATAATAACCAAACTTATAATAAAAGTTAATTCATATTATAGATATTTTACTAAATACAACTTTTTATATTCATATTTTAAAATAAAAAAATTTAAAAAATCTTTAAAAAAAAAAAAAAAAAACGAATAAAATATAAAATTATAAAAAAATATATATATATACTAACAATCTTATCTACCTTATTTACAAAACTTTTTGTTTTCTTTCTATTAGTTTGATTAAAAGTACATGGTTCTGTCTTTCTATCTTTTTTCTAACTATTATATATATTATCTCTTCGATTATTCTATATATAGGATTAGAGTATGTCTGAATGACGTGTAAAAGCCGATGTAATAGACGTTACTTTGTTAATTTTTTATTGTTATTAATTATAATTATATAATTAACTAGAGGATGTTTTAGAAGTAAAGAATTTTTTTTTTTTCTCTATCTATACTAAATAATAACAATTAACAAATTTATAATTTGAATTTAAATAATCAAACTAATGAAGATAATTTTAATAGAATACTTAACTATAAAACTATACAACTATTTATTTTTATAATTAATTTAGATTTAGCTTGCTAATCTAACCAAATCTACTTGATATGATTTATCATTCTGATCAGATTGCTCCTTAAGTTTAAATGTAGTATCACTGTTATATTTTTATTATATAGTTTTTACACTATATTAATTCATATGAGCTTGCTCTATGATATATTTTTATATATAATATAATATACAAATTTAAATATATATTAGATATTCTAATATAAATAAAACTCCATACAGATTATAATTATCTTTTATTGTTTGATTATGAAAAAGTAAATTATAAAAATAATTTTAAAAAATAACTTCAGAACTTTTGTTTTTTTCATTGTTTAGATAGTTTAAAGATGTTTTTTATTAGTTATTCTTAAAAAATATAACAGATAACAAACAGTAATATCTATATTTTTATAGATTAATTATTCATTTTATTACAAATTTAATTACCACAAAAACAATTAAGATAAATATATTAATAAAAAAAAAAAAATTTTTCTCAATAGAATAACAAACTAAAAAACTAAAAAAAACTACCAGCATATTAGGGTTAGCACCTCTTTTATGTTAATTCAAACTCGCTAAGAATTGCCTAAGAAAGAATTGTCAAACTTGTCCCTCTCTTAAGAACCATGATACATTTCAAACGACTAGTTGTAAATTAGTAAATACTATTTATAAATTAACATGCCAAATTTGTCAATTATCATATATAGGACAAACATGTAATCCATTAAATATACGAATAAACCTACATAGAAACCACGCTAAAAAATCAATTGGTAATATATATATGAAAGAACACAATAAATTACATACTTTTAACAACTTTAAGATAGAAATACTAGACATATGTCAAAACAAAAAACAACGACTATTATTAGAAAACAACTACATTTATAAACACAACACATTATTCCCTTATGGACTTAATGACGAATTAAACTACACATACAAACCACAAACAGAAGAAATTTCAACTTATGAAATCAGCTGCAAATACAAAAAAAATGAATTCAAAACTAAACCTAATAAAACTAGAGGTAAAACTACCAATAAATTAGGTTACATTGAATTTGAAGAATTACTGGACCCAAAACAAATGTACACTAACAACTTCGTCGATAAATTTATTAAAACATTATTTAAACTAAATAATAATAAATTTATCAAACTTATAGAATATATTAAAATTCATAATCTAACTAATAGATTAATAGATATCACACACGACATCTTTAAATACAGAAAAATTAAACAATCTACTAATAACATTAATATTATCATTAAATTTAATAACAATTTATTTAATCATATTAAGTTTAATGATATTTTTAATAACCAAAACATTAATAATCTTTTCCCTATAAAAAATTTAAATTTCAAAACAATCTGGAGATACAACAAAAATATAGGTAATTTAGTTTGCAATTATAACCAATTTATTAATAATTTGGCAAATTATAAAAAAATTAAATGTAATTGCAACAACTATATTGATAAATATAAGTTTTCAGGTCATATATTAACTAGCAATTTTTCTTTTTTAAATCCAGAATATCAGGATATTTTAAATAAAGGGTATAAATATATACCTCAAATTAAACACAATTATAATAATACAATTAAATCTATATTAAAAGATATAGATATTTTCATAAATAAAACTAGTATAAAATACAGTATTCCAGAATTTACTTTTCTGGAATGGAAACATAATATTAAAAAGGAGATTATAAATTATTATAATAATACACTTAAATACACAAAACCTAATTCAGATATTCCTTCTTTTAAAGAAAATATAATTAATTTACAGAAGGACTTTATTATCACTCCTATAGATAAATGTTCCAATAACTTATCTATAATTTGTAAAAATCTATACCACGATATACTAAAAAAGGAAATTGATAATAATCATAAATACACTTTTGCTAGAACTACAGCCACAAAAATCAAAAAAGACATCAAAAATGTTGAAAATTCACTAAAAATTTATAATCACTACAAAAATCCAAACATACCAAAGTTCTATATAATTCCTAAACTACACAAAAAACCTATTTCTTTCAGAACAATCACATCTGGTATAAATTCAGTTATAAAAAACATTGATATACAATTAGCTTCAACACTACAATTTATTATAAATAAATTAACTAATAAATATAATTATAAATTTATCGACTCAAATAAAAAAATCATTAACTATTTAATGAACAATTGGACAAACATGGAAACAGTACACACATTTGACTTTGAGGACCTATATTCTAAAATAAATTTAAGAGATCTAAATAATAAAATAACCAATTTATTTAACGAAATCATTAATGACAAAACTTTCCACATTAAAATTATTCATAACAGATATAAAACAATTAAATTAGATCTTAAAACAGCAAAAACTCTACTGGAAACATTTTTAAATTTTAACTATATAGAATTTAAAAATAAAATATATATTCAATCAGAAGGAGTTCCCATGGGAACGTCTTCTAGTCCGTTATTAGCAAACTTAATATTATTCTGGTACGAAAGAAAATACTTTCTACAAAATAATGTTAACTGGCAAATGTTCCGTTATGTAGATGACATTATAATATTTAATAATCCACAGTTCAAAAATTTAATACCTAAAATTTATCCTAAATACTTGAAACTTAAAAACAATGAAAAAATTTATAGAAACAAAAAAGTTAACTTTTTAGACCTAAATATAGACCTTACAAATAATGCTATTAAAATTTATAATAAAAAAAGTAATTATAATTTCAATATTATAAAATACTGTAATATGAATTCTAATATTTCATTAAATTGCTGTAAAGGTATATATTTTGGTCAGTTTCTAAGATTTTATAGAATAAATAATATATTAGAAAATTTCATAGAAGATGTTAATAATTTAAACATGGAATTTATTAAAAACAAATTTAGTATCAGACAAGTAAAATATTTCAACAGTATATCAATTATAAAATACTTAAAAAAAAATAAATGGAAGTATCCATTTACTAAATCAACTTTCTATAATTTCTTTCAATAATCAATACTACAAATTTATAATCTTCAACAATTAGTTAAACTTAAATTAAATAGCTGATTTGAAGATTTTTTCACAAGATTTTTAAAGTAATATTGTATATAATTCATTTTGTTTAATCTCCAATTTCTGGGGAGGAAAATGGAAATTAAATAAAAGTGAATTTTCACAATTAATAGCTTTATTAAACTCTAATAATTTGCCTTTTTAAAGGAATATTGAAAGATGAATAAGTTTTGAATCAATTATTTTAATTTTTAACTGACTGTAAAGATTATAAAATTTGGATTTCTTCCCTTAACTATCTTATCTTTATTCTTTGAATGTCTTGTTCTCCCACAATTCGGTCTAAATTTGTCCCCACCCCCCCACAACATGTGTTATCCAGAAATAGTTGTTTACAGTTGAAGGCGTTCGCGGACAAGGTAGGTACACATTATATCTGTTCATATAAATGTTTCAATGTAGTAACTTTATATTAACACATAAAATACGGTTGAAAGGAGGTCTAGACATAATAGAGAAGGGATGAAATGTTGAAAAGCTGAATTTCTATTTGAGAAGTCCCGGTTCAGCAGACCTCTTTTTTCAATAATTACTCCAATTTAAGTTTTTTTGTATATGTCTGGTCTACCATTAGGGTTTCAAAACATAATAACCAAACTTATAATAAAAGTTAATTCATATTATAGATATTTTACTAAATACAACTTTTTATATTCATATTTTAAAATAAAAAAATTTAAAAAATCTTTAAAAAAAAAAAAAAAAAAACGAATAAAATATAAAATTATAAAAAAATATATATATATACTAACAATCTTATCTACCTTATTTACAAAACTTTTTGTTTTCTTTCTATTAGTTTGATTAAAAGTACATGGTTCTGTCTTTCTATCTTTTTTCTAACTATTATATATATTATCTCTTCGATTATTCTATATATAGGATTAGAGTATGTCTGAATGACGTGTAAAAGCCGATGTAATAGACGTTACTTTGTTAATTTTTTATTGTTATTAATTATAATTATATAATTAACTAGAGGATGTTTTAGAAGTAAAGAATTTTTTTTTTTTTCTCTATCTATACTAAATAATAACAATTAACAAATTTATAATTTGAATTTAAATAATCAAACTAATGAAGATAATTTTAATAGAATACTTAACTATAAAACTATACAACTATTTATTTTTATAATTAATTTAGATTTAGCTTGCTAATCTAACCAAATCTACTTGATATGATTTATCATTCTGATCAGATTGCTCCTTAAGTTTTAAATGTAGTATCACTGTTATATTTTTATTATATAGTTTTTACACTATATTAATTCATATGAGCTTGCTCTATGATATATTTTTATATATAATATAATATACAAATTTAAATATATATTAGATATTCTAATATAAATAAAACTCCATACAGATTATAATTATCTTTTATTGTTTGATTATGAAAAAGTAAATTATAAAAATAATTTTAAAAAATAACTTCAGAACTTTTGTTTTTTTCATTGTTTAGATAGTTTAAAGATGTTTTTTATTAGTTATTCTTAAAAAATATAACAGATAACAAACAGTAATATCTATATTTTTATAGATTAATTATTCATTTTATTACAAATTTAATTACCACAAAAACAATTAAGATAAATATATTAATAAAAAAAAAAAAATTTTTCTCAATAGAATAACAAACTAAAAAACTAAAAAAAACTACCAGCATATTAGGGTTAGCACCTCTTTTATGTTAATTCAAACTCGCTAAGAATTGCCTAAGAAAGAATTGTCAAACTTGTCCCTCTCTTAAGAACCATGATACATTTCAAACGACTAGTTGTAAATTAGTAAATACTATTTATAAATTAACATGCCAAATTTGTCAATTATCATATATAGGACAAACATGTAATCCATTAAATATACGAATAAACCTACATAGAAACCACGCTAAAAAATCAATTGGTAATATATATATGAAAGAACACAATAAATTACATACTTTTAACAACTTTAAGATAGAAATACTAGACATATGTCAAAACAAAAAACAACGACTATTATTAGAAAACAACTACATTTATAAACACAACACATTATTCCCTTATGGACTTAATGACGAATTAAACTACACATACAAACCACAAACAGAAGAAATTTCAACTTATGAAATCAGCTGCAAATACAAAAAAAATGAATTCAAAACTAAACCTAATAAAACTAGAGGTAAAACTACCAATAAATTAGGTTACATTGAATTTGAAGAATTACTGGACCCAAAACAAATGTACACTAACAACTTCGTCGATAAATTTATTAAAACATTATTTAAACTAAATAATAATAAATTTATCAAACTTATAGAATATATTAAAATTCATAATCTAACTAATAGATTAATAGATATCACACACGACATCTTTAAATACAGAAAAATTAAACAATCTACTAATAACATTAATATTATCATTAAATTTAATAACAATTTATTTAATCATATTAAGTTTAATGATATTTTTAATAACCAAAACATTAATAATCTTTTCCCTATAAAAAATTTAAATTTCAAAACAATCTGGAGATACAACAAAAATATAGGTAATTTAGTTTGCAATTATAACCAATTTATTAATAATTTGGCAAATTATAAAAAAATTAAATGTAATTGCAACAACTATATTGATAAATATAAGTTTTCAGGTCATATATTAACTAGCAATTTTTCTTTTTTAAATCCAGAATATCAGGATATTTTAAATAAAGGGTATAAATATATACCTCAAATTAAACACAATTATAATAATACAATTAAATCTATATTAAAAGATATAGATATTTTCATAAATAAAACTAGTATAAAATACAGTATTCCAGAATTTACTTTTCTGGAATGGAAACATAATATTAAAAAGGAGGTTATAAATTATTATAATAATACACTTAAATACACAAAACCTAATTCAGATATTCCTTCTTTTAAAGAAAATATAATTAATTTACAGAAGGACTTTATTATCACTCCTATAGATAAATGTTCCAATAACTTATCTATAATTTGTAAAAATCTATACCACGATATACTAAAAAAGGAAATTGATAATAATCATAAATACACTTTTGCTAGAACTACAGCCACAAAAATCAAAAAAGACATCAAAAATGTTGAAAATTCACTAAAAATTTATAATCACTACAAAAATCCAAACATACCAAAGTTCTATATAATTCCTAAACTACACAAAAAACCTATTTCTTTCAGAACAATCACATCTGGTATAAATTCAGTTATAAAAAACATTGATATACAATTAGCTTCAACACTACAATTTATTATAAATAAATTAACTAATAAATATAATTATAAATTTATCGACTCAAATAAAAAAATCATTAACTATTTAATGAACAATTGGACAAACATGGAAACAGTACACACATTTGACTTTGAGGACCTATATTCTAAAATAAATTTAAGAGATCTAAATAATAAAATAACCAATTTATTTAACGAAATCATTAATGACAAAACTTTCCACATTAAAATTATTCATAACAGATATAAAACAATTAAATTAGATCTTAAAACAGCAAAAACTCTACTGGAAACATTTTTAAATTTTAACTATATAGAATTTAAAAATAAAATATATATTCAATCAGAAGGAGTTCCCATGGGAACGTCTTCTAGTCCGTTATTAGCAAACTTAATATTATTCTGGTACGAAAGAGAATACTTTCTACAAAATAATGTTAACTGGCAAATGTTCCGTTATGTAGATGACATTATAATATTTAATAATCCACAGTTCAAAAATTTAATACCTAAAATTTATCCTAAATACTTGAAACTTAAAAACAATGAAAAAATTTATAGAAACAAAAAAGTTAACTTTTTAGACCTAAATATAGACCTTACAAATAATGCTATTAAAATTTATAATAAAAAAAGTAATTATAATTTCAATATTATAAAATACTGTAATATGAATTCTAATATTTCATTAAATTGCTGTAAAGGTATATATTTTGGTCAGTTTCTAAGATTTTATAGAATAAATAATATATTAGAAAATTTCATAGAAGATGTTAATAATTTAAACATGGAATTTATTAAAAACAAATTTAGTATCAGACAAGTAAAATATTTCAACAGTATATCAATTATAAAATACTTAAAAAAAAATAAATGGAAGTATCCATTTACTAAATCAACTTTCTATAATTTCTTTCAATAATCAATACTACAAATTTATAATCTTCAACAATTAGTTAAACTTAAATTAAATAGCTGATTTGAAGATTTTTTCACAAGATTTTTAAAGTAATATTGTATATAATTCATTTTGTTTAATCTCCAATTTCTGGGGAGGAAAATGGAAATTAAATAAAAGTGAATTTTCACAATTAATAGCTTTATTAAACTCTAATAATTTGCCTTTTTAAAGGAATATTGAAAGATGAATAAGTTTTGAATCAATTATTTTAATTTTTAACTGACTGTAAAGATTATAAAATTTGGATTTCTTCCCTTAACTATCTTATCTTTATTCTTTGAATGTCTTGTTCTCCCACAATTCGGTCTAAATTTGTCCCCACCCCCCCACAACATGTGTTATCCAGAAATAGTTGTTTACAGTTGAAGGCGTTCGCGGACAAGGTAGGTACACATTATATCTGTTCATATAAATGTTTCAATGTAGTAACTTTATATTAACACATAAAATACGGTTGAAAGGAGGTCTAGACATAATAGAGAAGGGATGAAATGTTGAAAAGCTGAATTTCTATTTGAGAAGTCCCGGTTCAGCAGACCTCTTTTTTCAATAATTACTCCAATTTAAGTTTTTTTGTATATGTCTGGTCTACCATTAGGGTTTCAAAACATAATAACCAAACTTATAATAAAAGTTAATTCATATTATAGATATTTTACTAAATACAACTTTTTATATTCATATTTTAAAATAAAAAAATTTAAAAAATCTTTAAAAAAAAAAAAAAAAAACGAATAAAATATAAAATTATAAAAAAATATATATATATACTAACAATCTTATCTACCTTATTTACAAAACTTTTTGTTTTCTTTCTATTAGTTTGATTAAAAGTACATGGTTCTGTCTTTCTATCTTTTTTCTAACTATTATATATATTATCTCTTCGATTATTCTATATATAGGATTAGAGTATGTCTGAATGACGTGTAAAAGCCGATGTAATAGACGTTACTTTGTTAATTTTTTATTGTTATTAATTATAATTATATAATTAACTAGAGGATGTTTTAGAAGTAAAGAATTTTTTTTTTCTCTATCTATACTAAATAATAACAATTAACAAATTTATAATTTGAATTTAAATAATCAAACTAATGAAGATAATTTTAATAGAATACTTAACTATAAAACTATACAACTATTTATTTTTATAATTAATTTAGATTTAGCTTGCTAATCTAACCAAATCTACTTGATATGATTTATCATTCTGATCAGATTGCTCCTTAAGTTTTAAATGTAGTATCACTGTTATATTTTTATTATATAGTTTTTACACTATATTAATTCATATGAGCTTGCTCTATGATATATTTTTATATATAATATAATATACAAATTTAAATATATATTAGATATTCTAATATAAATAAAACTCCATACAGATTATAATTATCTTTTATTGTTTGATTATGAAAAAGTAAATTATAAAAATAATTTTAAAAAATAACTTCAGAACTTTTGTTTTTTTCATTGTTTAGATAGTTTAAAGATGTTTTTTATTAGTTATTCTTAAAAAATATAACAGATAACAAACAGTAATATCTATATTTTTATAGATTAATTATTCATTTTATTACAAATTTAATTACCACAAAAACAATTAAGATAAATATATTAATAAAAAAAAAAAAATTTTTCTCAATAGAATAACAAACTAAAAAACTAAAAAAAACTACCAGCATATTAGGGTTAGCACCTCTTTTATGTTAATTCAAACTCGCTAAGAATTGCCTAAGAAAGAATTGTCAAACTTGTCCCTCTCTTAAGAACCATGATACATTTCAAACGACTAGTTGTAAATTAGTAAATACTATTTATAAATTAACATGCCAAATTTGTCAATTATCATATATAGGACAAACATGTAATCCATTAAATATACGAATAAACCTACATAGAAACCACGCTAAAAAATCAATTGGTAATATATATATGAAAGAACACAATAAATTACATACTTTTAACAACTTTAAGATAGAAATACTAGACATATGTCAAAACAAAAAACAACGACTATTATTAGAAAACAACTACATTTATAAACACAACACATTATTCCCTTATGGACTTAATGACGAATTAAACTACACATACAAACCACAAACAGAAGAAATTTCAACTTATGAAATCAGCTGCAAATACAAAAAAAATGAATTCAAAACTAAACCTAATAAAACTAGAGGTAAAACTACCAATAAATTAGGTTACATTGAATTTGAAGAATTACTGGACCCAAAACAAATGTACACTAACAACTTCGTCGATAAATTTATTAAAACATTATTTAAACTAAATAATAATAAATTTATCAAACTTATAGAATATATTAAAATTCATAATCTAACTAATAGATTAATAGATATCACACACGACATCTTTAAATACAGAAAAATTAAACAATCTACTAATAACATTAATATTATCATTAAATTTAATAACAATTTATTTAATCATATTAAGTTTAATGATATTTTTAATAACCAAAACATTAATAATCTTTTCCCTATAAAAAATTTAAATTTCAAAACAATCTGGAGATACAACAAAAATATAGGTAATTTAGTTTGCAATTATAACCAATTTATTAATAATTTGGCAAATTATAAAAAAATTAAATGTAATTGCAACAACTATATTGATAAATATAAGTTTTCAGGTCATATATTAACTAGCAATTTTTCTTTTTTAAATCCAGAATATCAGGATATTTTAAATAAAGGGTATAAATATATACCTCAAATTAAACACAATTATAATAATACAATTAAATCTATATTAAAAGATATAGATATTTTCATAAATAAAACTAGTATAAAATACAGTATTCCAGAATTTACTTTTCTGGAATGGAAACATAATATTAAAAAGGAGGTTATAAATTATTATAATAATACACTTAAATACACAAAACCTAATTCAGATATTCCTTCTTTTAAAGAAAATATAATTAATTTACAGAAGGACTTTATTATCACTCCTATAGATAAATGTTCCAATAACTTATCTATAATTTGTAAAAATCTATACCACGATATACTAAAAAAGGAAATTGATAATAATCATAAATACACTTTTGCTAGAACTACAGCCACAAAAATCAAAAAAGACATCAAAAATGTTGAAAATTCACTAAAAATTTATAATCACTACAAAAATCCAAACATACCAAAGTTCTATATAATTCCTAAACTACACAAAAAACCTATTTCTTTCAGAACAATCACATCTGGTATAAATTCAGTTATAAAAAACATTGATATACAATTAGCTTCAACACTACAATTTATTATAAATAAATTAACTAATAAATATAATTATAAATTTATCGACTCAAATAAAAAAATCATTAACTATTTAATGAACAATTGGACAAACATGGAAACAGTACACACATTTGACTTTGAGGACCTATATTCTAAAATAAATTTAAGAGATCTAAATAATAAAATAACCAATTTATTTAACGAAATCATTAATGACAAAACTTTCCACATTAAAATTATTCATAACAGATATAAAACAATTAAATTAGATCTTAAAACAGCAAAAACTCTACTGGAAACATTTTTAAATTTTAACTATATAGAATTTAAAAATAAAATATATATTCAATCAGAAGGAGTTCCCATGGGAACGTCTTCTAGTCCGTTATTAGCAAACTTAATATTATTCTGGTACGAAAGAGAATACTTTCTACAAAATAATGTTAACTGGCAAATGTTCCGTTATGTAGATGACATTATAATATTTAATAATCCACAGTTCAAAAATTTAATACCTAAAATTTATCCTAAATACTTGAAACTTAAAAACAATGAAAAAATTTATAGAAACAAAAAAGTTAACTTTTTAGACCTAAATATAGACCTTACAAATAATGCTATTAAAATTTATAATAAAAAAAGTAATTATAATTTCAATATTATAAAATACTGTAATATGAATTCTAATATTTCATTAAATTGCTGTAAAGGTATATATTTTGGTCAGTTTCTAAGATTTTATAGAATAAATAATATATTAGAAAATTTCATAGAAGATGTTAATAATTTAAACATGGAATTTATTAAAAACAAATTTAGTATCAGACAAGTAAAATATTTCAACAGTATATCAATTATAAAATACTTAAAAAAAAATAAATGGAAGTATCCATTTACTAAATCAACTTTCTATAATTTCTTTCAATAATCAATACTACAAATTTATAATCTTCAACAATTAGTTAAACTTAAATTAAATAGCTGATTTGAAGATTTTTTCACAAGATTTTTAAAGTAATATTGTATATAATTCATTTTGTTTAATCTCCAATTTCTGGGGAGGAAAATGGAAATTAAATAAAAGTGAATTTTCACAATTAATAGCTTTATTAAACTCTAATAATTTGCCTTTTTAAAGGAATATTGAAAGATGAATAAGTTTTGAATCAATTATTTTAATTTTTAACTGACTGTAAAGATTATAAAATTTGGATTTCTTCCCTTAACTATCTTATCTTTATTCTTTGAATGTCTTGTTCTCCCACAATTCGGTCTAAATTTGTCCCCACCCCCCCACAACATGTGTTATCCAGAAATAGTTGTTTACAGTTGAAGGCGTTCGCGGACAAGGTAGGTACACATTATATCTGTTCATATAAATGTTTCAATGTAGTAACTTTATATTAACACATAAAATACGGTTGAAAGGAGGTCTAGACATAATAGAGAAGGGATGAAATGTTGAAAAGCTGAATTTCTATTTGAGAAGTCCCGGTTCAGCAGACCTCTTTTTTCAATAATTACTCCAATTTAAGTTTTTTTGTATATGTCTGGTCTACCATTAGGGTTTCAAAACATAATAACCAAACTTATAATAAAAGTTAATTCATATTATAGATATTTTACTAAATACAACTTTTTATATTCATATTTTAAAATAAAAAAATTTAAAAAATCTTTAAAAAAAAAAAAAAAAAACGAATAAAATATAAAATTATAAAAAAATATATATATATACTAAAAATCTTATCTACCTTATTTACAAAACTTTTTGTTTTCTTTCTATTAGTTTGATTAAAAGTACATGGTTCTGTCTTTCTATCTTTTTTCTAACTATTATATATATTATCTCTTCGATTATTCTATATATAGGATTAGAGTATGTCTGAATGACGTGTAAAAGCCGATGTAATAGACGTTACTTTGTTAATTTTTTATTGTTATTAATTATAATTATATAATTAACTAGAGGATGTTTTAGAAGTAAAGAATTTTTTTTTTTTCTCTATCTATACTAAATAATAACAATTAACAAATTTATAATTTGAATTTAAATAATCAAACTAATGAAGATAATTTTAATAGAATACTTAACTATAAAACTATACAACTATTTATTTTTATAATTAATTTAGATTTAGCTTGCTAATCTAACCAAATCTACTTGATATGATTTATCATTCTGATCAGATTGCTCCTTAAGTTTTAAATGTAGTATCACTGTTATATTTTTATTATATAGTTTTTACACTATATATATATATATATATATATGTGTGTGTGTGTGTGTGTAGCCCAGACTAAAATATATTCACAATGTAAAATAATAAAATCAAAGAAGGCCTATCCTGACCAAAAGCACATGAGCTTTTTAGATGGCAGAGCGCCATCTAGTTGAGCAAAAATAAACTAAACCTTTATTTAGCTTGCTCCGTGATATTTGGCCAACCCATCTTCTTGATAAATTAAGAAAATCCAGCCACGAAGGCGTTTCGGGCTGTTGGCCCTCTTCAGTGTGGTGCATGTTGTACCTCTACGACCAAAAATGTTTTGGTCCCAGAGTCTTCTTGAGAAATCAAGAAATGGGTATTTAAGGCCAAACTTGCGTTAATATTTCAATTATATATTTTGAAATATAGTTTCTTAGAAAATGTCAGGGATTTTATGTTTAAAAACAATAAGGACTCATATTTAAAATTTAGGAAAATTTTCAAATATATCTATGATTTTCTCTCTTGGTTAAAAAAACTTAATTGCTAACTATGTAAATATTTGTATTTGTTCCATTGTTTTTTTTTTTTGTTTCGATTGTTTCTGTGAAATAGTTCTCTGATTTTGGTGTTGTTGCTTCACGTAAGCATCCTTTGTGGGAATATGGAGTCTGATTTGATAATGAATAAATAAATGTATGTTACATAAAACCTTTTATTATATTTTAAAATTATAAATTCTAGAGCATTACCCTATATATTTAGTCGACCACTAGATGTTGCAGCTTTCACTATATAAATTCGTTGTTGTGTTTTCCCTTTGGCCAGCTCAAATCTTTCTGTAGATATGTAAATACGTAATCTTTTATTTTCTTCTTCAAGCCTCAAATAAGGTAGTACTTTATCGAATTCTGTATTTCATACAATTTAAACCTTATTTTTCTTCATATATTTAGTTATATCAAAAATGCTTATATACAACAACAACAAAAACCTTTATTAAGACACTATTTTCTTGCAAGGGAATTCCCCTAAAAGGTTATATATGTTAATGAGTGAGGAGGAAAAGCAATTTAGAGGGGAGGGGGAGCAATCAGCCGTTGTCTGTGGAGTTGAGCACTTCTTACCTCATTTTATCAATCGCCTTGAAAAATTTTAAATATTCATAAACAAATGTTTTATCCAGCAGGAGAGTAGTCAAAATTTTATATACATGTTGTTCATTATAGTAAGTTAGCCTCGAAATTTCGCGAATATCCAGTCTCTTTTCCTGTAGAAATGGGCAATGGAATAGATAATGGGCCAAATTGTCTTGGATGACAGCATTGCAGAAGTAGCAATTTAAAGGGTCGCTGTACCAAAATCCCGTGATATCCTCAGGGAAAAATAGAAATGCTCATATTCTGCATAAAAATATTCATGTGTACTGAAAAAAACAGCAATTAACCTCTCATCTAAACAAAAAAATTAATCATATCATTTTTATTTATTTATTTATTTCAATTTAAAGCGCTATGTTCCCTTAGGGACACTTGCGCTGTCATACATGTATGCCTTTACATTTGTCTCTATATATATATACAATAATTTTAGGTCGTGAATAGTATAGTCATATGATATTAACAATGAGAAAGAGAGAAAAAAAACGAGCAAAAAGAACTGTGTACAAAAGAAAGAAATGTCAGGCAATATGTACAATCGGCATAATATAAATTATCAGTTACTTAAAATATATTTGTTGCTATATAATTTAAAATATATCTACAAAAGGTATTGAATTTAATATATATTTCTTTACTGGAAATAGAAATACTTGGATCTGTTACTATTAAATTATTTTTGATTCTATTGACTTTAAAAAAACGGACAATCTAGTAAAAGATGTATTGAGGTTTGTTCCTCATGTCCACAAAAACAACATAACATGTATACTATATATTTTGGTATATATTAAAATAGGTATTTATTTTAATATTTATTAATCAAAACTAACAAAGCCTATATATAACCCAATCTTGAAGAGAGATATTTAAAATTTTTAAAAATTCTTACCTTTGAATATTTATCAACTTATAAATATTTAAAATCGCTTTCTCAAATTCTTTTGATCAGAATGCATTTTTAAAAATTTAATAAATACTTTCATCAAAGTCAATATGCAAATAAAATATAAATAATTATTTTTCTATATTTGTGTTAATATTAATGTAATTAAAGTATGAGGATATTGTAACACTGTACAACTCGTTAATCATGTGCAGACGACTTTTAATCAATGTTTTGAGAAGTTTATTAAAAGCTTATTTGAAAAAGTTAATTTACTCTTATTATAAAATAACATTTAAAATGTCAATTTAAATTTTAAAAATTGTCAAAAATAGCTTTATATATATTTTAAAGTATTTTCATTTGCAATCTATTAGATCTAAGGGTAATAAAAGAAGTCTAACTGAATTTGTGAAAAGATAAAAATTAAATGTTTTGAAATATATTGTACCCTTCATATCAATTTTATAAGAAACTAGACGTATGACCCGGCTTCGCCCGAGAATTCCCCCATTGCAATTTCCTTCATACTGAAAGTACATCAATAATAAATATTAGAAGTGCCATAGAATAGCAATACAGAAGTAACACATAAACTACAGGAAAAAAGTGTGTGTGATGGCAAAAATTGTAATATATTAGTGTTTAGGTATTTGATTTAATTAATATAGTTGATATAATAATATATATATATTATATATAATATAAATGAGTTTTAAAAATTGTAAAAAAAAAAAATGCATCGGCCGGGAATCGAACCCGGGCCGCCCGCGTGGCAGGCGAGCATTCTACCACTGAACCACCGGTGTTTATAAAAAATGGCCATATTTGGGTATTCATTCCATTCCGGATTACTCCGCGTAAAAAAAAAGTTCTTCAAATGAAAAAAAAGAAATAGCCAAAAATACTAATCAAAATGTAGCCGAATATTTTCCTCAGGTTTATAAAAAGCAATATGTAAAATTTTGTACCAATTGGTTCCGTAGTTTTTGAGTTTATCGCGAAACAGACAGACATTGACTTTTATATATATAGAGATAAAATGTTTAAAATCTACATGGAATGTGAAATGATATTTATTAATACCGATGTTATTGAGAATTTACTGCATTATATTATTTTTTCTTTATTTATCTCTATTAAACGTGGTATAGGCCATGATAATAATGGTGGGTAGTTAGCGACTGCTTTTAATGTAAGGGCGCTACATGTTTACACACGTGAAAAGCGGTTCGACTGTTTGACTTACTTCCACATTATCCAAAACATATATATGAGTATCATTCCATGATATATATATGAAATACCAGCTATATAAATCTACCCCAACAGTTCCGGCATATTCAACACAGATAATCCCACCCCAATTGAAACTGTCCCCCTAACCCTCTACAACTAGAAACTATTTTATATTTGATTTTTGAAAATGTATTTCTGTGAATCTCTATTGTATGTGTGTTGCACGCCTTTTCGGAGCCAGTGGCCTGATGAAGCGCGACCGTGTGAAAGCTTGTTTCCTGATATCTAAATAAAGAAACACTGTGCAAATATTTCAAAATTTATTTAAATCAAATAAAATTCTCAATAGCTGTTTTTATTGGGAGTACAAATAAGTTTTGAGGGATTTGCAAAAGAAGCTACAACAAATATTATATAAATAGCATCGGACCTTGTAAGGTTTCATGTTAAGGCTTCATCATTTCCCCAAAAAAATCAGAAGGAGTCTTTTCACTCAAGTGTAAGGAACTTTTTTTTTTGTGCTCTAACCATGTCAACCTTTTTGCCAACAAAACACAATTTGCGGGAAGCGCTGCTTTTTTGTTTTAATTTGAAGAAAAGTGCAACTGATGGACATCGATTGCTGTGTGAGGCATATGGGGAACATGCTCTATCAATAAAATCATGTGAGTACTGGTTTCGGCGTTTCAAAAGTGGCGATTTTGACACCAGAAACAAAGAACGCGGAGGGAGGCCAATAAAGTTCGAAGACGCTGAGTTGGAGGCTTTATTGGACGAAGATTCAAGCCAAACACAAGAGGAGCTCGCTGAAACCTTGGGAGTGACTCAACAAGCGATTTCGAACCGTCTCAAGGTCATGGGTATGGTGCAAAAACAAGGAAATTGAGTTCCATATAAACTCAAGTCAGGAAACATCGAGCGCCGTATTTGCACGTGCGAACTACTGCTCAAAAGACAAAATCGGAAGGGTTTTTTTGCATCGAATCGTGACGGGGGACGAAAGGTGGATTCACTACAACAACCCAAAGCGCAGAAAATCGTGGGTTAAGCCCGGTCATGCATCAACTTCAACGGCCAAACCGAATATTCATGGCAAGAAGCTAATGCTGTGCATCTGGTGGTATCAGCTCGGAGTGATCTACTATGAGCTACTTCAGCCTAACGAAACCATCACTGGAGAACGTTACCAACAACAATTGATGCGATTAAGCCGAGCATTGAAGATTAAACGCCCACTATATGCCAAAAGACATGACAAGGTGATCTATCAGCACGACAACGCTCGGCCACATGTTGCAAAAGTTGTCAAGGAGACTTTGGAGGCGCTTCAATGGGATGTCCAACCCCACCCGCCGTATTCACCAGACATTGCTCCTTCAGACTACCACATGTTCCGTTCGATGACACATGGCCTGGCCGAGCAGCACTTCACTTCTTACGAAGAGGCGAAAAATTGGGTCAATGTTTGGATCGCCTCAAAAGACGAGGACCTTTTTCGACACGGAATCCGTATGCTGCCTGAAAGATGGGAAAAAGTCGTAGCTAAAGATGGACAATACTTTGAATGAAATATATTGTACTGATTTCTCTGAATAAAGCTTCGAATTTATAAAAAAATCCCTCAAAACTTATTTGTACGCCTAATAATTGGACTGACGAAACCACTGAGAGTTCACCACTGATGAGCCAGGCTCTCCCAATATTATCCTATTGTAGTAAGAATTTGTTAACAATTAAGGGAGCGAAATTCTTCCAGTTTTTCAAATCTTTTTCACAACCACACACCGGTCTTAGTCATATCATATTGGTCTCCCTAAAGAGAAATCATACCCTAACAACACCGCAAAACCCAAAACCACAAAACCTATTCCACCTTCGAAAAGTCAGTAGACCAAACCAGCAACAAAAAAAACTTCACAATCGCCTTTGAATCACATATTTTCGTTATATTCTTTTTTCTTATCTCCACCTAATCATATTAAGGTATCAAGTTTGTAAAGCTTGTTGATGGTGTCTGTTGAGGATGAGTAAAACTCATCAATGGATGAGCCAATACAGTTAATGATGTAGTTTGATGTTGCAGGTTGAGAATTACACTTAGTACATAGTGGTAAAACTTTGCAAACATTCTGGAAAGTCATTGTCTGTAGATCACCAGACTTAAGTCTGGAAATCAAAGACTGTTGTTCTCTTGAGAGGACAGAATTGGTGTTTGTCCCTTCCTGCTCTGTACCAGTCATGTTCAGCATTAGTTTTCAAACATGTGCTCATAAAATCAGACAATTAATTTAACGGGGGGATTTTACGGGGGGATTGGGAAATTTTACGTGGAGTTCAAATAGCAGACTTCTCATCTTGAATAACATTGAACTTTATATTTCTCTTTAACGATGTCAGGAAATTTGCGTATTGTATGTTTGTAAACAGAGAATTAATTTGAAAGCATATGTTTAACTAATATGCAAATTTGGATAATACTTTCTTTTTCTTATTTTTTTCAAAGTTGTTGGATAGAACAAATCAATCTCTCTTTTTCTTCCAGTTTTATAAATTTAACGATAAAATCCACCAGTGCGATGACAATTTTAAGCTTCTTATCTTTAATATCGACAAAATCATTGTTGAATATACATGTGAAAAGGATATCATAATTTGATTTATAAGAAGTTAATGCAAAGTGCTTTGATGTGAAGTTTGAAAGAATTAAGTTTATTATAAATAGTATGTAAAGGTGAACTTTTTAAAAGTTTATCTTATTATATATATATATAAAATAAAATTTGCTATCGAAATATTCAGTTATACCATTATATAACTATCAAATAATAGAATAAAACTAATTTTGTGCAAAACCATTGGGTATTACATACTTATTGTTAGAATTTAATAATATCAGAAATATTTCTTTTTTTTTGTTAGTTTCCCTGAGCGGTGTTTGTTCGGTCACCTGGTCAAATATACAAAAGGAATTGTATTTTACGTCGTCTGACCAATAATTCTACTCGTCTGCTTTCTCTTGGGAAAATGGAAACTGAATAGAACGTGGCGCCATATAGTGGTCATTTTATATAATAATTGAGTAGTATTTTTAGAGAGTTGTAAATTATTCTAAAATTAACTCATTATATATAATTGATAATAATTAAAAATAAAATTATAAGGTTTTCCCAAAGGTTCGTAAAAATATTGTGATTAAGATTTATATTTTGCAAGTGTTTACGAACCTTTGAGACAACCTTGTAATTCTGAAACTTGGCCCATCTGCTGATTGGCCACCCTTGATATAGAACATCAGAGATTGAATCATTCTTCTATAAGAATTCTGTTATAATTTTACCAAGGTTACCAATATTATCAAGGTTGTCCCAGATGTTCGTAAACACTTGCAAAATATAAATCATATTATGTTTACGAACTTTTGGACAACCTTGTATATTCAAGATGCTTCCACAATGAGCATATGTTTTAAAAATCTAAAATACAATCTTTCTCTAGCGAGATCTTCTACAAGCTTATATCAAAGAGAATAATTGAGTGTATACGCACCTAACTTGCGAATTTATGGTTTAAATTTGAAAGATATTTATTAGAGGTGTTCCAAAATAATGCCTGTTTACCCATAACTATAATAATATTTGACCTATTTCATTCAAAATTTTCAATATGTTCTTATAAGTAAAGCCTTATCAAATAATTATCCATTTTGTCTTCAGATACCTTAAGTGAAAGTTCGGAATCCAAATAGAAAAAAGAGCCGTTATTGAATTTTTGGAAATGGAGGCATTATCAGCTTCAGAGATTCACTAGAGACTGAAGATTGTATACAAAGGAGCCACAATTAATGTAATCAATATGATAAGACGGATGAAAAGATTCCGAAGTGGTGAAACTTCTTTGGATGGCAAACCATGTATGGGAGTCCATCAACCAACCCTGAAAAGGAAGACAAGGTTGATGAACCTATACGTCATGATAAAAAAATAACTATCAGAGAGTTGTGTAATATACTAAATGTTGGATATAATGCAATGGTTAGGTGTTGATATTAAAAACAAAATTGGAATTTCCTGACCGCTCACATGAGCATTTTAGATGGTGGAGAGCGCCATCTAGTGGAACAAAAATCAACTAAACGTTGATTTAGTTGTTCCAATAAATGACACTCTGGCATCTAAAATGTTCATTAAAGCGGTCAGGAAATACCAATTTAAATATATATATATATGTGGTGATTTGCGAGAAATCGTGATAGTTGTGTAACAAGTGTTAAGAACAGACACATGAGACAGGATCCAGGATCAGAAACCCGTGAGAAATAGGTCGGAGAGGAAAGAGAGAAGGTCCGAGGACCACCCTGGGAACAACCTGCTTGGAGACCACCTCGGTGAGAACTATCCCCAAGCATCAAATCCAGATACTTTTAAACACTTCTCAATTGAATAAATTAGGCTCCGGGGGTGGGGGGTTGAGACGAGGAGCTCCAGGAAATGTTTTTTTTTTATATAGAAGGCAGGACATATGATCACCTAAGGGGTTGTTTTGACCAGACAATTTTCTCTTCCCTCTCCTCATACTCCCAATACATTCCACTTTATTTTTCCATATATTATGGCATATATATATATGTTCTAAGGTGAAAACATCAGGTTTCCAGGGATAAGTTTTTTTTTAAATTATTATTTCAAAACTCTAGCTTTCAGACATGATTACCCTTCTACAGGAAAAACACAATTGTGTGAAGAAAAGAAAGGTGAATATGGGAAACAAGAGATAATCATGGAACACATAGCTACCTAAGACCATAGAAGAGATCAATAAGAACGAACCACACCGAAGTGGCCAAGGTGGTCAGTCTCCACACGTGGGGACAACGGCGACGCCTCCAATTCGGGCCCGTCACCAAGTGATGGCCAAGTGAGATACCTGCCATTCTTTTTAAAAGAGTTAATTGGAAACGTTGCTGGCTACGTCGCTATGGCGTCCCGGTGAGGTACGGCCCTAACGTCCAGGAGACCATTTTATCGAGGAGCCACAAAGAAAGTTTATAGAAAGACTATTGAAGAACTGAAAGGCCTTGACATCAGAACACCATATTTGTGAAGGCCATAAGCACAGCAGTAACCAAAAAACTAATATTGTAATTTTAAATGTATACGTTTTTATGTCATTATTCAAAGTTTTAAATAGGATATTATTAAATACACTTTTGTGAATATAGAGAAAACCTTGTAATTATGAATAATTTATATTCAAATATTAATATATTAACATAATAATTTTAACGATTACTTAATATGCGTTTTATCCAATCATCCAATTAATTTGCATAATCCATAATTAAAATTACAAAATTAATTTATTATAGGCCTAAAAATACGTTGAACAACCAAAACAGAAAATATACATACATACTATCAAATTGAATTACTTTTAAACTTAATTTTAAGCCTTTAAGTTTTTACCTTTTGAATTATTAATAAATATAATATATAAATACACATATAGTGTGTGTAGTATAATTATATAGAATATATTACAGCCAGCTTTTTATATTAGATATGTTAAAAGGAATAAGAATTATTCCAAAAATGTTCTCATAAACACAAAAAAGTAAAATATGGAAAAGTTCCTAAAATTCTGGGTAGAATCCATTGCCCAGGGCTCTAGCGTCGTAATTTAAATTTGGAGTTGAAAAGCTGTAAGCAAATCCCATTATCTCTTTATATTCACAGAAAAATCTAAATTTAAAGTTTTATCTAGCAACCCTTCTCACAAATTTACATATACATATACCTTAGAGATATATTTAAAATATAAAAGTATGCATAAATATATGCAGATGTTTTCTAGAAAAACTATTCTTGTAGCTTGTATATTTACAGCATAACAAGTTTATCTAATACATATTTTGAATGTTTTAACCATTATTTTTATAAAACAGTGAAAATAGAAATTCAACTTTTATTCTCTTTATCTCATGGGATTGTAGATTGTTCAAATGAAATAAACCAGAACATGATTCCTTCACTTCTATATACCCCTTCCATATTTGCATACCTACGACACACCTGGATCAAAACTCAGTGATACACTCAGATATGAAAAAATTAGAAACTATTTTAAACTCGCGCGTAGGATTCTTTTTGAATTTAAACAATTTCTACTGCCCTTACTGCAATGGAAAAATTAATAGGAGGGCCTTGCTCATCATATTTATAATTGTATGCAATTCTACTGTTCTCAAAGCTTATGTCCATAGTTCATCTAAAATACCCATTCCAAGAGTCTAACAACAGTATCACTATAAAAGGAAGATAAAAAATGCACTATAACAGGGGGATGGTAGATTAAACTGGCGAAACCGCTGGGAGGGTTCAAAACTGACGAGCTAGGCCCTCCCATTAATTTTTAAATTGCAGTAAGGGCAGTAGAAATTGTTTAATTTCAAAAAGAATCTTACGCGTCTAAAATAGTTTCGAATTTTCATAACAGATGGCGCGCTAGTGCATCGCAACACTCTGATATAATATTTGAAATATAGGAATGAAAAACTATATATATATTATATAATCTAAAAACTCAAATATTTCTATATTTTAAAAATATATATTTTATTTTATTCATCGATAATTTTACTTTTGTAATAATCGTTTTTTAGAAAGACTTTCAGTTTTGTTGTAAATATGCGTAGTTAACATATCTATCCTTTTAAATCACTAATATAGGATTACCTTTATAAATTCTATATAATGTGAAAATAACTAATGTGTAATCTTTCCTCAAGTAATTGAAAATAAAAGCTACTTGATGGTAAATAATTATCTTTTTTTTTATCACGACTGCACCAACCCTTTATCTTATCGATCCTTTGTCTTATCAAACCTTTATCTAACAACAACAAAATATTCATAACATATATATATGTCGTGATGAGTTTATCCTATCGACTGACTGCAGTATGGTGTGATTGGTTGTCTCCTGATTGTCGTGGTAAGCAGGTTGGTTATATGCAGTCATGGGGTATTGGGGGTATTGGGTAAAGTTTTCAACTAGCAATAATCGCGCGCGCCTCGGAAGTTCCTCACTGGCTACGATATCGCCTCTGCGCAATGCAGTCATGGGGCCACAATGGTCCGAGTGGTTTCAGGCGTCAATGGAATGGCACAAAAGGACGAGGCATGTTGGATGTCACTCAGAGAAAGAGAGAGAGAGAGAGAGAGCCGGTGGCCGGCGCCGGTCGAGGAGGGTCTGATCTATTCTAGAGCCAGAGGGAAACTTTTTGCAATCCGACTATGTTTTTCGGACTGACGGTGTAATCGGTGACCTTTCTCCTATCTGGGCGCCGGCTGTCTCCCAAACTGTATTATTCTGTTTTGTGTTACATGATGGCCAAACTGGCGAGTTGGATTGTATCTACAGTTTTGGTTGTTACACTATAGCTATATTATATATGGATATAAACTATATATTCAAATATATTACAACATATATATATGTATAAATATATACAAATATATACAATATAATGCGGCTTACGATTGTAGAATGACATTTGAAAATTATCCCGCATGTGTTTCTTTTAAACCAAAAATCGATATTTATTTTAAAGAGAAATAACGATTATTTCTAACCTTAGGGATGAAGTATGAAAGGATGAATTGTGAAGAGTAATGATAAACGGAAAAATTCACAATTCATCCTTTCATACTTCATCCCTAAGATTAGAAATAATCGTTATTTCTCCTTAAAATAAATTTCGATTTTTCGTTTAAAAGAAACACATGCGGGATAATTTTCAAATATCATATATACATATATATATTTATAAAGTTATAAGGCAATGACGCGCCATCTATATATAAGGAGTTAAAGCATGAATGTTTCTTTTACACGGGTTGACAAAGGTTTATTTTATTAGCATACCTCTATATTATTTCAATTGTAAACTTTTATGTTTCGCTATAAAACAACAACAACAAAAACCTTTATTAAGACACTATTGTCTTACAAGGGGATTTCCCTAAAAGATTATATATGTACATGAGTGAGGAGGAAAAGCAATTTAGAGGGGAGGGGGAGCAATCAGCCGTTGTCTGTGGAGTTGAGCACTTCTTCTCTCATTTTATCAATCGCCTTGAAAAATTTAAAATATTTATAAACAAATGTTTTATCAAGCAGGAGAGTAGTGAAGATTTTATATACATGTTGTCCATTGTAGTGAGTTATCCCCGAAATTTCGCGAATTTCCAGTCTCTTTTCATGTAGGAATGGGCAATGGAATAGATAATGGACCAAATTGTCTTGGATGAAAACATTGCAGAAGTAGCAATTTAAAGAGTCGCTGTTCCAAAACCCCATGATATCCTCGCGGAAAAGTAGCCATATAATCCTTTGACGGGCTATAAATCGTTTAATTTTCAAAGGTTTGATAGTAAGTAGTCCTCCGTCGTGAAGGAGATACTTAGAGATTGATAGTGAATAAAATGAGTTGAGTTTTGTAACTTATAGCTCTGTCAAATTGGAGTAGCTGGTCCACTGTGGTTTGAATAATTCTAGGCATTTCTCCTCGCACAACCATATATTCTTCACAGTTCTTAAGAAAAGAAAAACCCCTAGAGTCAATGATGCTATTCAGGTTATGAATAAGTTTCGCTATAAAACCTTAAACAGCTAATTCAATTCTTAACAAACTTTCATTAGAGATTTTTTTGAGCCTTTGAATTGCTTTAGGCTATTGCTTTTGATAATCAATTTTCGTTACAATTTTAATTTTCAACAAATATTAATAATATTTATGAATATATCAATGCAGCAGCTGTTTTATAAGGGAGAAGGGTATCACTTTTGATATACACAATAATATCTTCCTCTCGCAACTTTATGTTGTATTCGATTCTGAAAATGGTCCTTGATGCTTCATCTCAAGAACCTTTTGGCAAAATTGATTGATTCCCTAAATCCTCTAGTAGAATCTCTAAGATAACTGTAAAGAAAATAACTAAACTTAAAGCTCTTTGTCTCAAAATAAATATTCTGGCATACGATTCTAAAACCTATGTACAGATAAAATGTTCTCCCATGGGTAAATCTCTTTCAACCTCAGTCGCTGAAATTGTCATGTGTCGCATAGACAGTTAGATAACTTCGCTATTACCGTCAGATTTAGTTAAATGGCGTCGCTATATTGATGCCATATTTTTATATCTGTCGCGAAAATAGAACTTAGAACATTCTGGCAAAACTCAACAGTTACCATTTCGACCTGAACTTCACTTACGAAAAAGAAACAAACAATAGCCTGACATTCTTAGATATAAAAATCAACCGCATACGACATCAATTCCAACAACTGTTCACTATAAGCCATCCTTAAACCCCGACTATTTCCGTTTTTACTTCTACTGCCCTCTCAGACATAAGATAATTACCATAAAGACCTTAACTAAACGTATCCATAGCAACTGCTCACTGCAAACCTTTGAACATAAGAAACTCAGAATATCTACAAAAAATCTAAAGACTTGTCAGAATCCTTTATCGTTTATTTAAAGACATTTCTATAGCTCCTCTAAAATTCGGAATCCACTAATTAACAAATTCATTCGCAGTATTCCCTATTCCCTAGTAACCGTATCAATAGCTTGTCATCTAAAGATATTTGGAATTAAAACCATTTTCAGCCACCTGCCCATAAAAAACTAATATTAATCCTCAGTACACGTGGTATAGGCCATGATAATCATGGTGGGTAGAAGAAGGCGACTGCCTTTACTGTATGTGCCCCACATGTATATACACTTTTCACTTACAAATATGACAGAGCCCCGTTTGGTTAGTTGCACCACTGGTGGGGTTGGACTTTTGCAAGAATCGGGGGCCATTGGAGCATTTTTTTTCAGAAAAAAACTAACATTAAGAATGCCATATATTCCTTAAATTGCAAAGATTGAAAAACCAATTATGTAGGCGAAACTGGCATATAAGAATATCCATATATAAACGAAATAATCAAGACAGAAAACCATTAATATATCATCATATAAGAGAGAAACATTCCTTCTCCCTATCAGAACCAAAGATCCATTACTCCAACATCTCCAATAAACAACAAAGACTCATCATAGAATCAATCATATCCAGAAAGCACAATAGCATTAACAGAAGAATAGACATGCCGGAAATATATGCTATACAATTCCCTAAACCCACCCCATAACCTCCAAATAAATAAATCCCATATCTGAATAGCAAATCCGATAAACCCATGCAGTGGAGGCCCAAATTAAATTGACATTCAAATAACTATATATAAATGCTCCTTATATATGTATTAGATTATATTTTAACTCTTGTCCTATTGGCGATTTATTGTGGCGTGTTTTCTCCTGTAGAAGGGCTTTCGTGTTCGAAAATTAGAGATTTGTGAATTAAAATGTTTTGATAGAAACTTATTCCGAAAGCGTGATATTTTCAATTTAATATATATATATATTGCTTATCCCTAGTACACGTGGTATAGGCCATGATAATCATAGTGGGTAGAAGTAGGTGACTGCTTTTACTGTAAGTGTACCACATGTCTACACATGCGAAAAGCAGTTCGTCTTTGCACTTACAAACGTGCCATAGCCCCGTTTGGTTACTTGCACTCGATGGTAGGTTGGACTTTTGTAAGAATCGGGGGCCATTAGATCACTTTTTTAATTCAGAAAAAAGTTCCCAATGCGGGAATCGAACCCGGGTCGTAGCGGTGATGAACCAACGGTTTAGACCATCCTTCCACCGACCCCCCTACCTTAATACTGATAAAAGGGATTATTTTATAAAAGAATAGGTCGCCTCTCCCATCAAAATAAACTTCAAAACTAGATGCAATCTATTATTTTGACGGAAGAGGCGTCCTATGTTTTTATAGATTAATTTCCTCCCGAGCAAAATTTGCATCTAGGGATAATTTTATTAAACGGATTTTTCCCTAGAAGGAAATCACTGTTTCATAGACTAATTTCTATCTCACTACATTCAAGATTGAACTACGACACCTGAAACGTATTGGCTTATATCTGAAAGGCTTATTTTTGTTCTTTTGATCACCGTTTTCATCAATCTTCATCTCTGATTAACAAATTAACCATCATCCGTCTTTCATTTTCACACTCTGCTGTCAGACGAAGAATCGGCATGATATTGGTCTCTACATATATTCGATATTGCTTTTAGAGAGAATTATAATTCATATATATGCGGCACTGAGTTTGTTTATACAAAATTGTAATGCCTTTATAAAGATTTGGCGTTCAGCTAACCGAAATATTGGCAAATAAATATTTTATTAAATCCAATATATGCCTTTTTATTATCTAACATATATTTATTTTGAAAATAGAGCAATACATAAATAAATCTTTAAATAAAAAGGCATACATTGGATCAAAATATATTTCAGTTGCTGAACGCCAACTTTATCGAGGTATTATAACATTTGAAACATATATTTATGCTATTAGATAATAAAAAGACATATATTGGATCAAATAAAATATTTATTTGCCTTAAAATCGTTTTGAAAATAGAGCAATCCATATTTAGATCATTAGATAATAAAAATACATTCCTTTTTACTATCTAATGATTTAAATATGGATTGCTCAATTTTCAAAACACATATATTCATGTGAAAAAGAAACAATAAAATTCAGGGGAAGAGATTCTTTTAATTTTGGGTTTGCAAGTTTTCAAGCATATTTTCTGCGCTTAAACGGGAAAGTACTTCTATGTACAATATCAAGATGATCTTCATACAATTCCTTTTAAAATTTTGATATTGTGTATAAAGTATTTGCCCGTTGAAGAGCAGAATATTTGCTCTTAAGCTTGCAAAACCAAAATTAGAATAAACTTTTTATCCTGAATCCTTTTTCAAATAATTTCTAGGTAACTATTGCTCACATATATATGTGAAAAAATCACATTTGTACTATTCTTTCACATTGTGTCGCGGTCTCACGCAATTCTGGCCTTAACTACTCGTTTCATGATTTTTCAGGATGCCTGTATGACCAGTTTTTTGGTCGTTGAGGTACAGCTTGCACCACGCTGATGAGGGCCAACAGCCCGAAACGCGTCCGTGGTTAACTTTTCTAGATTAATCAAGAATGGGTATTTGGCCAATTCTGGAATAATTAAAAATCAACGAGAATAGTTGATATTTATTCCGATAGATGGCGCAAGCCATCAGCAACTTTCAGTTACACGATAAGGAGATGCCTTTTTTCATAATATATTTATGTGTTAAATATACAAATAAATTTTTAAAAAATGAAGAAAAAAACTATTTCTGGTGTTGAATATTATAAACATATATTCATGATGAAACTAAAAAAAAATTAAATTACAAAATATTTCCTCACAATGAGTTTCATTTTATTTTAAATTGCTAGCTTTCAAGTGATAATCGCTCTTCAACGGGCTTAATACAAATATCAACTATATCTAACAAGAAATATTTACAATATTAGATATAAAGTAATTCATAATACAATATAATGGGGCTTATGATTGAAGAACGACATTTGAAAATTTCACCCATGTGTTTCTTTTGAACGAAAAATCGAAATTTATTTTGAGGAGAAATAACGATTATTTCTAATCTTAGGGATGAAGTTTGAAAGGATGAATTGTGAAGAGTAATGATAAACGGAAAAATAAAAGTGTCCAGGGATGGGAAAGGATGAAAAGATGAATTGTGTTCCCACATCCCTGGACATTTTTATTTTCCGTTCATCATTACTCTTTACAATTCATCCTTTCATACTTCATCCCTAAGTTTAGAAATAATCGTTATTTCACCTTAAAATAAATTTCGAATTTTCGTTTAAAAAGAAACACATGAGGGATAATTTTCAAATGTCGTTCTACAATATTAGATATAGTCGATATTTTTAAGTCCGTTGAAGAGCGATTACCGCTTGAAAGCTAGCAATTTAAAATAAAAAGATACTCATTGTGAGGAAATATTTTGTAATTTTAAAAATATTATAAACATTTAATAGAAAATTGAATAGAACACTTTCAAATATTGGTTCTCAATTTGGTCTTAAGTGAGATGTCTTAATTTGAAAAATGACTAATAAAGATATTATTATTTCCCGCGAATACCAATATCTCTATGCAAATTCTACAGGTAAGATTGTATATGTAAATTTATATTATGCAAACTTATTTAACACAACATATATATTGATTATCTTTTGGTCACTTCGTATAGGATTGTCTTTATATAACATTTTATTTTTGTTTTTCTTCAATAAATCTTTCACTTTTACTTCAAAAATATAAGCTAATACTGCAAACCTAAAATGTATTTACATTTATAATGGTAAGATCTTTTCTTTTTATGTTTAGTTTGTTGTTTATAGTATTTGTAAAAAGCTATATTTGCAAAACATACTAAAATTACTATAGAACACGTAGTACCTATTTATATTTAATATAGCTTTAAAGTGTTGGGGATTTTTAAAAACATGTTTTTATGTTATTTTCAAACACTGTTATAATATAGGTTTAATAATGGCAAGAGATTTCCCAGCCTCCGTCAGGTAGGCTTAAAATTTGTTCGATTTAGTGGCGCCCCTAGTGGCAAAATGGCAAAACTACTACAGATTAGGTTTGCATTTTTTAAAGTCTCCATATAAACTTTTAAATTTTTAAATCTCACTAGAATATCAGCCCGTACAAAAACAGGTCTGGGGATCGTTCCATACCTAAAGAAAACATGTTAATCTTTTACTCTAATAAAGCTACATGAAGTTTTCGAATGTACTTGGGAGAGACAGCCTTTGTCATACATATTTTAAATTCAGATTTATCAAGATTATATTGTTAAATCAGGTTTGATATGAGCCTATTTTTATGAACAATTTATAAAATATTATTTCAAATAATAATTTCAATTATATATTAATTTATTCTTATATTAATAGATTATATAGAGACGAGATAGTGGACGTTGCCATTGCTGAGATAGAGATGTACTGAGATTTCTGAGGCTCTTCATTAGACATGACAACAATAAAAATAGATTATAGCTATCATAAAAGCATCATTTGTATTGTTCAACATTGTAACTACATGCCTGCTTGAAGATTGATTTGATAAATAAGTTTTTATTGGCATTTACCTGATATTATTGTTTCCTTATTAATGACTTATCTAAGCTTGTCGAATGGTTGAAAATATCTGAGCAGATAATATAGGTTGATGAACCTGCCAGACAACAACCTGATGCAACAATATTTTTTTCATTTTTGTTTTAAAATTCAGTGTTGCTACAAAGTATAGGTCTCGAATTATCTCAATAAACTTTTACCTTCACGATGTTTCTGTACTTTTGATAATATACTTATTCCAGACGACTATCAAAAGTATTTTATTTTTGGTCTGTTTAAATTCGAAAAAAATAATTTGGCCATACCTTATTATCATATTTTTCCTTGTTCTTTAAATATTAGACATTACAGTTTTAATATTTACGATATATATAGTGAAAGAAATGTATCAAATACGTTTGATCTAATTTCAACAAAGGACAAATATATAAAATTCAACTCATTTTGAAGATTTATTTTGAATTTTATAAAAAACTACTAAATTCTATTGGAACGCTTTTATTTAGAAATTAATTCATTTTAGTATTGTTTTAATTGAATAATTATCTAATATATAACATATTTTCATTCAAAAATATTCCTTAAAACCTTTATTTTTTAAATCTGTAAATTGCTTTTCTCGAATACACACAATACTTTACAATTTAATTTCATTTAACTAAATTTGCATACCACCCCTTTGTACATATATCAATTGTAAGCAGCAAACATAAATAAATTATACACCAGAGGATTCCACCTTATGATATATCAATTGTGTTGATATATATATATATATATATATGTCATAATATATGCTCTTACAGGAATAATAAAGTAAATCTGCAGTCGACCAGAGAGAGAGAGACGTAGTCGATAGAAGACAACTAAGTTACGGCCATTTTGAACCACTGACCACATTCCAGAGGGCGACCGGAGGGCTTTTATTAGAACCCTCAGGACCTATTTTTGGATAGTTGGGGGGTGGTGGTCACAGACGGTCGTTCAGCGCACAGCCCCTCGCTCTCCTCTCTCTCTCGGATGGCTTCCAGATTCCTCTTCCAACTCGTCGTGTGATTATTTCTCTCCTCACCACATTATTACCACTATATTGTCACATTGAAAGTCGACAGGATAAGACCTGACCGGGAAACAAATCCCTCATATACCAGAGTATGAAGAAAACAAGAAGCAATACCACGATGATCGAACAAACCCACAACCAAGTTCCACAAGAACCAACGACCGACTCTACTGTAGTCGCTTCCCTTCGAACTCTCACCCTCTGTCTCGACCAACTTTTAAACCGTGAGTCTGAAGAAGCAATCACCTACGACGGAGATGAACCTGCCGCACACTTCTTCTTACAACTTGAGTCTCAGCCGAACTTCCACAACTTAGAGCCAGCACGCCAAGCTCGAAAGGCTCTATCATCACTCAGAGGCGAACCTCGCAAAATTGCACAAGACTTAGCTCTACTCAATAAGACTTATGAAGAGGTCAAGGAGTCACTCTGCGCCGTCTATCCCCGACGCCCTAGCTTCACTCTTCAAGAGTTCTATGAACTTAAATGCACATCGATGGCCGAGATCGAGACCTACTACAAGAACAAGGTCCGAATAGGATTGGCGATCAACCTCCCTAAGAGTGCCATCGTGCAAGCACTATCCAACGGTGTGCCACGTAACTATGGCAACCTTTTGAAGATGGCACAACCCTCGGGACCAGAAGAATGGTTGTGCTTAGCCCAACAGCTGACCTACGAAGGGGATAACACCAGCACTAAAGCTGCCCAACAGCGATCACCGCGCCAGAGCAGAGCACCTTCCACCACCGTGGACAAGACCCCACCATATCTTTGCCGTTACTGTGGCGGACAACACTGGCACGCACAGTGTCAGCAGCGAGGGCCCTACCAGCGGACTTTTCGGACCTTTACACCTGCGGTCCACAGCGTCGAGCACCCCCAAAGATCGACTGGGCCTGCAGGTGTCTACGAGACCGCATCAACGACGAGCTCGGGAGAAACCAAGTAATGCCAACTTCGGCAGCAGAACTACTCCGAAACTCAATGAACCTACCTGCACCCTAAACCAGCATACGCCTGTAAGTGCACAATCATTTTAACCCCTATCATTCATTCTTTAAAGATGCCATTCCTAGTTGACTCTGGAGCCAATGTTTCCATAATTAGTTTGAACCAATTTGAATATATTAAAAATGTTAATAGTTTCATTTGTTCCACCCCTATTAACAATGATGTTTTTATCCGTACTATATATAGTCATGCCAAACCAATCGGATTAGTTACCTTACCAATACAATTTAATAATTTTAATGAAACATTTTATATTTTAAATTCACCCCTTGAACTTGGTATCCTATCTATTCATGTTATGCAATTCTTAAGATTAACAATAGATTTTCATAGTCAATTGATACTTCAAAATAGTGTTCCAGTACCTAAACATTTGTACCATTTTGTATGTGACCTTCCCACTTGTAAGCACGGCTCGCGAATAATAACTTCTAACCCTAAACGACCCATAATTCACTCGGTTAACTTAGGCGTTGACGATTTTCAACGACCATACGACCATACCGAACTCCCTATGCCTACCAGAAGGAAATTCAGGACCAGATATCTCAACTTCTAAAACATGACATAATCACCCCCTCCTCTAGCCCATATTCCTCTCCTGTGACACTCGTTCGCAAACGCGATAACACCAAACGTCTCTGCATTGACTTCCGTCGCGTGAACGAACTAGTACCCTCGGATTTGCATCCTTTGCCATTGATAGAAACGGTACTGGATAACCTGTCGAAAGCCAGAGTATTTAGCACCGTTGACATAAGCAATGCATACTATCAAATCCCCATCGCGGAGGAGAGTCAACCACTACTCTCTTTCGTGACTCAACAAGGGCAATATAATTTCAAACGCTTACCCTTTGGATTCAAATCAGCACCCCAAATTTTCGAACGTGTGATTACCCAGTTGATCCACAAACACCACCTCTCTTTCATAGCCCATTATTATGACGACTTCGTTATTTTTTCTGACTCCTCAGAACAACACCTTACGCACCTCCGACTTTTCTTTAAATTCTGTTTAGAGGAAAATCTCCAACTTAACCTTTAAAAATGTAATTTTTATCAAAATGAAATAGATTTTCTCGGCTACCACATCACCGCAGGGACTTACACACCTAATATTAAAAATACCGAAATCATCAACGCTATTAGAACTCCTATCAACATTAAAACACTACAATCATTTTTTAGGAGCCGTCAGCGTATATCATAAATTCATCCCAGAATATGCTAGACTTCGCCACCCCTTAAATCAATTACTAAAAAAGAACGCCAATTGGCTTTGGAGCCCGAATTGTCAACAAGCCTTTGATAAATTGAAGCAACACCTCGCAACACAACCCGTGTTACATCTATTTCAAGAAGGGCTCCCATGCCAGGTCTATTGCGACGCTTCCACGCAGGGCATCGCAGGTGTACTCAAACAAGTACATCATGACGGTAACATCTACCCTGTACAATATTACAGTCGCGCGTTGCGTTCCTATGAGCGTAATTACACTATATCTGAACTGGAGTGCTTAGCCATTGTAGAGTGCGTTGACAAATTCCGAGTGTACCTCCTAGGTACAAGGTTTGTCATCTACTCGGATCATCACGCCTTACAATGGCTAAAGACCATAAAAGACCCCACCGGACGCCTCTTTCGTTGGAGCCTTCGACTCTCAGCTTACGACTATGAGGTCAAATACCTCAAGGGCTCGCGTCAGTACGAGGCGGACCTACTCTCCCGTAACCCTTTCTGCGGATTCCTATCCACAGGTCAAATAAAAGATCATCAGGGCGAATTACAGAGGGACACAAGGTATATCCTCAATGACAAGGACCTTATGACCATCACAAGACGGGGTGTCACTAAAATAATTGTTCCACCATTACTCCGTGGCACCCTACTACAACGAGCCCATCGCGATTTCAATCACCCCGGCATTGCGCAGATGACCAGACTGATCGCAGCCCAATACAATTGGGACAACTCCCCCCAGCGGTCCTGCCGTACGAACTAGTGTCACTAGATACTATTTCTGGATTCGCGAAATATGGAAATTCTCAGACCTTCTTACATGTCGTAGTGGACCATGCCACACGGTACCTGTGGGCATTTCTATCGCGGTCCACCAGCATTCTCACCTATACCCAAGTGATTAAAAAGGTGATGCAGTTTGGTTCTCCTAAACGACCTTTGACGGATAGAGCTCCTGCCTTAACCTCTCCGAAATTTCGTAGATTTTTGATTAGACATAACATTGGCCAACTTCTCACGACAAGCAACAACCCTCAGGCCAACGGATTAAATGAACGACTAAACGCCACGATTACTGGCAAACTTAAACTGTTGCGCCTCCAACAACCTAAGACGGCCTGGACCAAACTACTACCTCAGGTCCTTCAGGCTTATAACCATACCCCACATTCTGTGACCGGGTTTCCACCGTCATACCTTTTGTTAGGTAGTTTCCCGCTACAACTATCCGAGCATGTACAAAACTACCCAAAATTCGACGACGCCAGGGAATTGGCCTATCAAAGGACACACGAACGACACTTACGCGACAAAGCGAGATTCGACCAAACACATAGAGCTTCCGATTTTGAAGTAGGCGATCTCGTTTTGGCAAAAACATACCACCATCCAGATACCGGTAAACTGGCACATTTCTTCTCAGGACCTTATGAAATACTGGAGATAATTTCGCCTCAAATCGTACGGATCAACCGCTCCAACCGACCTCTAAGTCGTGAGACAGATACAATTCATGTCAACAAATTAAAACACTATACGGAAAACGAACAATTTATTTCACCGCCCGTAAATGATCGAGACCAACCTAAAAATACATTCAATTTCCCATATAAACACTTCAATCACACTCTAATCCATACTAAAACGGCTATTAACTCACGAAAGCAACATGACTACACTTACAATCAAGATGATCAAAGATATTTGAACCGCTTATCCCCTGAAATCTTTACCAATTACTAACCTGACAACGAGACTTTACGAACCCAGTAGTATCTAAATAATTAAGGTAGAAAGGCCCAGGGTAAGTTTCCCCTCGCCCTGTTCGCCTATATTCTACCTTTGCATCTAGAACTATTTTATCTTCTAAAATTAAAAATAAGTCCATTCGACTTCTTCACCTACACACGGGACTTTTCCCCTCGGACTCGCTACACAAGTAACTACATAGATAAGGTAGAATGGCCCAGGGCAAGTTTCCCCTCGCCCTGTTCGCCAAGGTTCTAACATTGTATGTAGTTCTATATTTACCTCAGTCCTGAGCTCACACAATTGCCAACCTCAACCTCATTTCCCATACTCTACACCTATAGCATAGAAAGCCCATGCCAAGGAAACTCCCTTGCCATGTCCGCCTGAAAAATATCTTAAAGTGTAGAGTTCCCCAGTCTTAATGATCTTCAGAATTCCATCATATGTATGTGACTCTTCTTCCCCTTGTTCACACTCCTCAATAACATTTCCCTTATAGTACATTAGATTTTGTTGTATATAGCCTTTTATAACCTTGATATTTTCAAAAATTTCCTTAAATGTCAAAATCTCCGGTGTTGTAAAACTGCTTGTAAATAATATTTACTTGTGTACTATACAATATTTTATTTACATAAAACTATGTCACCATTACCTTAACTAAATTTAACTGTAAAATTATTTTCTCTATTCCTGGCTTCTCCAGCTTTAAATATACTTAAACCATGTTCAGCCTTCTTCAACGGGGGCCATATGTCATAATATATGCTCTTACAGGAATAATAAAGTAAATCTGCAGTCGACCAGAGAGAGAGAGACGTAGTCGATAGAAGACAACTAAGTTACGGCCATTTTGAACCACTGACCACATTCCAGAGGGCGACCGGAGGGCTTTTATTAGAACCCTCAGGACCTATTTTTGGATAGTTGGGGGGTGGGGGTCACAGACGGTCGTTCAGCGCACAGCCCCTCGCTCTCCTCTCTCTCTCGGATGGCTTCCAGATTCCTCTTCCAACTCGTCGTGTGATTATTTCTCTCCTCACCACATTATTACCACTATATTGTCACACACACACAAACATATATATATATTATATATATATTAATAAAATGGAAATTTCATAAGTGGTGTTCGCTAAAAACTTTCGTTACAATGCATCAATTTCGACCAAATTTTCAACATTTATGTAAAACGAGATGGAGCAGGTTTTGCTTAACATCAAAATATTTTTACTAACATTAACATGCGTAACTTCGCTGTTATCGATTAAATACAAAAAAAATCAACAGAGTAAATTTTATTTATATATAAATACAAAATTAAATTTCAACAGCGTTAATGTTTTTGCATACTAGCTAATAATCTCAATCTAAAAATATAATATAAAAAGCCAACAATGAAGAGTGAATGTAAGATAAAAAGCCAACAATGAAGAGTAAATGTAATATAAAAAGCCAACAAAGAATGAATGTAAGATAAAAAGCCAACAATGAAGAGTGAATGTAATATAAAAAGCCAACAATGAAGAATGAATGTAAGATAAAAAGCCAACAATGAAGAGTGAATGTAAGATAAAAAGCCAACAATGAATAGTAAATGTAATATAAAAAGCCAACAATGAAGAGTAAATCTACTTATATAATTGCCTTATTCTGTCTGTGTGAAGTTCACTGTGTGAAGTTCACAGATAGAATTTGGTCAGAATATAATATAAAAAGCCAACAATGAAGAATGAATGTAAGATAAAAAGCCAACAATGAAGAGTAAATGTAATATAAAAAGCCAACAATGAAGAGTGAATGTAAGATAAAAAGCCAACAATGAAGAGTAAATGTAATATAAAAAGCCAACAATGAAGAATGAATGTAAGATAAAAAGCCAACAATGAAGAGTGAATGTAATATAAAAAGCCAACAATGAAGAATGAATGTAAGATATAAAGCCAACAATGAAGAGTGAATGTAAGATAAAAAGCCAACAATGAATAGTAAATGTAATATAAAAAGCCAACAATGAAGAATGAATGTAAGATAAAAAGCCAACAACGAAGAGTAAATATAATATAAAAAGCCAACAATGAAGAGTGAATGTAAGATAAAAAGCCAACAATGAAGAGTAAATGTAATATAAAAAGCCAACAGAGTGAATGTAAGATAAAAACCCAACAATGAAGAGTGAATGTAATATAAAAAGCCAACCTTGAAGAATGAATGTAAGATAAAAAGCCAACAATGAAGAGTAAATATAATATAAAAAGCCAACAATGAAGAGTGAATGTAAGATAAAAAGCCAACAATGAAGAGTAAATGTAATATAAAAAGCCAACAGAGTGAATGTAAGATAAAAAGCCAACAATGAAGAGTAAATATAATATAAAAAGCCAACAATGAAGAGTAAATCTCTATATATATATAAATGAATGTTTGTCTGTTTGTTTGTATGTCCGGTATACAAATTCGCAGTAGTTCACTAATTCAAACCAAAATTTCCATACATAGGTAAAAAATACGGGGAAGACGATAGGCTATTTAAAAATATATATAAATCAATTAATAAAACTATATGTTTTTAGTCAGAAAATGATGATGACGAATGAATGTAAGATAAAATGCCAACAATGAAGAGTGAATGTAATATAAAAAGCCAACACTGAAGAATGAATGTAAGATAAAAAGCCAACAATGAAGAGTGAATGTAAGATAAAAAGCCAACAATGAATAGTAAATGTAATATAAAAAGCCAACAATGAAGAATGAATGTAAGATAAAAAGCCAACATTGAAGAGTAAATCTATATATATAAAATTGAATGTCTGTCTGTCTGTACTCTATAGATTCAAAAACCATACATCCAATCGTTTGTAGATTTAACTCGCAAGCAGCGCCCCCATTGTGACGATGTTAACAAGTTTTCTTATCACTAAGTTTGTTATCTTAAATATTATTTATCAAAAGAAAGATTATATCAGGATGACACGGCAATTTATTTGAGACAAGAATAATGATACAATTCCAAGGCGAAGATACTATTCCTTTAACTTCCAATTACCGAGGGAACCAATTATTATTGATTTTATTCAACTTATCGAGTATTTTTCAAGGGACCAGGAAAAAATGTTCACTAGATAAAATAATGATTTTCTAATGTAGAAAATTAGGAAAGACAAAATTCAGGATGACACGGCACACAGGGACCGGGAAAAAAATGTTCACTTTATCGAGAAATTCAAATTTACGAGTTTCAAATTATCAAAATATATCTTTTTTTTTAAATAAGTTTTTAGAGAATTGTTTTAACAAATGTTCGCTAGACAAACCTTTACTCGGGTAAAACCCCGGGCGAAGCCGAGTACGTTTTATAAGTTTATAGAGAATTGTTTTAACAAATGTTCGTTAGACAAACATTCACTCGGGTAAAACCCGGGCGAAGCCGGGCACATCCGCTAGTATATATATATATATATTATCTCTTCATCTAACTAACTTGCATACTAATTCTGTACACATTTAAATATCTTTCTTTCTTTTCTTTCAAAATTTTGTTTATGTTTAAAGTGCAAGTGTCCCTAGAGGGACATAGCGCTCTAAGTCGAAATAAAGAAATATAGTGAAAGAAAATTATAAAATAGTGAAATATATTTTTTTGGCAAAGTTGGAAAATGCAAAAGTCTTATAATATCTTATTTTGTTTTCTTTTGGAAAGCACAAAAATTTGGGAAAAATAGTATAAATGTGTTATGGTTTTGGATAAGGTGGATAAATTAAGAAAAAAGGCATCTTATTATTGTGCAACTGAAAGTTGCTGATGCGAGTTAAGGAGATGCCTTTTTTTCTTAAGCACATAAATAGTTGGTTAAATTATACCGCACCAAACCCACTATTTTAAAAAGTATTTATACGTGTTTTTCTGAAGAGAAAAAGAAAAGACTATAAATTTGAGGGAGTACTAATCAAGATGCTTTGAAAAAATCTCTTTCTCGAGAAATGATCTAGAAAGGACACCCATGGATAAAACTTAAGGAAGTTGTACCTTTTAGCAGGTATATCGGGATTCAGACAATAACTCTGAAAGATATTACAGTGAACTTTATTGAAGATACATGAGATAACTAAGTGTGAATAAAATTGTCTCTGTCCCTTAAAAAATAAACAAACGGCCAGGGTCATAAAAAACTTTCCACTTACTGAAGGTTTCTTCATGAGTGTATCTGAATATTTTCTAGGACTTCAGATTAGTGTTTATAAATTCAGAAGAAGCTGGAAAAAGTATATATTTTTTCAACTGTATTTTGACAAACCATATTGGAAAATGAAACCTTTCTACTAAAAATGGTGTCACCTGTTCTCTTGTGCTCTTTCTTGTAAACGAGTACCTCACGAAAAACATGCTACGGTCATGCGATATTATTCTTATTTCCCTGACTTATCCCCCATCGAATTCTACTTGTTTGGAAAATGTAAAATTCACTTGGAAGGATAGGAGACTGTGTAGGAGTTATTTGTGTTTGAAATTTAAGTTTTATGCGAAAGAAAACTGAAGATTGCTACATGGAAGAACGTTTTTACCCATGTTTTCGCTGTCACACGAAAATAAAGGATAACAGTATAGCTTAAAATGGACATTATTTTGAAGGAGATGCTTTGTTTAAGTACACTCATGAACAATACTTAAGCAAATAAAACGTCTTTGATATCGCTGGTCGACTGTTTTTTTATGGAGATAGAAGCAATTTCGTTCACACTTTGTTATCTCGTGTGTCTTCAACACAGTTTACGGTGTATCGAATATTTTTCAGAGTTATTGTCTGAATGTCTAAATCTCCGATATACACGGTAAAAGGCACAATCCCTTTAAGTTTTGTCCATGAGTGTATCTTTCAGAATTATTATCTGAATCCCGATATACATGCTAGAAGGTATAACTTCCTTAAGTTTTTTTTTCCGTGAGTATAAATGCATGTTGTTATACATTTGCTGTTTTTTCTCATTTATATTGTAGATACGAAGAAATAAAGGAGACCTACATTTTATTTAACAAAGTATTTGTTTCTTTTAAAAATAGCTACTTATGTAGAAATCGATAGATTGTAGCAATTCTCGGATTTAATTTTCTTCTGATAATGTATAGCTACTCTGAAGTAAGATTGTAAAAAAGTTATAATTAAAGTTATTATTAATCAAGAACAAGGAAGATTAGAAGTTTAAAAAAAATGTCTGAATGGTCCGTAGAAGATAACATTGGAGAGAAAAGGCTGTTTCCCCATTGGGAATTAGTTAATTAGGTGCAGTTAGAAAGATTGGAGAGATAATGGTAATGGTTTTAATTATATATTACTATCACACTTAACTAATAGTGTGAACTAGAATTATTTTTAGATAAAAGAAAGACTAAATGTTTAGTTATTACTTGAGGATAACATTTTTTAATTATCCCTATGCAAAATGCAGTATTACAGCGTTATGGTAGATTAAGCATGCGAAACCACTGGGAGGGTTCACCACTGATGAATCAAGCTTTCCCATTATTTTATCATTGCTGTAAGGGCAGTAGATATTTGTTTAATATCGAAAATAAACAAACGCATCAAAAATAGTTCAAATGGCAGATATCTTTCAATAAGGTTTTTTTTATTATCCCTAGTACACGTGTTACAGGCCCTGATAATGATGTTGTGTAGAAGCGCGACTACTTTAACTGTTAGTGTACCACATGTCTACACATGTGGAAAGCATTTTGACTTTTGCACTTATAAATATGCCAGAACTCCGTTTGGTTACTTGCACTACTTTGTGGTGTTGGACTTGTGTAAGAATCAGGGCAATTGGAGCATATATCTTTTAATTAGAAAAGAGTGTCCTATGCGGGATTCGATCCCGAGTCCTATAGGCCGAAAACCAACAGTTTAGAACACCCTTCCACCGACCCCAGGAAGATATCATATCTTTATTTTAAAAATATGTAAGAGTGGGGAAAGGTTTTTCAACAATTTAATGAAATCATAAATATAGAGGTTGCATTGGCTGTCAATTTAGTTATTCAAAATAAGAAAAAAATTCGGTCACATAGTAAATTATTTCATTTTCTCGACGTTTCAACAGATTCTTATGGAATCATCATGAAAATAAAACCTTTTTCTGACCGAAGTGTCTCTTATTTTCAACATTTTCTTGAAAGTTCACCACTGATGAGAAAAAAAAAAATCTTGATGATTTTTTCTCGCATGATTTCAAATCCAAGTTTTCTTTTAGAATAAAACCTACTTATAGGAGCTCCATCTATGCTTCCTTCCAGCGGTGAATCTGTATAAGACTGGTGGAATTAATAAATTTGTATGTGTGTAGATAAAACTTACTTTACTGGAGACAAATCCGAGGTCGGTTGACGAATTCATTTACTATTTGAGAAATCTATAGACGGATTGTAAATTCCAGGTAAAGAAAGAAAAACCGCATATTAGATAATAAAAACATATATAGAAATCTCTGGAAGTGTTGACCACTGAGGTGAGCAATTCCTATCCAATATTTATATCATTGCAGTATGAGAGCAGTAGGGCGTCAAATTGTCTTTTTAAATACGTTCGTGCTAAAGCAGCTTATAAATAACAGCATATTAATAAAAGGTATGTGAAAAAATAATAGAGAAAAATAAAAATGTCAGATGTTGATATTAAAAATAAAGAAGGCATATCCTGACCAGGAGCACATGTGCTTTTTAGAAGGCAGAGCGCCATCTAGTAGAACAGAAATCAACAAAATTGATTTTAGCCTGTTCCCTGATATTTGTCCAACCTATGGCTCACTGCCATCTAAAAATCACATGTGCTCCTGTTCAGAATATGTCTTCATTATTTTTAATAAAAGGTAAATGTGAGCAAACAAGAAGCCTAAACAATTATTCATGCATACTCAAAGCGTTATATCTTCATATTACAATTGATAACAATAGCTATCACCCAAGATAGAGGACATTGCGACTGCTGTGATAGAGGTGTTTGGAGACATCTGAAGCTCTTTATCGGACACGACAATAGAAAATTGACATGGACCCAGAACAGCAGTTTTACACACCCAAGATAGAGGACGGTGTGACTGCTGTGATAGAGAAGCATGGGGACATCTGAGACATTCATTGAACACGACAACAACGAAAGTTATTTATTGAAAGGGACACATCTCGCTTCAAAAACATGAATAGAATCCTCGCCTAATCTTATATCGAAACTACTTAAAAACAGTATTAGATGTTAGAGAATATATTAAAGTGTATTACCTAATCTAAACACATTTCATCAAATATTCCTTTTGTGGATAAAAGAAACAATAAATGATTAAATTTACTATATATAGATGGCGTATTATTGTTTAGTATTAAATATTTAAACGGGGCTCTGGCACATTTGTAAGTGCAAAAGTCCAACTGCGTTTAACATTTGTTGACATGTAGTACACTAACAGTAAAAGCAGTCACTAACTTCTCACCCTGATTATCATGGCCTGTACAACATTTACTAGGGATAATATATATATATATATATGTGTGTTATGGATATAATATTGTTGAAAAGATAGAGGAATTGAAGGTGCAGACATGAAAATAGGAAAGATAATTATTTACTTATCAAGTAGTTTTTTTTTATATCCAATTACTTGAAGCAAATTGTACATTAAATATTTATCAAAATTATATAGAATTTATAAAATGAATCCTATATTAGTGAATTAAAAAATAATAGGTAGGTTAACTATACATATTTATAACAATGTTCAAAGTGGTATATTCTAAAAACTATCGTCAAAAAATAATGTGTTGAAAATATTTATGGAGTCGTAGAGGGAGAGAAAGATCCTTTATTACCTAAAGGTATAAAACTATAAAAGGACAAAAGATCAAACTATATGTACATAATCAGCTCACGCCGACCTGACCTATTCACTTAACTGCTAGCCTTCCAAACAATCCAACAAGGCCGCTCTATATAGGCAGATGACAATTTGCATAGACAATACTAAAGTTATATTCAAATCACAAGAGTATTCTATCGTAGAAATATTCCGGAATTGTAACTTTCAACACTTCCTCTCAATTCAGAATATTTCCACATTCCAAGTCCAGAAAGACGTCTCTCATGTAGGACCCTTGTTAAAGATGTCAGCCACGTTTTCCTCGGTGGTCGTATAAACAATTTCGATGATGCCATCTCTGAATATATCTCTGATTGTAATGCTATTTGATATCAATATTTTCGGTCCTGGCATGGCACACAGGATTTCTTGCAAACTTCTGGGCACCTTGAATATCAGTCTTTAAAACTGTAGGGCCTCCCAGACAGCGCTTCTTCTGCGTCTTTTGGACCTGGCAAGCATTTCGCTTTCAAAAGTTCTTGGGTTGACAAATTGGCTGTAGGGTACTCCTTTCTTGTTCGGCCAGGTTTTCCCGTTCAAATGTACTTTGGTCTTCCTCTTCTAGGAATGACCACTTCACTTTCTGACGGCCGCCTACTACATCAGACAGATCCAGATCCGATTCACTTTCAATTTCAGGTTTAACCTCGGATGTACTCTCCTTTTCTTCAACTAGAGGAATTTCCCTGACAGAAGAATATTTTTGTGGACCAACATCAAAGTCGACCCTTTCGTTCCTAATTCCTAAAAATTCTGGTTCGATAAAACGTATATCTCTACTTTTTATAATTGTACGTGTTCCAGGCTTCCAAAGTCTGTATGCCTTAGATTCTGTGAAATATTCAATCAATTTGTATTCCTCACTATGTGGTGCAAATTTGATCTATTTGGCCTAATATTCACGAAAAATGATTTACTTCCCATAATTTTTAAATGAGAAACCATAGGTTTTCTTTTAATGAACAACTCATGTGGCGTTTTGCAATAGTTATGCTTCGGGCATCTATTTCTGATGTAAGTTGATGTGTGGACCAGTTCAACCCATAAGGTTTCAGGCAAACTACCTTCAATCATGAAGAACCTTGTCATGTCTAGTAGAGTCCTATTCGCTCTCTCAGCTACACCGTTCTGTTGGGGTGTATATTCGACAGACAGTTGATGTCCAACACCTTCTTCTTCTAGATAATTCTTAAATTCCCTGCTAAGGTATTCAGGCGCATTTTCACTTCTAATACATTTCAACTTTTTCCCGGTTTGCTTCTCGGCGTATCTTTTAAATATTCTGAACCCTTTAAATACTTCACTTATTGATTTCATTATAAATGTGAAGATTTTGTTCTCATGGGTCCACAAATGCCAGTATGAACCAGCTCCAATGGCTCTCTTGATCTTGTAAAGGACTCTTTCTGTAAAGGCAGCCTTGTTTGTTTTCCTTTCAAACAAACTTAACAGGTAAGATCTCTAACATTAAAATTTGGCAGGCCATGAACAATATTTTGCATTTTTAGCTTTTTGAGATCCTGCAAATTTAAATGGTCAAATCTACTATGCCATTTTTCGTAAATTTTCTCTCCAGCTATGCAAATTTCCTTTGTCGATAATGCCTTAGGACAATTTGTTTGTCTCAAAATGTAAAGTTCGTTCTTTTCATAGGTCTGTATGCAAATATTTTTGTATACATATTAACTATTTCAGCTTTTCGAAACTTGAAATTAACCAAATTAAATTTACTGGTACACCTACTGATAGAAAATAAATTTCCATTTAATTCAGGAACAAATAATACATCCTCCAAGGATAAGGTTACAGTTCCAGTTTTACCTGTACATTCCAATTTTACATTCCCTTTTCCTAGAACTTCAATAAATTGCCCATTGGCTAGTGTAAATTTTACTGGTGTATTCTTCTCAAAATGAGCAAACGACTTCCTTGAGTTGCACATGTGGGCAGTTGCACCACTATCCAGACACCATTCGCCTGCATGAAGGTTTTTCAAATATTCTATCCCTAAGGATGCAACCATCTCACTTTTAGGACTCCTGGACTTTCTTTTTCTGCTGTCAGCAGCTTTATGTCCTTTTTTTTCCCACAGAAATGGCAGTTAAATGGGAATCCTTTAGTTTTTGGCTTCGATGAGCTGGGCAAATTCTTTTTTCAGAATTTCCAAAGAATGCTCTCTGATCAGAATTGGTTGTGCTGTTCAATTCAGTTTGTCTAAGTTCTTCGTCCAGCATTTTCACTTTTAAAGTTTCAAATCCTGGCAATTCGTCCCTAGTTTCTATTGCAGTTCTAAAACCTTTGTAAAATTCAGGTAGGCTACACAAGAGAAGGATAGAAAGGAAGTCTTCTGGGACTTGAGCATCCATTTATCTCAGCCTATCAGCCAAACAGCTAAACTTATTAAGATAGTCCTGCAGCATTTCATTAGGCTTCATCCTTAAAAGGATCAACTGTTTTGTCAAGAAACCTTTCGTTGCAGGACCTTTTGGCTGATGCACTTCGTTTAGAATTATCCATGCCTCTTCAGAAGGTTTGCATCTTTTCACATGTATTAATTCTGATGGGCTCAAACTCAGGACTATAGTAGCTAGCGCTTCTGATCATTCCTCTCCCATTCAACGAATTCTACTTCGGTTTCAGACTTGAATTTTATGCTATTTGCATATTTCCAAAGTTAGCAATGAATTAAAATCATTTTTATTTGCATAATCCATGTTTCATTATTTTCAGAATTCAATTTCTCTATTTGATAAAGACTTGACATCTTGAATCCTTACTTAATGCAACTATTTCTTCAAAGTATTCCTGGGCCCATAACCTGTTGAAAATATGTATATCCAGACATTAACCTAATGGTTCCATTGCCTGATATTGCTAGTAAAGACATTTGGTGTACCTAAAGTATGAGTAGTCACAAACCTCTTACCACCGTGTACTGTATGTACAAGAAGTAAAAACAAAATGTACCTTTTACACATACACAATCATTTTGTTCTTCAAATAAAAGACACTTCGGCCAGACAATAAAAAGATTTACTGGTCGAAGTGTCTTATATTTGAAGAACAATGAACGCTGGTAAGGCAGCCTCTATCTTTACGACAATCACTTTGAATGTGTTATTAATATTACACTGATATTATCAAGAAGATGTCGCCGTATAGAAATAATTTTAAGAAACAGAGTCCAATTACTAGATGCTATCCAGCTACCAGAATTTCAAGAACTGCATGTAGGAATATCACCACACAGTCATCAAATACAATCAATCTTATAATCTTAATAATTTTCCTTTAGAATCTTGTCAGATATCATCTCAATCATAGATGAACCATTAAATTAACTTTGTAAAAAAATGTTTCATTTTCTGGAATTATAAATCAATCATATCCCAACATCATATGAAATTGTGAACATGATTTTCTTATTTTCATAGCTTATATCATATTTAAAATATATATCAAATTTATCTTGGTTTGTAAAATTATTCAGTTTCCTGGGACACGAGTCTTTAACAATTGGTCAGTTCTAGGGCCCTAGCTTTGCTGGCGCCATCAGGTCAGATCCGATGGTGGGGTTAGTAAAAGCTAGAAGTGGAATAGGACTTCTCAGGACCATTTAGGGCTCCTGGGGGGTGAACCGCCAAAAAGGGTAACGCGCCGAGGCAGGTACTTCCAGAGTGGTGAGGAAACTCTGCCGGATAAAAGTTTATTTTTTCAGGAGATACCTTTTATCCAAAATAATATATATATATTAATAATGCATTGATATATATATGATAGAAATATAATTTATTTATTCCCAGTAGCAAATAAGACACGCTATTTCCGATCTGGCTAATTGCGCGTGAAATTATTTACAATAATTCATATTGTAGTAGAGTAAGTAACAGAGTTGTCAAAAATAAAATAAACAATTAAGAAAAAGAGCATTAAATAAACATATACACTAAAAAAATAAGCAACAACATAAGCAGATAGAAGAAATCTCAAGGTAGTTATTTACAATATGTTAAACAATGATGGATGTTGATTTAATGAAGTTATCTGTAATAATTAGTATCGTGGAGAGAGAAAGTTGATCAAGTTAGCTATTTACAATTAGTTATATTCTAAAGTAACTTATCAATTATTCACAATTATGTAAATCAACTCGCATAGTAGTGTATTTCCTCAAGCTGCATGAAGCTGTCTATTTATAATAAAAAGTCTGCAGAACCTATTAAATTTCATATATCTTTCCCAATTATAAACTATTTGACCCAGATAGGTTCTTTCCATCTTGCTCTGCTGTCTTAGGTTTGACACCAGTGGGCATGAGTTCAGAATGTGTTCAGGCATTTCTTCTTCCGCTCCACAAGAGCAACTGGGCGAATCTATTTTTCTAATTCTGAAGAGATATGATTTGAACTTACCATGACCCGTAAAGAATTGAACATGGTAGAAATTTGGTTTGACAAATTTTGGTATTTTAGAGGAGATGAAAAAAACTTTTGAAATTATTGTTGGATTCTTCATAGTATTCCTTAAATTTTCTTTCATTATAGTTAGCAATTTATTTTCTGTTTGATAAATTAAAGCTATTGTAGCCTATTTCATTTTTAAATATGTTGGATTCTATGTAATCTGAGTTTTGGTATTTGTGTTAGTATATGTGTACAGTTTGACGATGTTGTGGTATAGGCCTGTATGCAGTGTTTTGGAATATTATTATGCAGGGAATTTAGTTAGTTTTTGGCTACTTGTTTATAAATGGAAATCATATTGTTCGACCACATGTTATTGTGCTTCGGAATATTGACTTGTATAAAGTTAATTTTCGTCTTCATTCTAGACCCCATGCTTTCTTTATTAAACCGAGTAGGTAACCGCTAGCTCTAGTAGTTTTGTCGACGATTTCATTAATGTGTGGCATAAAGTCCAGCTTGTTCCTGCTTCGATGATTTTTCAAGGTCAATCCCAAGATCTTAAGGGTTTTAACATGTCTAGCTATATTGCTATTAAGGATTTTTGTATCATTTATGCAATTATATAAATATAATATTTTCGTTTTATCCTTTTGTATCTGTAATTTACTGCTTTCACACCATGTATTAATTTTACTAAGTAAATTGTTAATTGCTGTCTTTAGTTCGCCATGGCTTTTGTTCCAGCAGTCAATATTGTTATCATCTAGATTAATGTTTAGCAATTCTTCAATCAGTATGTTCCATAATGTGAGAGATATTGGTCCTCCTTGTGGACATCCTTTAGTTAGTTTTTTAGTAATATTTATCGAGGAAGAATATTTGAATTCACTGTTCTGTTGTTGAAGAATGATTGTGTTATTATAATCTGCTGTTTATGTTTTCCCGTTTTTTATATCAGGCTGACACTAATTTATGAGTTTCTTCTTTATAAATAGACTTTAATTGTCGATTTAGTTTTAACATTTTTCGCAACGTTCTCCAGTATTGATTTTGAGGTAGATATAAATTATTAAATAAAAGTTCTATTGATACATAAATATAAAGAAAACGATTAATCTTTAAATATTCGAATATAATAATTTTTTAAATTTCGTATTCGTTTCATATTAATCATTTTACTCCAACATGTTTATGTTCTGACTTTTGTTTAACTGTTGAAAATTAGAAATAAATTCAATTGAAAAATATCGAATTTTAAAATAAATATTTAACTTGATATTTTAAAACCTGATGTCTGAAGCAAAAGATTGCTCCATCTGCCTGGACACCATCAGCCAGGATAACCTCTGCCATCCCAGAAACTGCATGCACCAATTCCACCTGGACTGTCTCAAGACATGGTGGGAAAATTTTACTGAGATTGTTTACAATGTCAGAGGTACTGAGGACTATGATATCATGGCGGTTGAGGACAAAGTCAATGCTACAGAGATGCTAGATGATAATCCTCAAGAAGTCCCTACTCAAGTGACACAATTCCTCCTTGATATATACGACCAAGATCATGATACTGATGATGATTCTGATCTCCCCAATGGTGGAATGTTGGGGCTTTTCGAAGTCGTCAGTGTTTTTCAAAATACTACTATATTTTTTCTGAAAATAGGCTGAATGCCAACATTTGTCATGATATTACATTTTTGCTCAAACAAACTCAGCACCGCTTAGTATTATAATACCACAATTAAAATATAAAATTTTAATTATATTAAATTTAAAAAATTATTTTAACTGTGATTTTATAACACTATATGCGGCGCTGAGTTTGTTTATACAAAAATGTAATTACTTGACAAAGGTTGGCGTTCAGCCAACCGTATATTGGAAAATAAATCTTTTATTCAATCCAATATATACCTTTTTATTATTTAATTAATATATATATAAACGTTTTATAGAATATATTGAACACTCATGATGCCTCCTTACTTTCAAATGGTGTGAATATTTCTTGTTTATAATAATATACAACATGATTATTGTATTCTTATATTTTCACAATCCAATATGCCAGCCGATTACCTGCCCAACAGAAATATAACCATAATCACGCCTGAAGAATAGTCATTCTATTTCTTTTATTTCGAAAGTTCTTAGGTTCAAATAAATTCGTTATATAATAATATTTAAAAAAAGCAAAAATATTTAAATTACTTATTTTGCCTTTATAATTTTGTGTACTTTGAAGAATTTTATTAGTCTAAATAAAAACTATTTAGCCAAAAAGGAAAGGCTAATTCCTACTTTAATATTTTTTCCCTAGCCGGTGCAGCTTTAGATCTCTACATGTGTCATAGACGAATAAATTTGTTGTTATCAGCAATCACAGACGTCCATCTTTTTAGACATGTAGATATTTGGAAACAGTTATATTAAAAGTAACAGCAACGAGGGAAAACCTCCACAATAATCCATTTTAACAATTTTTCTTAGTATATATATTTATATCCTATGTATATATTTAAAAGTATTTAGATTGTGCATTTATTTTATATTTTTCACGAAAATATTTTTCCGACTATAGAAAAAAAGGGGTTATAGTTCAAGTGTGCCATTAGTGAAACGAGAATATAAGTAAAATCAAATGTATTTTAAAGGACAGTTTACACTTGCAAAATTATCATTTTTACTATTAAGCAACTATCCGGTAATATGACACCTCTCCCTAAAGGACACTTTAGCTCTGCAATTAGGTGTTTTTTTTTTTTTAAGTTATATTATTGTCATTTTATTTTTTTTCTGATATATAACACTTTGAATTCCAAAAATGAATTTGATTGACAATTCTGAATATTTAGAGTTTGTTTAATCTTTTTAAATCCAGTTCCTTGGCGACCAAAAATAATTTTGAACGCAATTTTTCTTTCTCAATGCCTTCAATAAAGCGTTCTTGAATCATTCCAAAATAGTTTGGAAATTTTTCTTTTAAAAAGGCATGTTCGATTCCATATTTTCACGTAGATCTGTTGATTCATTGGATAGAAAGCCTGCTAACCTTTTTTGGTCATTTTCTAACAAGTAACAAGGTGCAATTAGGTCTTGTCCTTTACAGGGAGGTTCTACTGTACTTGGTTTAAATCTCCTGGATATTGATCAAACAAATGCTATAGGTTTCTGGAGATGTGTTTATTTATCTTTATTAAACCTAATCTCGAGCTTTCGGGCATCTCTGCCCTTTTACAGGAGTACATGGAAATATCTTTCACATATGTGTCTCGATTGCGAACAGTGTTACATCGGAGAAACCGGTCGATCTATCTGCACCAGATTATCTGAACACAGCCGCAAGTGACCGCAAGTCTCTTTTATGCCAACACATCACAGAGTTTCGCCACTCGTTCAATTTGGACAGCGCTTAATGCGTTTACAAGGGCGTCGGGAACAAGTATCAGCGCCTAGTCCTTGAATATTTTGTCTCGCACTGCACGCCCAGTTTCAACCGAAAAATCGACCTCCCACCCCAATACTCCGTGTTTTACCTCGCCAATCCCTCCAGCTGAACTATTTACCTACCGTATTTGGCTATCTTTCGTGTCCATAGTTTTAAAACATTGCCAAGTTGTCACCTGAAGAAGGGCATTCTTGCCTGAAAGCTTGTTTTTTTTTCACCATTAAAAGAAAATCACCACGTTTTTATCGCCTTCATTTCAAAGATAGATAAACATATCTCCAGAAACCTGTAGCATTTGTTTGATATTACATGAATCTATAAAAAAAGATATTGATATTTTTGAATTGGAAAAATAAATCCTATGCGCAAAGTTCGCCTCAAGATCAGCAGCCCCAAATCTAAAAACCAAAGAATTTTTTACCGAAACAAGCTTTCAAAAACTGACTCCACTATTTGAATCCCATTTAGTTTTAAAATCCTCTGACCTTACTGAAATTCTATCTGAAATTCTGAGAGAACTTCGGGAAATAGAGCCATCACTCCTTAGAAGCGACATGGTATCTTCAATAGAAGGAAATTGGAAGCTTGTTCTTCACACTCAACTGCAGAAGGAGCTACAGCTTTGGCATCCGAGCTACAAAAAAAGTCCCAGCCAACCGCTCCTGTACCAATATCTCATAAGAACGCGCATGACTAGAACACGGGCTGAGCCTCTCGAGAAGATCAGGCAACAACAGTCTTGAATGAGAGGATTCTAACTTTACGTGGAAAGATTTAGGCTGCAAGCACACTACAGAGGTTGGTGTTCTCGTGAACATATCCTAGGTTTCATAAATATTGCCGAGTTACTAATTAAGGACAGTATTGGAGGTATCTGCGCGACACAGTGAGTTAATGATTGAAGGAGTGACTTGGCTCTTCGTTCTCTTTGGTCGGGGGCCGCTGCTCTTTTATATAGTATAGTGTCGTGCGTACACATGGCGTGCACTTTAGATAGGTACACAAGATAGGCACTATAAGGGAACATGGTGAGCAGCAGTTCTCTTAACAGTCCCACCACGAGAAGGTAGAGAACATGGGACCGCCTGAAACACATGGGTTAGACACGTGGAGACTTCCCTCATTGTGCGCGAATCAGTTTCGAATGTTTGTATCCGCTCTGATCTCCCTTATCGTACTTGAGGCGCATATCCCCGCTCATACTCGACTGTGCAGTCTCGACGCCACAGTCTTGCGTACATGGTAAAGCTGCGCCTCGTTCCTCGGGGCTGAGGGTTCATTCTACTAATGGTTGGCTCTCAGGAAGTATCTCCCTAAACTATAAGAGGTGTGTGGGGAGGGGGGATAGAATATCTACACGCAGGAAGTCAGAAACGGCTCCTACCTGAACGAACGCCAAACTGGCAGCGTCTTAAGCGTCTCCTGAAAACGTAAGTGGTCATTAGTTTCAATAAAGAGCTGACACAGGCCTGGAAATATAGAACAGGTTTTGGTGGTAGAGGTTGAAAGTTGAAGCAGGTCCCTGGGGTTTAGGCTGCAACAATGAGAGGTTAAAAAATGTGACTTACCAGACGTCCACCCAGGGACACATTCGTTAACTTGCTTGACCTGGACGTGAAACATGAGATGTTAAATCCAAGTTTGGCATCAATTTTCATGTTGGCTAACCTGGGTGAGAATCTTCACTTCACTTTTCATCTTCATGTGGAACAGTCATCTCCGTGGAACTGGAACACACAGCCTCCTTCCTCTCTCTAGCTATACATACTTACTCTCTGGGCTCCACCATTGAAGAACAGAAATACAAAACTTCCTTTATATTAATATCATTCTTTTATACACAATACATAGAAGATGAAATGTCTTACGGGTTCCACTTATAAAGTCTGAGTAATAAATCAGAAATTATGTTTTCCAGGTAAAAAGAAACAGTTCACTCAGCGATACCTTCACAGAGAATCCTACTTCTAACAACTACAGCTGTTATACCACCGGTCAAGTCAATACAACAGCAGCGGTCACTACTGATGAGCCATGCCTTTCCCCCAATATCTTAAATTTCTGTGAAGAAAAATTTTTAAATGAAAATATTTGTTACAATAATATAATATAGTTCGAATATTTTCAATTTCTACTTATAGATTGCGTGCAATGTATCTTCATTTAACGCCAAATATTTATAGTGTGGCGTGTAAGTGCGATGTTTGAAATGGGTATTTTCAATTATATTTCAGAATCCCGTTTATGTTGACAGAATATTACATCGAAGTGGCAATTTCTTTAAGCAGATCAAGCTAAACAACAGTAGAAACCGTGATATGTGGCCACTAACAGGATCAACCAGTTCTTTGCTAACCTGCCGCTCTAGCTACAGCCAGCTACCTCGCGGCCTTGCCCATCTTTCTCGCGTTTCGACGTACCCCTGGCTTTAATGCGTTCTTGGCGCGTGCTGTACCTACAGGTCCAGTCTTTATAAAGCTTGAGGAATAGAGACTAGGACAAATTATCTGGCTTTATATAGAAGACCGAATGTGTATCGTTCTGGTAATATTGGTTGGATGAAGGATCCCGATAAGGATGTCGCTGAATGAGACTAGTGCAGGGGTCGGCAATCTTTTGAGTCGGAAGAGTCAAAAATTACAATTTACAAAATATCAGAGTTTTTAAAGAGCCACAATATTTTTTTTTGCCAAAAATAAATAGTACACAGCATAAATAATATTTACGTATGGAACTATATAAAGAGCCGCAGTTTCTCATTCAAAGAGCCGCATGTGGCTCGCGAGTTGCAGTTTGTTGACCCCTGGACTAGAGTGTTCTCAGACAGTAAATAGGAAGCTGGTAGCACCATAGTTAGAGAGGTGGCCGGGATGTGAAGGATGGTGAGCTGGTGTTTCCAGTAGAACTGGTTGCTATAAAGGATAGTACATGAGAGACTATGTGTTTCCCAGAGAACTCAATACTCGGATTGCAGGTCTGCGCTGATTTCCATTGGCCTGGAGCATGGTCAGATTGTGGAGTCTACTTCGGCGACTTCCACAAAGCTCACCCACAGTACCTAATAGAAAGCTGGTGGACAATGGTGAAGCTGCCTCGACAAGAACGAAGAGGTCGTCGAGCATTCATCATTGTCAAACCAATCCATCTCTTCACCTTTCTTTTATTACTATTTTTTAATGTATATAATTTATTATATTATAATAAATTTTTTTTTTTTTCAAATAACTAATCAGCTATTTTTTATATTTTCAAATAATATTCGTTTATTAAAATAATATTTTGAATAATAGTTTTTAATATTAATTTTTATTATTTTTTTTATATTTTAACAGTTGGAATATTTTCGAAAATTTTTTTTTTTACTCTGTTAAAAAATATTGGCGGAAATTTTGAGGAAGGCAATAAGAAGAAGAGAGGGAAGGCAGCAGTATAGACAGATCGGGGAGAAGTTCTAAGAAAATCGTCTAAAAATGTAGTTTTAAAATTTTAGTGGAAGAAATTTTCCAGCCGTCCAACTGAAGCATCAAAAAAGGTAAGTAAATTCTCATAATATATTTTTAACAGGTTAATTTTATGTATATTTCCCCATTTCATTCTCATTGCCTATTTTATTATTTTCTGTTTGACCATTCCAATAGAACAATAAATATAAAAATGTTTTGAATATCAACTTTGGCTTTGAGTCTTTAATTTGGTTTAGAGTCGATTATTTTTAACCCCAGTGCGTACAGGATATTTACAAGTTGTATTTGCTATTTCAGAAATCAGCTCACATCTTCAACATGAAATTGTGGAGATGCTGAGGGGAGTAGACAGACGCTATAATATGTTTATATGGTTTTGGCCAAGGACTTGGTTGTTGTTGCGTGATGTAATCAATATATAGCGTGAGATATTCATGTTTTTAGTTCTTATGATAATTTTGTTATAATAAAATATTATGCAAATATATAACTTTTCAGTAGCATACAATCTAATTTAATAGAAATTACATTACCTAATATTCAATAATGATTGAATGATGATTCAATAATGAATCTTGATGCAAGCAGTTCCGCATCTTGCTTTGAAAGTCTCAGGTAACGTGTCAAATCATTCAGTTTTGGTTGTGAAAAACGTTTTGGACATTCTTGTTCTCCATAGTTCTTACTATCATAATCATCCAGTTCGATATCTTTTTGTGAGGTGTCTTCTAATTCATCATAAAGAGGATTATTAGCACTGGATGAAAAACCTGGGAGGGGACTATTTGGGCTGTGTGGTATTGGAAGTCTAGCTGAATATAGGTCTTTGTATATAAGCTTTTTCTTACAATTCCTGTTAAAGGTTTTCAAGTCTTTTATACGCAAGAGGAACAACCATTGTCATGATTTTTTTATTTTCTCCACAGGCGCAGTGTTTCGACACATGTTTTGCATACCTTATGCAGAGCCCATGTCTTGTTCTGGTTTCCTAATTTTATATAAAAAAATGCGAAATCCGCCGCTTTACAAAGTCTATTATTGCATTTCTTTGCGCTTTTACAGTATATTCGCCACATTTATAACAGAAATATTTTCCAGGATCTTCTTTTGGAAACCATGTCTGGAA
>CP092877.1:38283354-38309531 GCA_030710605.1 Cordylochernes scorpioides | reverse complement strand
TATCTTGATGATTTTTTATCGCATGATTTCAAATCCAAGTTTTCTTTTAGAATAAAAACCTACTTATACGAGGAGCTCCATCTATGCTTCCTTCCAGCGGTGAATCTGTATAAGACTGGTGGAATTAATAAATTTGTATGTGTGTGTAGATAAAACTTACTTCACTGGAGACAAATCCGAGGTCGGTTAACGAATTCATTTACTATTTGAGAAATATATAGACGGATTGTAAATTCCAGGTAAAGAAAGAAAAGCCGCATTTTAGATAATAAAAACATATATAAAAATCTCTGGAAGTGTTGACCACTGAGGTGAGCAATTCCTATCCAATATTTATATCATTGCAGTATGAGAACAGTAGGGCGTCAAATTGTCTTTTTAAATACGTTCGTGCTAAAACAGCTTATAAATAACAGCATATTAAAAAAAGGTATGTGAAAAAATAATAGAGAAAAATAAAAATGTCAGATGTGATATTAAAAATAAAGAAGGCATATCCTGACCAGGAGCACATGTGCTTTTTAGAAGGCAGAGCGCCATCTAGTGGAACAGAAATCAACAAAATTGATTTTAGCCTGTTCCCTGATATTTGTCCAACCTATGGCTCATTGCCATCTAAAAACACATGTGCTCCTGTTCAGAATATGCCTTCATTATTTTTAATAAAAGGTAAATGTAAGCAAACAAGAAGCCTAAACAATTATTCATGCATACTCAAAGCGTTATATCTTCATATTACAATTGATAACAATAGCTATCACCCAGGATAGAGGACATTGCGACTGCTGTGATAGAGGTGTTTGGAGACATCTGGAGCTCTTTATCGGACACGACAATAGAAAATTGACATGGACCCAGAACAGCAGTTTTACACACCCAAGATAGAGGACGGTGTGACAGCCAGCTGTGATAGAGAAGCATGGAGACATCTGAGACATTCATTGAACACGACAACAACGAAAGCTACAGGGTGATCCAAAAGTCCCGCACAACTTTAAAATCAATAACTCCGCGAATATTTGCTCTAGAGCAATGCGGTAAACACCATTGTGTTCAGGATGCAATGGGATTTTTTTTATGGCAAATAATGAAAAATTCGAAATTGATTTTAGTTACAACTTTATTCGCTAGATGGCGCTCTACCAGAATCAGCTATTAAGTGGCCAAATTGTTTGATAAATTGAAAAATATAACTGAAAGGGACACATCTCGCTTCAAAACCATGAATAGAATCCTCGTCTAATCTTATATCGAAACTACTTAAAAACAGTATTAGATGTTAGAAAATATATTAAAGTGTATTACCTAATCTAAACACATTTCATCAAATATTCCTTTTGTGGATAAAAGAAACAATAAATGATTAAATTTACTATATATAGATGGCGTATTATTGTTCAGTATTAAATATTCAAACGGGGCCCTGGCACATTTGTAAGTGCAAAAGTCCAACTGCGTTTAACATGTGTTGACATGTAGTACACTAACAGTAAAAGCAGTCACTAACTTCTCACCCTGATTATCATGGTCTGTACCACATTTACTAGGGATAATAAATATATATATATATGTTAAGAAAATAATGTTGTTGAAAAGATAGAGGAATTGAAGGTGCAGACATGAAAATAGGAAAGATAATTATTTACTTATCAAGTAGTTTTTTTATATCCAATTACTTGAAGCAAATTGTACATTAAATATTTATCAAAATTATATAAAATTTATAAATTGAATTCTATATTAGTGATTTAAAAAATAATAGATAGGTTAACTATACATATTTACAACAATGTTCAAAGTGGTATATTCTAAAAACTATCGTCAAAAAATAATGTGTTGAAAATATTTATGGAGTCGTAGAGGGAGAGAAAGATCCTTTATTACCTAAAGGTATAAAACTATAAAAGGACAAAAGATCAAACTATATGTACATAAGCAGCTCACGCCGGCCTGACCTATTTACTTAACTGCTAGCCTTCTAAAAAATCCAACAAGGCCGCGCTATATAGGTAGATGACAATTTGCATAGACAATACTAAAATTATATGCAAATCACAAGAGTATTCTATCGTAGAAATATTCCGGAATTGTAACTTTCAACACTTCCTCTCAATTCAGAATATTTCTACATTCCAAGTCCAGAAAGACGTCTCTCATGCAGGACCCTTGTTAAAGATGTCAGCCACGTTTACCTGGGTGGTCGTATAAACAATTTCGATGATGCCATCTCTGAATATATCTCTGATTGTAATGCCACTTGATATCAATATGTTTGGTCCTGGCATGGCACACGGGATTTCTTGCAAAAATCTGGGCACCTTGAATATCAGTCTTTAAAACTGTAGGGCCTCCAGACAGCGCTTCTTCTGCGTCTTTTGGACCTGGCAAGCATTTCGCTTTCAAAAGTTCTTGGGTTGACAAATTGGCTGTAGGGTACTCCTTTCTTATTCGGTCAGGTTTTCCCGTTCAAATGTACTTTGGTCTTCCTCTTCTAGGAATGATCACTTCACTTTCTGATGGGTCGCCTACTACATCAGAAAGATCCAGATCCGATTCACTTTCAATTTCAGGTTTAACCTTGAATGTATTCTCCTTTTTTTTCAACTAGAGGAATTTCCCTGACAGAATAATCTTTTTGTGGACCAACATCAAAGTCGACCACTTCGTTCCTAATTCCTGAAAATTCTGGTTCGATAAAACGTTTATCTCTACTTTTTATAATTGTACGTGGTCCAGGCTTCCAAAGTCTGTTTGCCTTAGATTCTGTGAAATATCCAATCAATTTATATTCCTCACTGCGTGGTGCAAATTTGATCTTTTGGCCTATTATTCACGAAAAATGATTTACTTCCTATAATTTTCAAATGAGAAACCATAGATTTTCTTTAGTGAACAACTCATGTGACGTTTTGCAATAGTTATGCTTCGGGCATCTATTTCTGATGTAAGTTGATGTGTGGACCAGTTCAACCCATAAGGTATCAGGCAAACTACCTTCAATCATGAAGCACCTTGTCATGTCTAGTAGAGTTCTATTCGCTCTCTCAGCTACGCTGTTCTGTTGGGGTGTATATTCGACAGACAGTTGATGTCCAACACCTTCTTCTTCTAGATAATTCTTAAATTACCTGCTAAGGTATTCAGGCGCATTGTCACTTCTAATACATTTCAACTTTTTCCCGGTTTGCTTCTCGGCGTATCTTTTAAATATTCTGAACCCTTTAAATACTTCACTTCTTGATTTCATTATAAATGTTAAGATGAATCTCCTGAGAAGTCATCAATAAATGATGAAAAATAAAGGGCGCCACCCAATGATTTTGTTCTCATGGGTCCACAAATGTCAGTATGAACCAGCTCCAATGGCTCTCTTGATCTTGTAAAGGACTCTTTCTGTAAAGGCAGCCTTGTTTGTTTTCCTTTCAAACAAACTTAGCAGGTAAGATCTCTAACATTAAAATTTTTGGCAGGCCATGAACAATATTTTGCATTTTAGCTTTTTGAGATCCTGCAAATTTAAATGGTCAAATCTACTATGCCATTTTTCGTAAATTTTCTCTCCAGCTATGCAAATTTCCTTTGTCGATAATGCCTTAGAACAATTTGTTTGTCTCAAAATGTAAAGTTCGTTCTTTTCATAGGTCTGTATGCAAATTTTTGTATACATATTAACTATTTCAGCTTTCGAAACTTGAAATTAACCAAATTAAATTTACTGGTACACCTACTGATAGAAAATAAATTTCCATTTAATTCAGGAACAAATAATACATCCTCCAAGGATAAGGTTACAGTTCCAGTTTTACCTGTACATTCCAATTTTACATTCCCTTTTCCTAGAACTTCAATAAATTGTCCATTGGCTAGTGTAAATTTTACTAGTGTATTCTTCTTAAAATGAGCAACGACTTCCTTGAGTTGCACATGTGGGCAGTTGCACCACTATCCAGACACCATTCGCCTGCATGAAGGTTTTTCAAATATTCTATCCCTAAGGATGCAACCATCTCACTTTTAGGACTCCTGGACTTTCTTTTTATACAGTCAGCAGCTTTATGTCCTTTTTTCCCACAGAAGTGGCAGTTAAATGGGAATCCTTTAGTTTTTGACTTCAATGAGCTGGGCAAATTTTTTTTCAGATTTCCAAATAATGCTCTCTGATCAGAATTGGTTGTGCTGTTCAATTCAGTTTGTCTAAGTTCTTCGTCCAGCATTTTCACTTTTAAAGTTTCAAATCCTGGCAATTCGTCCCTAGTTTATATTGCAGTTCTAAAACCTTTGTAAAATTCAGGTAGGCTACACAAGAGAAGGATAGAAAGGAAGTCTTCTGGGACTTGAGCATCCATTTATCTCAGCCTATCAGCCAAACAGCTAAACTTATTAAGATAGTCCTGCAGCATTTCATTAGGCTTCATCCTTAAAAGGATCAACTGTTTTATCAATAAACCTTTCGTTGCAGGATCTTTTGGCTGATGCACTTCGTTTAGAATTATCCATGCCTCTTCAGAAGGTTTGCATCTTTTCACATGTATTAATTCTGATGGGCTCAAACTCAGGACTATAGTAGCTAGCGCTTCTGATCATTCCTCTCCCATTCAACGAATTCTACTTCGGTTTCAGGCTTGGATTTTATGCTATTTGCATATTCCCAAAGTTAGCAATGAATTAAAATCATTTTCATTTGCATAATCCATGTTTCATTATTTTCAGAATTCAATTTCTCTATTTGATAAAGACTTGACATCTTGAATCCTTACTTAATGCAACTATTTCTTCAAAGTATTCCTGGGCCCATAACCTGTTGAAAATTTGTATATCCAGACATTAAACTAATGGTTCCATTGCCTGATATTACTAGTAAAGACATTTGGTGTACCTAAAGTATGAGTAGTCACAAACCTCTTACCACTGTGTACTGTATGTACAAGAAGTAAAAACAAAATATACCTTTTACACATACACAATCACTTTGTTCTTCAAATAAAAGATACTTCGGCCAGACAATAAAAAGATTTACTGGTCGAAGTGTCTTATATTTGAAGAACAATGAACGCCGGTAAGGCAGCCTCTATCTTTACGAAAATCACTTTGAATGTGTTATTAATATTACAATGATATTATCAAGAAGATGTCGCCGTATAGAAATAATTTTAAGAAAAAGAGTCCAATTGCTAGATGCTATCCAGCTACCAGAATTTCAAGAACTACATGTAGGAATATCACCACACAGTCATCAAATACAATCAATCTAATAATCTTAATAATTTCCCTTTAGAATCTTGTCAGATATCATCTCTATCATAGATGAACCATTAAATTAACTTTGTAAAAAAATGTTTCATTTTCTGGAATTATAAATCAATCATATCCCAACATCATATGAAATTGTGAACATGATTTTCTTATTTTCATAGCTTATATCATATTTAAAATATATATCAAATTTATCTTGGTTTGTAAAATTATTCAGTTTCCTGGGACACGAGTCTTTAACAATTGGTCAGTTCTAGGGCCCTAGCTTTGCTGGCGCCATCAGGTCAGATCCGATGGTGGGGTTAGTAAAAGCTAGAAGTGGAATAGGACTTCTCAGGACCATTAAGGGCTCCTGGGGGGTGAACCGCCAAAAAAGGGTAACGCGCCGAGGCAGGTACTTCCAGAGTGGTGAGGAAACTCTGCCGGATAAAAGTTTATTTTTTCAGGAGATACCTTTTATCCAAAAAATAATATATATATATATTAATAATGCATTGATATATATATATAATAGAAATATAATTTATTTATTCCCAGTAGCAAATAAGACACGCTATTTCCGATCTGGCTAATTGCGCGTGAAATTATTTACAATAATTCATATTGTAGTAGAGTAAGTAACAGAATTGTCAAAAATATCAATTATTCACAATTATGTAAATCAACTCGCATAGTAGTGTATTTCCTCAAGCTGCATGAAGCTGTCTATTTATAATAAAAAGTCTGCAGAACCTATTAAATTTCATATATCTTTCCCAATTATAAACTATTTGACCCAGATAGGTTCTTTCCATCTTGCTCTGCTGTCTTAGGTTTGACACCAGTGGGCATGAGTTCAGAATGTGTTCAGGCATTTCTTCTTCCGCTCCACAAGAGCAACTGGGGCGAATCTATTTTTCTAATTCTGAAGAGATATGATTTGAACTTACCATGACCCGTAAAGAATTGAACATGGTAGAAATTTGGTTTGACAAATTTAGGTATTTTAGAGGAGATGAAAAAAACTTTTGAAATTATTGTTGGATTCTTCATAGTATTCCTTAAATTTTCTTTCATTATAGTTAGCAATTTATTTTCTGTTTGATAAATTAAAGCTATTGTAGCCTATTTCATTTTTAAATATGTTGGATTCTATGTAATCTGAGTTTTGGTATTTGTGTTAGTATATGTGTACAGTTTGACGATGTTGTGGTATAGGCCTGTATGCAGTGTTTTAGAATATTATTCTGCAGGAATTTAGTTAGTTTTTGGCTACTTGCTTATAAATGGAAATCATATTGTTTGACCACATGTTATTGTGCTTCGGAATATTGTCTTGTATAAAGTTAATTTTCGTCTGCATTCTAGACACCCCATGCTTTCTTTATTAAACTGAGTAGGTAACCGCTAGCTCTAATAGTTTTGTCGACGATTTAATTAATGTGTGGCATAAAGTCCAGCTTGTTCCTGCTTCGATGATTTTTCAAGGTCAATCCCAAGATCTTAAGGGTTTCAACATGCCTAGCTATATTGCTATTGAGGATTTTTGTATCATTTATGCAATTATATAAATATAATATTTTCGTTTTATCCTTTGGTATCTGTAATTTACTGCTTTCACACCAGGTACTAATTTTACTAAGTAAATTGTTAATTGCTGTCTTTAGTTCGCCATGGCTTTTGTTCCAGAAGTCAATATTGTTATCATCTAGATTAATGTTTAACAATTCTTCAATCAGTATGTTCCATAATGTGAGAGATAGTGGTCCTCCTTGTGGACATCCTTTAGTTAGTTTTTTAGTAATATTTATCGAGGAAGAATATTTGAAATTCACTGTTCTGTTGTTGAAGAATGATTGTGTTAATATAATTTGCTGTTTATGTTTTCCCGTTTTTATATCAGGCTGACACTAATTTATGAGTTTCTTCTTTATAAATAGACTTTAATTGTCAATTTAGTTTTAACATTTTTCGCAACGTTCTCCAGTATTGATTTTGAAGTAGATATAAATTATTAAATAAAAGTTCAATTGATACATAAATATAAAGACAACGATTAATCTTCAAATATTCGAATATAATAATTTTTTTATTTCGTATTCGTTTCATATTAATCATTTTACTCTAACATGTTTATGTTCTGACTTTTGTTTAACTGTTAAAAATTAGAAATAAATTCAATTGAAAAATATCGAATTTTAAAATAAATATTTAACTTGATATTTTAAAACCTGATGTCTGAAGCAAAAGATTGCTCCATCTGCCTGGACACCATCAGCCAGGATAACCTCTGCCATGCCAGAAAATGCATGCACCAATTCCACCTGGACTGTCTCAAGACATGGTGGGAAAATTTTACTGAGATTGTTTACAATGCCAGAGGCACTGAGGACTATGATATCATGGCGGTTGAGGACAAAGTCAATGCTACAGAGATGCTAGATGATAATCCTCAAGAAGTCCCTCCTCAAGTGACACAATTCCTCCTTGATATATACGACCAAGATCATGATACAGATGATGATTCTGATCTCCCCAATGATGGAATGTTGGGGCTTTTCGAAGTCGTCAGTGTTTTTCAAAATACTACTATATTTTTTTGAAAATAGGCTGAATGCCAACCTTTGTCATGATATTACATTTTTGTTCAAACAAACTCAGCACCGCTTAGTATTATAATACCACAATTAAAATATAAAATATTTATTATATTAAATTTTAAAAATTATTTTAACTGTGATTTTATAACACTATATGCGGCGCTGAGTTTGTTTATACAAAAATGTAATTACTTGACAAAGGTTGGCGTTCAGCCAACCGATATATTGGAAAATAAATATTTTATTCAATCCAATATATACCTTTTTATTATTCAATTAAAATATATATAAACGTTTTATAGAATATATTGAAGACTCATGATGCCTCCTTACTTTCAAATAGTGTGAATATTTCTTGTTATAATAATATACAGCATGATTATTGTATTCTTATATTTTCACAATCCAATATGCCAGCCGATTACCTGCCCAACAGAAATATAACCATAATCACGCCGGAAGAATAGTCATTCTATTTCTTTTATTTCAAAAGTTCTTAGGTTCAAATAAATTCGTTATATAATAATATTATAAAAAGCAAAAATATTTAAATTACTTATTTTGCCTTTATAATTTTGTGTACTTTGAAGAATTTTATTAGTCTAAATAAAAACTATTTAGCCAAAAAGGAAAGGCTAATTCCTACTTCAATATTTTTTCCCTAGCCGGTGCAGCTTTAGATCTCTACATGTGTCATAAACGAATAAATTTGTTGTTATCAGCAATCACAGACGTCCATCTTTTTAGACATGTAGATATTTGGAAACAGCTATATTAAAAGTAACAGCAACGAGGAAAAACCTCCACAATAATCCATTTTAACAATTTTTCTTATTATATATATTTATATCCTATGTATATATTTAAAAGTATTTAGATTGTGCATTTATTATATATTTTTCAAGAAAATATTTTTCCGACTATAGAAAAAAAAAGGGTTATAGTTCAAGTGTGCCATTAGTGAAACGAGAATATAAGTAAAATCAAATGTATTTTAAAGGACAGTTTACACTTGCAAAATTATCATTTTTACTATTAAGCAACTATCCGGTAATATGACACCTCTCTCTAAAGGACACTTTAACTCTGCAATTAGGTGTTGTCCTTTACAGGGAGGTTCTATTGTACTTGGTTTAAATCTCCTGGATATTAATCAAATAAATGCTACAGGTTTCTGGAGATGTGTTTATTTATCTTTATTAAACCTAATCTCGAGCTTTCGGGCATCTCTGCCCTTTCACAGGAGTACATGGAAATATCTTTCACATGTTTCTATGTACTCCTGTAGACGGGCAAAGAAAGCCGAGATTAGGTTTAATAAAGATAAATAAACATATCTCCAGAAACCTGTAGCATTTGTTTGATATTACATGTATCTATAAAAAGATATTGATATTTTTGAATTGGAAAAATAAATCCTATGCGCAAAGTTTGCCTCAAGATCAGCAGCCCCAAATCTAAAAACCAAAGAAATCTTTACCGAAACAAGCTTTCAAAAACTGACTCAACTATTTGAATCCCATTTAGTTTTAAAATACTCTGACCTTACTTAAATTCTATCTGAAATTCTGAGAGAACTTCGGGAAATAGAGCCATCACTCCTTAGAAGCGACATGGTATCTTCAATAGAAGGAAATTGGAAGCTTGTTCTTCACACTCAATTGCAGAAGGAGCTACAGCTTTGGCATCCGAGCTACAAAAAAAGTCCCAGCCAACCGCTCCTGTACCAATATCTCATAAGAACGCGCATGACTAGAACACGGGCTGAGCCTCTCGAGAAGATCAGGCAACAACAGTCTTGAATGAGAGGATTCTAACTTTACGTGGAAAGATTTAGGCTGCAAGCACACTACAGAGTTTGGTGTTCTCGTGAACATATCCTAGGTTTCATAAATATTGCCGAGTTACTAATTAAGGACAGTATTGAAGGTATCTGCGCGACACAGTGAGTTAATGATTGAAGGAGTGACTTGGCTCTTCGTTCTCTTTGGTCGGGGGCGGCTGCTCTTTTATATAGTATAGTGTCGTGCGTACACATGGCGTGCACTTTAGATAGGTACACAAGATAGGCACTATAAGGGAACATGGTGAGCAGCAGTTCTCTTAACAGTCCCACCACGAGAAGGTAGAGAACATGGGACCGCCTGAAACACATGGGTTAGACACGTGGAGACTTCCCTCATTGTGCGCGAATCAGTTTCGAATGTTTGTATCCGCTCTGATTTCCCTTATCGTACTTGAGGCGCATATCCCCGCTCGTACTCGACTGTGCAGTCTCGACGCCACAGTCTTGCGTACATGGTAAAGCTGCGCCTCGTTCCTCGGGGCTGAGGGTTCATTCTACTAATGGTTGGCTCTCAGGAAGTTTCTCCCTAAACTATAAGAGGTGTGGGGGGGGGGATAGAATATCTGCACGCAGGAAGTCAGAAACGGCTCCTACCAGAACGAACGCCAAACTGGCAGCGTCTTAAGCGTCTCCTGAAAACGTAAGTGGTCATTAGTTTCAATAAAGAGCTGACACAGGCCTGGAAATATAGAACAGGTTTTGGTGGTAGAGGTTGAAAGTTGAAGCAGGTCCCTGGGGTTTAGGCTGCAACAATGAGAGGTTAAAAAATGTGACTTACCAGACGTCCACCCAGGGACACATTCGTTAACTTGCTTGACCTGGACGTGAAACATGAGATGTTAAATCCAGGTTTGGCATCAATTTTCATGTTGGCTAACCTGGGTGAGAATCTTCACTTCGGAAAACTTTTCATCTTCATGTGGAACAGTCATCTCCGTGGAACTGGAACACACAGCCTCCTTCCTCTCTCTAGCTATACATACTTACTCTCTGGGCTCCACCATTGAAGAACAGAAATACAAAACTTCCTTTATATTAATATCATTCTTTTATACACAATACATAGAAGATGAAATTTCTTACGGGTTCCACTTATAAAGTCTGAGTAAGAAATCAGAAATTATGTTTTCCAGGTAAAAAGAAACAGTTCACTCAGCGATACCTTCACACAGAATCCTACTTCTAACAACTACAGCTGTTATACCACCGGTCAAGTCAATACAACAGCAGCGGTCACTACTGATGAGCCATGCCTTTCCCCCAATATCTTAAATTTCTGTGAATAAAAATTTTTAAATGAAAATATTTGTTACAATAATATAATATAGTTCGAGTATTTTCAATTTCTACTTATAGATTGCGTGCAATGTATCTTCATTTAACGCCAAATATTTATAGTGTGGCGTGTAAGTGCAATGTTTGAAATGGGTATTTTCAATTATATTTCAGAATCCCGTTTATGTTGACAGAATATTACATCGAAGTGGCAATTTCTTTAAGCAGATCAAGCTAAACAACAGCAGAAACCTTGATATGTGGCCACTAACAGGATCAACCAGTTCTTTGCTAACCTGCCGCTCTATCTACAGCCAGCTACCTCGCGGCCTTGCCCATCTTTCTCGCGTTTCGACGTACCCCTGGCTTCAATGCGTTCTTGGCGCGTGCTGTACCTACAGGTTCCAGTCTTTATAAAGCTTGAGGAATAGAGACTAGGAAAAATTATCTGGCTTCATATAGAAGACCGAATGTGTATCGTTCTGGTGATATTGGTTGGATGAAGGATCCCGATAAGGATGTCGCTGAATGAGACTAGTGCAGGGGTCGGCAATCTTTTGAGTCGGAAGAGTCAAAAATTACAATTCACAAAATATCAGAGTTTTTAAAGAGCCACAATATATTTTTTTTTTTGCTAAAAATAAATAGTACACAGCATAATTAATATTTACGTATGGAACTATATAAAGAGCCGCAGTTTCTCATTCAAAGAGCCGCATGTGGCTCGCGAGTTGCATTTTGTTGACCCCTGGACTAGAGTGTTCTCAGACAGTAAATAGGAAGCTGGTAGCACCATAGTTAGAGAGGTGGCCGGGATGTGAAGGATGGTGAGCTGGTGTTTCCAGTAGAACTGGTTGCTATAAAGGATAGTACATGAGAGAGTATGTGTTTCACAGAGCACTCAATACTCGGATTGCAGGTCTGCGCTGATATCCATTGGCCTGGAGCATGGTCAGATTGTGGAGTCCACTTCGGCGACCTCCACAAAGCTCACCCACAGTACCTAATAGAAAGCTGGTGGACAATGGTGAAGCTGCCTCGACAAGAACGAAGAGGACGTCGAACATTCATCATTGTCAAACCAATCTATCTCTTCACCTTTCTTTTATTACTTAATTTTTAATGTATATAACTTATTATATTATAATAAATTTTATTTTTTTAAATAACTAATCAGCTATTTTTTTTATATTTTCAAATAATATTCGTTTATTAAAATAATATTTTGAATAATAATTTTTAATATTAATTTTAATTATTATTTTTTTATATTTTAACAGTTGGAATATTTTAGAAAATTTATTTATTTTTTACTCTGTTAAAAAAAATTGGCGGAAATATTGAGGAAGGCGATAAGAAGAAGAGAGGGAAGGCAGCAGTAGAGACAGATCGGGGAGAGGTTCTAAGAAAATCGTCTAAAAATGTAGTTTTAATATTTTTGTGGAAGAAATTTTCCAGCCCTCCAACTGAAGCATCAAAAATGTAAGTAAATTCTCATAATATATTTTTTAACAGGTTAATTTTATGTATATTTCCCCATTTCATTCTCATTGCCTATTTTATTCTTTTCTGTTTGACCATTCCAATAGAACAATAAATATAAAAATGTTTTAAATATCAACTTTCGCTTTGAGTCTTTAATTTGGTTTAGAGTCGATTATTTTTAACTGCAGTGCGTACAGGATATTTACAAGTTGTATTTGCTATTTCAGAAATCAGCTCACATCTTCAACATGAAATTGTGGAGATGCTGAGGGGAATAGACAGACGCTATAATATGTTTATATGGTTTTGACCAAGGACTTGGTTGTTGTTGCGTGATGTAATCAATATATAGCGTGAGATATTCATGTTTTTAGTTCTTATGATAATTTTGTAATAATAAAATATTATGCAAATATATAACTTTTCAGTAGCATAAAATCTCATTTAATAGAAAAAACTACATTACCTAATATTCAATAATGATTGAATGATGATTCAATAATGAATCTTGATGCAAGCAGTTCCGCATCTTGCTTTGAAAGTCTCAGGTCACGTGTCAAATCATTCAGTTTTGGTTGTGAAAAAACGTTTTGGACATTCTTGTTCTCCATAGTTCTTACTATCAGAATCATCCAGTTCGATATCTTTTTGTGAGGTGTGTTCTGATTCAGCATAAAGAGGATTATTAGCACTGGATGAAAAAACTGGGAGGGGGACTATTTGGGCTGTGTGGTATTGGAAGTCTAGCTGAATATAGGTATTTATATATAAGATTTTTCTTACCATTCCTGTTAAAGGTTTTTAAGTCTTGTACGCAAGAGTAACAACCATTGTCATGATTTTTTGGCCCTCTCCAAACCATAGGGATCTCAAATGTCAGTTGCCTTTCACCCTTTGTCCACAGGCGCAGTGTTTCGACACAGGTTTTGCATACCTTATGTAGAGCCCATGTCTTGTTCTGGTCTCCTAATTTTATATCAAAATATGCGAAATCCGCCCGCTTTACAAAGTCTATTATTGCATTTCTTTGCGCTTTTACAGTATATTCGCCACATATATAACAGAAATATTTTCCAGGATCTTCTTTTGGAAACCATGTCTGGAAGTGAATTTATTAATGTGTTAAAATTTTATTTTCATAAAGTTGATGGCATAGCTTTTAAATGAATAATGCTTGAAATAATAATTTTTATTAAATTTAATCTGAGTGAATAAAATATATTTTCACAAAAAAATTAAATACTTGTTTAATATTTGACAATTTCAAATTAGAAGTGATGGTATAATGTTTGGAAGTGATTTATTTATTTTAATTGTTAAAATTTTATTTTTATATGAAGTTAATGGCGTATGTTTTAGAAGAACTTTTGGATGTGATGATTATAAAAATTATGAAGCAATCATGATGTCTTGACAGTTTTCATTATGAAAATATTATTTTGGTGAAATACACTTTATGGACATTCTCTATAGATTTTGATGACATACAGAAAACCTAAGTGCAGATACGGAATCAGCGCCATTTGATTACCAAAAAAGCATTTTAAATGCTCAAACATAGAAACTTTTTAAAATTTTGTAGACCTGTGTAATCGATACTGAGAAAGAGTTGAATTAAAAAATTAGAAATTTATTATCTTCGAAATTTAAATCGCTGAGAGGATTCCAGCAAACTACAATATCAATTTTTCTTTTTGCTACATGTTTTAATTTGCATTTACCTATTTTACATATCTCTGATTGTATTTAAAATTGTCATCCAATTATTCTACTTTTGGCGAAATGGTGTTTTATAAATTTATCATTTTATATTATTGGGGTTCTTTCCTGGTATTCAAAAAGGAAAAATACATGTCGATCAGTTATATTTTTCAATTTATCAAGCAATTTAGCCGCTGAATATCTGATTCTGTTAGAGCGCCATTCAGCGAATAATATTTTAACTAAAAACAATTTCGAATTTTTCACATTTTTCCATAAAAAATCTCATTGCATCCTGAACATAATGGTGTTTACCGCATTGCTCTAGCGCAAATATTTGCGGAGTTATTAATTTTTTAAATTGTGCAAGACTTTTGGATCACCCTGTATTTATGGAGTCGTAGAGGGAAAGATCCTTTATTACCTAAAGGTATAAAACTATAAAAGGACAAAAGATTTAACTATATGTACATAAGCAGCTCACGCCGGCCTGCCCTATTCACTTAACTGCTAGCCTTCCAAACAATCCAAAAAGGCCGCGCTATATGGGCAGATGACAATTTGCATAGACAATACTGAAGTTATATGCAAATCACAAGAGTATTCTATCGTAGAAATATTCCGTAATTGTAACTTTCAACAGAATATGGTCAATGAATGAAAATAAAATATATGTTTATATATATTCGTTTGTTCATTTATCAATATTTATTCCTTTTAATAATAACTTACAAATAAAAAACTTTATAGAATATAAAAAGTATTGAAACAATATTTTGGGGACTATTTTATGAAATAATTTTGTGTGTTTTAGAATGATATTATTATTTAATTTTCTAATATATCCATGGAAATAGCATGTTCCCTCTCAGTTTATGGCAACGTTGCCAGATGTTTCCCTCACAAAATCCCTCTCCTCTCCCATACACTCAGCATTTTTATGAAAAAGCTAAATCCCGTATTCCAATAGCGTCCATATGTATGTGGGAATAAAACTGGAAGAAAAAGCAATTTAACTTGAATTGCTTGGTTTATGAGTCGGTTTTTGTGCAAATTTCGGTTCCACTTTTATCAATATATTGCCTATATCTTACAAATTCTAGGTCTTAAACTTTATTTAATGGATCGTTTGGTTAGAAAAACACTAAGGGTAGGCTTTAATTTAACTTCATTTTTATTGCCTTCTGAGAGATTTTTCTCAATAGAAAATTACTTTTCTATTATATAATAAAAATAGATATAGTTAATTACTTAGTTGAACATTTTGATTATATGGTGTTTAAAATTGTGTAAATTGTATTAATATTCTTTATATTTTGTTTTACTTTGACTACCTTGAAAAGGAAGGCGTTCAGCCAACTGAAATATTGGTGAATAAATATTATATTTAGATAAAATATACGCCTTTTTAATTTATATATTTAGTCAATAAGTATCCATGATGGGGATAAAAAGAGCTTCTGTCGTTGGTTAGTTATCCACCACATGGAAGTGACATTCAGACCTTACACCCCTTGTATAATTATACAATGGGATAATATAAAAATAATTTAAAAATATATATATATATATACCCAGCCCATGACGCGTAACGGCCGATGCTATGTTTCGCTTTTTTTATCCTATTATTTTCTTCTATTTATTATATATATTTATAAAACATACCTCTTATGCTTAACTCAACTAACAAATACATATATATTTTAAATTTTCTTAATGGTATTATATATGTATATATATATAAAATACCCTGTCGAAATATAGTGCTCATGGTCATTGAAGAGTAAAAATAAATATTATTATATTATTATTTTTAATATATTTTAAAACCATATTACACAATTTTATTGAAATAAAAATATAAATAAAGATTCAGCAATATATTAATAATAATAGTTTAATATATTACATTAATAAACCCTTTTTAAAACTATTCTTTGGACAAATATTCACCTAGACATAAAGAGTGAACAATTAGAGGTGTCAGGATTTATATTGAAATATCTATATATTGAATGGCAAACATGAGAATAGAATTTATATATTATAATTTGCTGAAATTATACTAAATTAAATAAAAATAAATTTTCTTTCTCTCTCTCTCTCTCTCTCTCTCTCTCTAAAAAAGTATAAATATAACAATTATTCTATTAAAAATTTTATCATTGTTTTTTTTTTTAATCTAAATAACATGTCCTTTATAAATAATATTTGAATATTAAAAATATTTATTAAAAGCCAAAAATATTTTCTCTCAAATTTCTGAATTTATTATTCAAAAGCCGTGTTTTTTAATTTACATAAACTACCAAAAAATCTAATATATTATAGCTTAGGTAAAGGAAACTTTTTATAAATTTCTAAAAACTTTTTTTTTTCAAAAGGCACACAGGCCAACCCAAAATTAAGCCTTTATTAAAACTCTATTGATTATATCCAGTTTAATATTAAAATCAATAGTGAAAAGAGAGACACACCATTATTCACAAAAAATAATTGATAAAACTCTCAACGAAATATAGAAAATATATTGAATTTAAACATAAAATTGATATAAAAATATATAGATAAATTACGATTTACATTCTCTGTCAATGTTATTTTTATATAAGATATATTGGAAAAATTAAATTAAAATATATTGATTGTTGTATACACGTTCAAATTTAATAAAAGCAGAACCCCTTGTAAACAGATTCTTTTGCAGACGATTTTTTTTATTAGTTTCCAGACGGTATTTGAAGTCTTACAAGAATAGACGTGTTTCTAACCCTAAAATTACATCGAAGCCTCTTTTGAAAATATTCTTTAAGATTAAAAATATAAAATATCATTGTGTACAAAGTATATTAAAAATATTAAAACCTTTTAATATATTTAAGTATTTTAAATTTGTAAGAATTAATTGTTTAAAATTTTAAGAATTAATTTGTACAATAATAAATAGGAATATTTGAAAATTTGATTAAATTGTATAATTCAATATTTTAAAAATTTCTGAAAAAAAAAAGATTATAATTTTTGATATATAGCTAGCAATAAATATGTATATATATATATGTTTCTATGAAAATGTTAATCTGCAAGACGCAGGTTATCATCATCCCTTTTTGATTTGTTTTTGTCACTTTTTGGCGTCCCGAAAATAAACAATAAAAGGCTGTATCAGACTTTACTAAGACAATAAAGATTTGCTTAAAATAAATGTGTACGAAGATGTTGCATTTGGCGACGAGGATATAAGAGTAAGTACCCTCGAATTTTGAAGTAAATATTTTTAGAAAATATCTTTGATTTTGCATATAATTGATAGTAATTTTAAAAGTCACAAATTGCAAAGTTTTAGGATGCAAATTTAAGAAAGAGTGAAAAAAAAAAAAATGGCTAGTTACCAATTTAAGGAATATAATGAGGAAACTGAAACTTTTGAAACGTTTTATGAACGATTGGAACAGTTTCTCATATTGGAGGAGGCAGGGGATGAGAAGAAAAAGGCTTATCTCCTAACCCTCATGGGAAGTAAAACATATGGTGTTTTGAAGAATTTGTGCAGTCCTATTCTACCTAAAGATAAAACTTTTGATAACCTAATAGATATCTTGAAAAGGCACTTCTCTCCAAAGCGCTCAATTGTAGTAGAGAGGTTCATTTTTTTTAAAAGAATGCAATTAAAGGAAGAAAGCATCTCGGATTACTTGGTGGAAATTAAGCGTTTGGCTTCCTCATGCAACTTTGGAAATTTTCTGGAGGATTCTTTACGTGATAAAATGGTTTGTGGATTATATAATGCCAAAATACAAAATAGAATTTTGTCGGAGGGCGACATTTCTTTAGCTAAAGTAATTGAGATAGCATTATCTATGGAAGCGGCCGAGAAAAATACAAAATTATTTCACTTGGAGCAGGGTGAAGATTGTGTAGATAAGTTGAGGATGGAACGCAAGGTTGAATCAAATTTCCAGAATGGCAAATGTAAACATTGTGGTAAACAGCATAAAGAACTATGTAGATTTAAGGAGGCGATATGCTTTAAGTGTAATAAAAAAGGACACATTGCCTCAATATGTTGGAGCAGTAGAAGAAATCTAAGGCAACATCAGAATCAGCCGGGAAATATACATCAGATAGGAGACCAAGAAGAGGAGGAAGAGAATGGATAAATAGATTGAAATTGGGCTGTTTCGCGGTAAAACATATGCCTGTGGAAAATACCATTGAGGAAATTTTGAAGGAAAATCAAGCCCTATTTGTGGAGACAACCGAACCAATAAAAGGTTTCACATTTTCAGTAAACATGTGTGATGTGAATCCAATTTTCCATAAGGCTCGTCCGGTGCCTTTCGCCATTAGGCCAGCAGTTACTGAAGCATTAGACAAAATGGTGGCTAAGGGTTATCTATGTGAGGTGGCGAGCAGTAAATGGGCCACTCCTGTGGTTGTAGTGCCGAAGAAAAATAAAGAGATCAGAATTTGCTGCGACTTCAAGGTAACTCTAAATAAATATTTGGACACTGCGGCCTATCCCCTTCCCACACAGCAAGATTTATTCTCCACATTGGCCAAGGGAAAATACTTTTCTAAATTGGACTTGAGGAACGCTTATCTGCAATTAGAGGTGGACCCAGGCACCCGACCGTTACTAACGATAAATACTCATAAAGGGCTTTTCAGGTTTAAGAGAATGCCATTTGGATTGGCAAATGCGCCCAGTTATTTTCAATCTGTAATGGATAGGGTTTTGTCAGGTATAGGAGGCGTAATTTGTTATATTGATGATGTCCTTATAGCCACAGCATCGATTGAAGAACATCTGGCGTTGTTGAAGACTATATTTGCTCGCTTGGCGAAGTATAATATCAAACTAAAGAAAGAAAAATGCCTATTTTTGCAAAAAGAAATTGAATATTTAGGACATCTTGTCACGGAAGAGGGCATCAGACCTTTAGATCATAAGGTACAAGCAATACAGAAGGCCAAAACGCCTACGAATATCTCTGAATTAAGGTCATTTCTTGGTTTGGTAAACTTTTTATGGGAAGTTCATACCCAATTTGCCAGAGCTTTTGAAGCCTCTTCATGAGCTTCTTCACAAAAAACGTCCTTGGGTTTGGACAAAGGAATGTGGAGAGGCCATTGACAAGTGCAAGAATAGCATTACCTCTGAGAGGGTGCTAGTCCCGTATGATGCGACTTTGCCATTGTGTTTGGCCACTGATGCATCGCAGATTGGAGTGGGCGCTGTGTTGTCACATATTATAGAAGGCCAGGAGAGACCGATTATGTTTGCCTCACGGACTTTATCGGGAGCAGAACAAAATTATTCTCAGATTGAGAAGGAGGCTCTAGCCATTATTTATGGAGTTACCAAGTTTCATCAATTTATTTATGGAAGAAAATTTATTCTTATTACAGACCATAAGCCATTGGTGACCATTTTGGGCTCAAGATCAGGAATCCCCACCTTATCTACTTCAAGATTGCAGCGTTGGGCGCTTATTTTGTCAGCTTATACTTACGATATTAAATTTCGAAGAACTCAAGACCATGGGAATGCAGATCTTCTGTCACGTTTTCCTGTGGGCTGTGAAGAAATTCCAAGATTAAATAATGTCTATGCTTTATCCTATGTGGAGGAATTGCCGATCACAGCAGAGGAAATTGCCACGGAAACTGAAAAAGACGAAGTGCTCTCATTGGCCAAATTTTATACTCAGCAAGGCTGGCCTGAAAAGGTGGCTGATCACCTCAGACCTTATTTTCAAAGGAAACTTGAGCTAACTGTAGATGGGGAGTGTTTGGTTTGGGGAATGAGAGTTGTCATTCCACCATCTCTCAGAATAAAAATGTTGAACTGTCTTCATGAGACTCATTCCGGTATGAACAAAATGAAGGCTGTAGCAAGATCACATTTTTGGTGGCCAAATCTAGATACCCAAATCGAGTTTTTGGTAAATAAGTGCAGAAGCTGTCAGCAATCCCAGGATGGGCCAAATAAAGGAAAATGGCAACCCTGGAGATGGTCAACCAGACCTTGGCAAAGAATCCACATTGATTTTGCAAATAAGGAAAACATTAATTTATTAATAGTAGTAGATAGTCATTCGAAGTGGATCGAAGCCATCCAATGAGAGAGACCACCACACGCAAAACCATTGAGCAACTACGGCGACTTTTTTCTTCCTATGGTCTACCGGAGGAACTTGTATCTGATAATGGACCTCAGTTTACTGGTAGTGGAAATGAAAGGTTTTCTGGAAGGAAATGGAATTAAACAAACATTGATCCCGGCGTACCACCCGCAAAGTAATGGCTTGGCTGAAAGAGCGGTTAGAACAATTAAGACTGCCCTGGATAAAAATAAAAGGAAAATTGGGGATACCATTCAAGACACCTTATCAAAAGTTCTTCTGGCATATCGAAGCACCCCGCATGTGACAACGGGAAAGACTCCATCAGAGCTCTTTATTGGGCGTGCGCTTCGAACCAGAGTATCGTTGATACATCCCAGCTTGGCATCTAGAGTTAGGGACCAGCAAGCCAGGCAAATGAAGTATGATCGGCGAACCCATTTGGAAGAATTCCAGATAGATGATTTAGTGTGGTGTAAAAACTTTAGAGGTGGTGATAAATGGATCCCAGGAAAAATTGTGGGCAAGAAGGGAACTAGAGTCTACACCATTTTGATCCACGGACAGGTAAAGGCCTATCACAGGGATCAAATTAGAAAAAGGTGGAGGAATGGTGAGGAAGATGAGAGTGGAGATGGAGAGCGTCAACCCGAGCACTCAAGAGGAGCAGGTCCCAGTGCCATAATCTCGGAGGTTGTACGAGACAGAGGTTATATGGAGTCGCTGTCGCCAGGACTAACTAGCCAGCGGTCGGATCAAGATTCAGAGGTTCAGAGTGATACAGACGATGGAAAGTCATTGGAGCCTCTTCGCTCGCTGGACCCCGAGGCCTTGAAAGAGGAGGGTCCTGTCCTAAGGCGGAACCCACCTCGAGCGAGGAGACCGCCTGTGAGATTTCGTGTTTGAAGAGAGAAGATGGTGATATATAGCTAGCAATAAATATGTATATATATATATGTTTCTATGAAATGTTAATCTGCAAGACGCAGGTTATCATCATCCCTTTTTGATTTGTTTTTGTCACTTTTTGGCGTCCCGAAAATAAACAATAAAAGGCTGTATCAGACTTTACTAAGACAATAAAGATTTGCTTAAAATAAATGTGTACGAAGATGTTGCAATTTTTATTAAACAAAAATAATTTCTATAGTTTCAGTTTCTAATAAAGATTGTTTGGATTTAGGCATACCGATATAAAATGTATTTATTTTAAATAAAATATTTACGAACCTATAAATATTATATTTGAAAATATATCTGAAAATATGATTTTAAAATGCATTTCCTTACATATAAATAAATACAATATACTTTCACTAAATACAAATCTAATTTCCAACACGATATATCAATATTGTAGCGAATTATTTATTATTTTATTAACAGAGTTAAGTTTCTTTTTGCTTATATTTTGTTACTCTGCAAACCTATCTCATTGCTTATCTTTTGTTTCTATCATTCATATAGTTTATTCTTGCCTTAAATAAATTGCTGTGTCATCCTGAAGTTCGTCTGTCCTAATTTTCCACGTGGCAATATATTGAAATATTAAAACAAGAATTAGGTAATTAAAATACAATTAGCAATTAGAATATATATTTCTATTTATTTATGGTTATAGTTAGGATAATTCAATAACAAATTCATATAGAAATTTCAAATTATACAACTACAAACTTAATAAGTAAATGTATATATACATTATAAATATTTCTTCAATAATATTTTTGAGTAAAAAGGTTTGACACAAAAAAAAAACTAGATATAACATCAAAAGATCTTTGAAAATTGGGAATCCCTATTAACTTTAATTAAAAAGAAAGTAATTAATTCTATTATATTTTTAAGCAAAAAAAAATCAACCGATTTTCATTGATTTTTAAATAATATCACAGAAAGTTGATTAGTAAACTTAACTAGAAAGAGACTTCAGCACTAGTATAAAATATTCCTTGAACTTAATCCTTCATAATTAGCTATTAAATCTACAGAACTCTAAAATTTATTTTTTTATATCAATTTATTTTTTATCAAATAAATATCGTTTGTTCATAAATCATCAGTTTCTTTTTAATTGGCTTTAAATCTTAAAGGCAAAGCAATTAAAATTTAATCTTTTAGTTTGTTTTTGTAAAAGGAAGAACTTTTAGATGAGCGATTTTTTATTGTGTTGTATATAATCTTTTTACAGGAATCTCTCATAAATATATACACAGTTTTCCAAAATATAAAATACGTTTGCAAAATTATGAATAATACTTGTATGCTTAATTTGGTTCTAATTGATACAATTTTTAATTGTTTTATTTAAAACATTTCATCATAAATATTACTTTCGAAACTTTAGTTTCTAGATTTGAGATGCTATTGGAAAAAGGAGTATCACGAGACTACCTTTTTAATCTTTAGTTGATACAACTCCATAGCAAGTTCCATAGCAAATATTTGAAGAGGAAATGTCTTTATGATACAAAATGGCTATATATATACATATGTTATCTCTGAATGAATAAAAATGACTATTGACCATTATCAAGAAATACAAAACTAACCTAATATTTCTAAAGATTCAATATATATAATATATTGTGAAATATAGGATATATTCCTTTATAAAATAAAATATTATATTTTATGTTTCCAACGTCAAAATTTATTAAACATATAAATTAATTTCATAGAGATTTAGAAGTGAAAACAAACATTACGATTAAGAAAATTTATTTGACATTTAAAATTAGAACTTGAAGCAATAAATAATAAAAATAAGTTTCAGAATAATATATTTTTTGACGATATTTTCAATTATTCAAAACACACATTATCACATATAGAAATATATGGCACTGTGGCAATTCTGATAATTGGACTTTCTTTCAGGATTGTTTTCAGAAATTGACTTGGGCAATTTATGAAAGAGTTTGTGGGGTCCTATAAATTAGAAGGTTGAGGTTGTGGAAAAATTAAAAGGAAAGGATTTTATTAGTTTTCGGCTATAGATTCGTTGCTACATAACAAGTAACAACTAAAGAAATTTCAGAACAATTTCAACATAACGTATGGCTTAAGCACAAATAATTAGTTTTACTTCTTTCCTCTATTCTATTTTATTCCTGTAAATAGTAAAAATATAATTTGAATTCTGAATAATTGCGCCACTTTTTTGCATACCTAGAAAGCAGCTATCCATTATTCTTTTTGATCCATAAAATTCAACACGATCGAATTGTTGAAAGAAAAAGTGTCAAACTTTTAACCTCCTAAATTACAAGCATCAAGAAAGTGGCCATTGTCCAGAAATGGATTGATATATGAGTTGAAAAAAAGAAAATAAAGTATAAAAAATGAAAAGTTTTAGAAAAGATATCAAATATTGGATAGTATATGACACTCCCAAAATCTACCCTATAATTTAGAACTATAAAAAATATATACAAAAGTTTGCAGAAAAAAAAAGTTCGATAATGATGACACGAAAAAAAAAATCACAGGACTTCAATCAAACCGACAATTTCCTTCAAGACATCTACTTTGGTGACAAATATGATCGTAGGTCTGTAATGACAGACTTGTCAATTGTCACCCAGGGCTTCCGATACACAACAATCTTCAACACCTAATCTAGCGTGGTATGGACATCGATTGGAGGGGAGATGTTTTTTTACCAGCGTGTCCTATCTGATAGCTAGTATAAAGATTGGCAAGATCAATAGACTTGTGATTTATTTATGATGTGAACTTTATTTCCTTCATTTTTTACTCCTCTATATCAGATTTAAAAGATTTCGTTCTTGTTGATAGGAATGATGTGCTTCAAGTCAAATGATGGATTAGCTAATTGAGAGAGATATTATTTTTACTATATAACCAACATATTATAACCTGTTAAATATGATAATATGATACATTCACAATCATTGATTTCTAATATATCTGTTAATCTCGTGAATATAATCTTTAATTGGTCTTTATGTAGTATTCTCAGAAATCTGTCTAAAAATTTAGCTTCACATCAGGTGAGAGTTTACTTACTTTGTTATTGTCTCACTTGAGGAATATATTCTTTATAATATTGTAACGTAGAAAATCAGGAAAGACAAACTTCAGGATGACACAGCAATTTATTTAAGGCAAGCACAAATCAACATTTATATGATATAAGATAAGCAATGAGGGAAGTTTCCAGAGTATCAAAATATAAATAATATGAATATCAAAATTAATAATCTGCATATAAAATATAATAAATATTTTGCTAAAATATTATTGACTGTATTGACTCATCCGTCAATGAGCTCTACTCATCCCCAACAGACACCATCAACAAGCTCTACAAGCTTGATACTCTAATATGATTGAGTGGGGATAAGAAAGAAGCAGAAAATTCTTTATATTGGTTTCACCTTAGCTGAGGGGATATTTGCTTCTATATGGCTTACCTTAAGGAACATAACCCGCCAATTTTACAATAGCCAAGCCATTTATTCCATAGAGTGTAACCATTGCGACAGTGTATATATTGGTGAAACTGGTAGACAAGTAAAAGACAGAATAGAGGAACACAATAGATGCATCAAATACAAAGAAAAATATCCCTCATATTCCAACACATAAAAAACGGAGACAAGACAATTAACTTAAAATAACCGAAAACATTTCACAAAACATAAACAACAAGCACAAAAGGTTAATTCTTGTAGCCATTATATCTATAAACCAAAATAGCATCAATAGACACATAGTAAAATTCCAGAAGTTTATAATAGGTTTGTATATAGCCCCAATATGTAATATTCTTTATTTTACAAAACAACCATTGATGAATAATAGTTTGAGTCTTATTTGACTGGATAAAATTTCTAAATATATATATATATATATACTATATACAATTTTGAAATATGTAAATATACCAATATATATATATTGGTTAAAGATTCCTTTGGTCATATACTCCTGTAGAAGAGTTTATAATACCCGAAAACATGAGAAAATATGTGATTAAGAAAGGAATCCCTCCTCGGAAGCCGCGTTTCTTATTATTATTTATAAAAATTAAGGGAATTTTAATTTTCGAACCTAATCTTCAAAATCGTTTGATATAAGGCTTCAACATGGCTTCACTTGAGAAACATAATCCTTATTTCGGCTTCACCTTAGGTCTCGGTTTATTATTTTCTATATGGGTAACTTGAGGTGGATAGCTTTAATATATATGGTTTTTCTTCAGATCAGTTTATTTATTTCTATATGGCTTTATTTTCCTTGGAATTTGTTTCTACATGACTTCACTTGAGGAGGATAGCTTCCATAAATATGACTTCTTTTAAGTTTAGTTTATTTCTATATGGCTTCATTCCTGTGAATTTATAGCTTCACTGTATAGAGGAATAATTATAAATGGCTTCACCTTAGCTGATGATTTATTTGCTTCGCTATGGCTTCACTTGAGGAGGATATCTTCCATATATATGACTTCCTTTAAGTTTAGTTTATTTCTATATGGCTTCATTCCTAGGAATTTTTTTTCCAGATGGCTTCATTTGAGGAATATAATGGCTTCACCTCAGATGATCGTGTATTTGTTTCTACATGGAATCTCTTGTGTAACAAAATATTCATATATAGTTTCACTTAGGTTTTATTTAATTCTATATGGCTTCATTCCTAGATTTGTTTCTTTATGGCTTCATTTAGGGAATATAATATTCAAAATGGCTTCATCTCAGATAATGGTGTATTTGTGTCTATAAGGTATCACTTGAGTAACATGATATTCAATTATAGTTTCACTTTAGGTTTAGTTTATTTCTATATGATTAACACTTGTGCATTTGTCTTTATATGACTTCAATTCTGTTAACGCTCTATAACAAATAATATATAGTAATTCTAATATAAGAGAGAGAA